>JARGCV010000338.1:977500-1212336 GCA_034064705.1 Bothrops alternatus
ATTTTAGTAATTTTAATAAAAAATACTTACATCATTTTCATCCCTGGATAGTTCTGAAGGGAACTGATCACTTAGAATGTCTTTCCTTGAAACGACTAATTTACAGATACTGAATAGGAGCTCCCCTGTGATTCAGAAGCTATGATTCACATCAAGGACTGGACTCTCCCGCAGTCAGATTGCGCAGGAGAACAAATCACTGCTGGGGCAACTTCATCATACCGAAGTTGATGGGCAGAAAGCAAGAAAAATGTATTTGATAAATCCTTCAGCAGATGAGGGCTTTCCTTTCCGATTCATTCACAGATGAATGGATGGATGGATGGATGGATGGATGGATGGATAATAGACAGATAGACATAAAGATAGATAGATAGATAGATAGATAGATAGATAGATAGATAGATAGATAGATAGATGATACACAGATGATAGACATAGAGATAGATAGATAGATAGATAGATAGATAGATAGATAGATAGATAGATAGATAGATAGATAGATAGATAGATAGAGATAAAAGATGGACAAAAGCATTGTTACGGGAGACCTCAATGATGGTAACCCTGTGAAATATGTTGGGTTGCAAAAATGAAGGTAGCAGGGGAAGAGGTATCAGTGTGAATGCAGATAAGAGGAATAAATTCATAGGTATAGATGTTCAGAGACATACGTTATGAGCTGAATTTCATATGGATGCTTCAGCAGATATGAAATGAAACTGGGAGTATGAATATATCCCTTTATAGCATTACTCCCCAAAATAATGTGCCGGTTCAACAGAACTTCCTGTCAGATTGTTGCATGTCTGGCTAATTGCTGAGAATTAGTGAGGTTCACGCTTCGGTGTGGCAACTGTAAGTTTAGCCCACAAGGGAGAAGAAAGAGATGCTATTAAATGTCAGCATTTCTAAATGACAGAAAAAATTACATTCATCACAAGCTTTGTCACATCAACTGACATGGCAGTTTGATTAATTGGAGATAGGGACTGTCTATTATTAATAGACAGATCCAGAAGCTGAAGCTCAAATACTTTTGGCCACCAAATGAGAAGAGGGGAGAGGAGACCCTGACATTGGGAAAGATGGAAGGCCAGAGGAGAAGATGGTTAGATAGGGTCATCAACGCAAGGAACGTGAATTTGGGCAACCTCCAGAAGACGGTGGAGGACAAGGGGGCTTGGCATGCTGTGGTCCCTGGGGTCGCAAAGAGTTGGATGCAACTGAGTGTGTGAACAACAACAAATTATTAATACAAGTCCATTAAAATGGGAGAGTACTGGCCTATGGCGATTTGCCCCATGTGAATAATTGACATCTCGATGCAAATGATGTCACGGGTATCCAATGACATCACTTGCGTGACATCACTATGCAACTAACAATAACCCGAGTGAAAAGCTGGTCTGTTCCAGGCAGAGTCCATTGCTTTGTAAATGAGTGTTCTGCTGAATCACGTGACCAAAGAGCACCTAGAATTATTGACAGGACCCAGGATCAAAGTAGAAACTAAACGACGGTCTTAGTAATATTTGGAAGGCTAAGCCAACGAGGGCTGGGAGCTCAGAGGGAAACTGAGAAAATGGGAGGAAAAAAACCCCTTTCCAGACAAATTCTAAAGTTTTTCCTTCTGACCTGATTTTATGTTCCTGAATTAAGATAATATATGAACGTTATTTCTATGAGTTTTTTTTAACAGCATCGAACAACTGGATAAGTGACAATATTGAAATGTGTATAGCATTCTATTTATACTTTCTTTTACATTTATAACCAGGAGACAGAGAGAGAGAGAGAGAAAAGAGTAAATTAATTCGCTTTTTTATGGATTACCATCTGTATTTCTGATGGTCTTCCCTCAGCTCTGGTGTGTTCTTTGTCCAGCCAGCCACTATGCCCAGGTAGGAAACCTGTTTTGTTGAAATGAAGCTAATTAGCTTAAAGTGGAAAAAAGTCTTTGCATGTCCATACGTCAAACTGCTTTCTGCCAAGGCATTAGCCTTTGCCCACGAAGGAGCCTTCCCCAGCCCCCTTCCATCTGCCCTGCCAGCTGGAACCCAGTATTAAAATTAGTTGTGATATGCAATCAAATTTTACAAAAAAAAATCAACGCACACATACACACAGAGACAGACAGATAAACAGACAGACAGACAGAGATGGACGCTGTAGAGAGAGAGAAATGGAAACAGATGATAGATGATGGATGAATAGCTAGATACATAGCTAGATAGACAGACAGACAGACAGACAGACAGACATTGTAGAGAGAAAAATTGAGATAGATGATAGATTAGATAGATAGACAGACAGACAGACAGACAGGCAGGCAGGCAGGCAGGCAGGCAGGCAGACATTGTAGAGACAGAAAAATGGAGATAGATAGATAGATAGATAGATAGACAGACAGACAGACAGACAGACAGACAGACAGACAGACAGACAGACAGACAGACAGACAGACAGACAGATAGATAGATAGATAGATAGATAGATAGGCAGGCAGGCAGGCAGGCAGGCAGGCAGGCAGACATTGTAGAGACAGAAAAATGGAGATAGATAGATAGATAGATAGATAGATAGATAGATAGATAGATAGATAGATAGATAGATAGATAGATAGATAGATAGATAGATAGATAGATAGATAGATAGATAGATAGATAGATAGATAGATATACACATATACATACATATATGCAAATATAAATATGCAGGTCTTGGTGCATTTGGGTCTTTTTTCCATGTAAGATTGAGAACATCCTCAATCTTACATGGGAAAAGACCCAAATACACCAAGACCTGCATACCTATACCAGTGAAAATCTACGAAAACAAATATATATGTCTCTGTGTGTGTTTTTTCTGAGGTTTTTGCGGGTGTTTGTGTATAGGTCTTTGGTTATTCGGCTTTTCTCCCGTGTAAAATTGGAAGTGTCTTGGGACTTCATCGAAACGTTGTCAAGACACTTCCAATTTTACACAGGAGAAAACCCGAATAATCCTGTATATATATATATAAATCTGATTGCAAATATATATATATATTTGCAATCATATTTATATACATATGCATATACATTTGCAGCTAGGTTCCTATAAGGTAATTGCCACTGTTAGCCTGATTTATTCCACCACCTAGAATTTTGTGAGGCCCTTTTGCACCGTATCCATACAATTAACATCTTTGCCATAAGTCTTAACATAAGAACATAAGAACATAAGAAGAGCCATGCTGAATCAGGCCAAAGCCCATCGAGTCCAGCATTCTGTGTCACACAGTGGCCCACCAATTGTACATGGGGATCTTGAGCAGAAAGAGAAGGCAAAACCCTCCCTTTCCCTTGACCCCCAACAAATGGTACGCAAGGGAATCCTGCCTGCCTCAACCAACATAGAGGCGGCACATGGACATCCGTTTTAATAACCACCAATACACTTTGCATCCATGAATCTATCTAGCCCTGCTTTGAAGCTGTCAAGGCTGACAGCTGTCACGACCCCTTCAGGAAGTGAATTCCATAAATCAACGACCCTCTGGATGAAGAAATATTTCCCTTTATTTGTCCTCACTTTCTTAGCTATGAGCTTTAGGGAGTGCCCCCTTGTCCTGGTATTGTGTGATAGAGAAAATAATTTTTCTCTATCCACCTTTTCTATCCGATGCATGATTTTATACACTTTATTTACACCCTCAAAGAATTCTAACAAGTTAGTAAGACATGATTTGCCTTTGCAGAAACCATGTTGATTTTCTTTCAGCAATGCCTGTTTTTCTATGTGCCCTGTAATTTTATCTTTAATAATGGTTTCCATCAGTTTGCCTGGAACTGAGGTTAGACTGACTGGTCTATAGTTTCCTGGATCACCTCTGGATCCTTTCTTGAAGATCGGGGTTATATTTGCTTCCCTCCAATCCTCCGGTACAGTGCCTGATATTAGAGAAAGATTATATATTTTAGCTAGAAGTTCAGCAATTTCACACTTGAGTTCCTTGAGAATTCTAGGGTGGATGCCATCTGGACCCGGCGATTTGTTGACGTTTAGTTTAGAAAGGCATGCAAGAACATCTTCCTTGTTTATCTCTATCAGGTTTAATTCTTCTATTTCCCTCCCTGGGAAAACTAATTCAGTGGCAGGCAAATGTTCTCTATCCTCCTCGGTCAAAACGGAGGCAAAGAAGTCATTTAGCCTCTCAGCAATCTCCTTGTCTTCTCTGATTATCCCCTTCTGACCATTGTCATCAAGTGGCCCAACTGATTTTCTGGTTGGGTTCCTGCTTCTGATGTACTTAAAAAAGGTTTTGTTATTATTTTTAATATTCTTGCCTATATGCTCCTCAAAGTCTCTCTTGGCTTTCATGACTATCACCTTGCATTTGGTCTGCCAGAGTTTGTGATCCCTCCTGTTCTCCTCGGTAGGAAGAGCCTTCCATTTCTTAAATGAGTTTTTCTTCTTTCCAATAACCTCCTTTACCTCATTTGTAAGCCATACTGGTATCCTCTTGGACTTTCCAATCCTCTTTCTTCTTTTAGGAATGCATTTTATTTGAGCCTGCTGTAACGTATTTTTAAACAGTTTCCAAGCATTTTGGAGGGATTTGACTTCTTTTTACTGTTCCTTTTAGTTTCTTCTTTACTATTTTCCTCATTTTGTCAAAATTCCCTCTGTGAAAGTTTAAGGTCTCTGTGTTAGTTTTCACTGACAATTTGCTATCCATGGTTAAGTTGAAGGTTATTGTGTTGTGATCGCTGGTTCCTATGGGCTCGGTTACAAGGACATCATGAACCAAATCCTGTGCGTTAGTTAGAACCAAGTCCAGGATCCCCTTTCCCCTGGTAGGTTCCATGACCATCTGCTCAAGGGAATAATCGGCTAACATGTCGAGGAACCTTGTCTCTCTTTCATGTGTAGAACAAGAATTTACCCAATCTATTTGGGGATAGTTGAAGTCCCCCATTATGACTACCCTATTTCTTTTTGAGGCCTCCTTAAATTCATTTTCCAAATAGCAATCTGCCTCTGGAGTTTGGTTGGTCTTACACAAGCAATTCTCACTCAGCTTCATCCCCCCCTTAGTAAAAATTATCCCATCATCTGCAAAAAAGAAAATAATTAAACTGACCTCGGTCACAAAATTAAAGGCGGCAAGGACCACGTCTGGATATTGGAAGGCTGCAAAAGAAACACTCCACCAGAATGTATTTATTTATTTGTTCCGAGTGAAGCCTCTGCTTCCCCCCCTTTTAATCTATATAATTCCATCAGTGTGTTTTTACATAGAACGTATGGAAATAAGGAAAGTCATGCTTATTATTAAGAAAAATCCTATCACGATGCCGAATTTTATAGAAACTATTTTTTTAAACCAACCCTTCTAATCCCTTTGCTCCATGGTGGGGTCAGGGTGACTGTGTTGAGCTGAGCCTTTACTGGCTGGACGCCCTTCCTGACACCCAGGCAGAGTTCACAGCAGACATTTCCTCTTTGTGCCCAGAGAGAGAAATATTTGCTACTACCAAGGATTGAACTCACGGCCTCCAGACTGTGAGGCTAGACCTTCACCTCCAGGCCCCACGGTGCTCTTACAGAAATAAGTTCTTTACTTATTTGTGTTTCACTTATATTTATTCCATGACATGATTTGAGGAGAGCTATAAAAATAATTTCTCTGCCCTGCATATTTTTACTGATCCAAGTCAATTGCATTTAGAGTTAAATTAATGACTCCATAAAATCATCATAAAATTCGGTAATGGCATTACCCTGGATAGCCATCTACTTAATTCCCAGTTCAATCCCCAAATTCTAGAGAAAAAAAAAACAGTTCAGTAATGTCTCCATATATTTAAATATGCATCTTCAAAAGTAACTGGTGAGTTATTATCTAAAACAAAGATACTTTTTAGAGTTAGTCATACAACCTATTAGCAACGCAAGCCTACACAGAACCTGCTCTGGATAGAAACTTCCACTCTGTTGAAAATACTGTTTAACCTTAAGTTCTAAAATTATGTTCAGACTCAGCAGTATCGACAAATAAACATACACTCAAATAAACAACACCCTGTAGTGTTACCGAAACTTAAAAAACCTAATTTTAAAGATGCTCATTCTGAATCCCCACCAAAATAACCCCCCATAAAACAAAAACACAAGTCAGAATTAAAACGCTGCTTGCATGCAATTGTTTCTGCTCTCTATCAGCACCGTGGACAGAGAATGCAACAAAAGACAACCTCAAAGACCGTGTAGCCTATTTTGTTTACTTTGTGCAGCAACAGCGAATACAGAGAGAAAATACAGTTTTTATTTTAATTTACTCCTTCAGAGAAGCGATTTTGCATCGAAGTTCTCCAGCTGAAACGGAAGGAGTCTTGAAATTAAAAGCTAAAAATCCAGGGTTTTTTCGTGCCTTCAACTTTCATTCCGTCTGTGAAAGAAATAGCTGCAAGGGAGCAATTTTAGGCAAGAAGAAAATGTTCTGAATTCAGTGATAAAAGGGAATATATGAAAGGACTTCATAATGCATTGCTAGGAGTTCTCCTGCAGCCGAGTGTTGATACTTAGAGAATGGCACATCAACACTTATGCATAGGAAGAAGGCACAGGACATTTACACTTTTAACAACTTGGAAAGAAAAAATATACGGTATATATAAAGCAAGCACTGGCCTATTTGTGCTCTTCCAAGCAGCTAGAATAATTCCAGCCTCTGTCAATGGAGGATGACTGAAATGGGTTGTTATATCTAGGTCAGTATTTCTGAACTTTTGGAAGACTAAGAAGGAGGCACTTCAGCTCCCAGAATTCTCCAGTTAGCACCAGTCAAGACAAGGAAGATTTTCACTTTGGGGTTTTTTTCAGAAATCAAAGCCTGTTATGGGGAATTAACGTTTTAAATGAGAAACTTATTTACATTTGTCTTCCTTGTCCCATGTAGATATTAATTAGCATAGAGTTTAATATGATTCACATTAACTCTATGTAGGTCAATGGATAAAACTAAAGCTTCATCTTAATTAGCTGTGGAATGCCTTCTGTCAAGAGAGAAGCAGACCAAGGAAAAAATGTCATTACTTCTCCAATTTTCCACTTAGGCACTAGAAAGTTACCAGGAGACACTTACAAATATCCCTGTCCTAAAAGTAAGCTGGAAGCTAAGATCACAATAATTATACTAATTAAAAACAAATCTGAATGACTATTGTATAGAGATGCAACTCCTGCTAATTATTATTATTTTTTTATCTTGAGGGTGGCGAATCCACTAGTCCTCTTAAAGTCTCAAGATTCACCATGGTTTCCGTGACAATACAGAAGTGTGTCTAGTCTTCCCAAATGTAATAAAACTTTTCCATTCAAAGAAAGAGAAGCACACGTGTTCGGATGTTCTGGGGATATCCCTCTGAAAGGTCCACACGTCGTTTTGAGATGTCATAATAGGGCCTCAACTAGCTACTTCAATCAATAGTCAACCCAAAGATGCTTTTTCGCGAGGCAAGACTTGAAGACGTTTCGCTTCTCATCCAAGAAGCTTCTTCAGCTCTGACTGGATGGTGAGGAATGGAAAGTCTTGAAAGAAAAACAAGAAAGTCCAGTTGCCTCATGAAAAAGCATCTTTGGGAGAACTGTGACCCGGAGAATCTCCACAGACCATCAATAGTCAAGTTGCAATTTGCTTCTCGTGGTACAATCTGAAATGCTTAATTACCTCTTTTCCTGATTAAGTCTATATTCGTGGAGATCCCGGGGAGATAAATTCTTCTCTCCTGCTGGCATACTTTCTATTCCATTGCTTCACACAGCAGAAGCCCCAGACCAACCTCAAGTATCTTAGCCCATATAAATGCGGCTGCTTCAAATAAACGGCTAAGTGAGCTTAAAAACAAAATTCATGTTGTGTTACTCCTTCTCTTTCACACCAGTGCAGTGTCTAAGTCACTGGTGGTGAACCTATGGCACGGGTGCCAGAGGCGGCACTCGGAGCCCTCTCGGTGGGCACACGTGCCGTTGCCCCAGACTTGCCTCCCCTGCGACCCCCTCCTCTCCAACAGCCCCCCTGGAGGAGAGTCGCCCCCGAGCGTGGCCCATGCGGAGCAGCGCAGCCAAGGACATGGCAGCCAGGCAGCGTAGACAAGACTCTGCCCTCACATCCCATCGCACACAGTTGATGCTACGGGGCACGGGCAGAGGGCCTGGCCGCCATAGCGCTGCTGGGCTGCCTGGGCGATCTGTGGCGGGCCCTGGAGGCAGTGAGTGGCCCTGTGGGCAGGTGGGGCGGGGGGTGGGGGGCGGAGCAGGGGCGGGGGTGGGGGTCGGAGCAGGGGTGGGGCCAGTTTTGGGGCACTCAGTCTCTAAAAGGTTCGCCATCACTGGTCTAAGCATATGTTCACTCTTTTTAAAAGGGAGTTAAGAATTTAATCTTGGGGGTTTTTTTGTCTGCATTTGACGTGTAGCCTCCTACACAGAGTAAATGCTGGCACTCACTAACACAAGCACAGACAAAATAGTTAGGTCAGGAAAGTTGTATAACCATGTCTAATCAGGTATCTGAAGCAGAAGTGGCATTATGCAATTTCTGTTGTGAGTCAGCCATCTATAGGTTTTGCTCAGACTTCAGTTTCAATCCTTGGGGAGCGGGGAAGGAGCGTTAAGGAAATTCAGCTAAATTGCAAAAGGAGAGTCTGTCAATTTCTGAGATTTAGCAGAACGAAATATTGTTGGGGGTTTTTTTTTTGATAGTGAGAAGTATTTTAATTATTTTGCCTAATATTGGAGAGTTATCTTTAAGGAGGAGCACTCCTTTCAGTCATGACAAAACTGATCATTGGGTTGTTTTAAAACATTTTTTAAAAAAATTAGGGAAGCAGCCATACAGACACTGAAGAAATGGACCTGAATTTACACCTTAACTTCACTGTTTTGTGATACGCAAGGAATCATTGTGTGTTTGTTCCCTCCCTTTACCACCAGTCTCCCCAAAGGACAATTAAAACAGGAGATGCCCCCTTTCCAAGACAATTCAATATTTCAGCTGGTGTGTATGTGTATGTGTAAACCCTCAGGCCCTTTGTGGCATTCATTTAGTTACACCCTTTCTTTTATTTGGTTTACTTGGTTACTGCAAATTCAGTAACCCAGGGCTTTTCAACCTTTTCACCCATTGTACCACTTTTAGGATATGGCAACATCCGAGGACCACCAGTCGCCTAGCAAGGTGTCAAAAACTTGATGACCAAAAAAAAAAAAAGGAAAAAAGTGATAAAGTACAGGTAGTCCTCAACTTACAACAGTTCGCTTAGTGACTGTTCGAAGTTACAATGGCACTGAAAAAAGTGCCCCCCCCCAAGCCACAGCCGAGCAAGACACCTGCCTGCCCGCCCGGCAGCGCTGTTCCTCCTGTCCGAGGTTTTCATGTTGTGAGCATTTCTGTTGAGGATTGGCTACAGGGGTGGGGTGGGGGTGTTTGATTTTTATTCCCCCCCCCATCTGCTGGGTGGTTGCAGCAGGTTTTGGTCCCTTCACATGACTCTGGGAGACTGTGACCGTCATAAATATGAATCAGTGGCCAAGCATCTGAATGTAAATCACAAGACCCTGGAGAGGCTGCAACATTCCAGCTGATCGGCGCTTCTTCTGGGCTCAGCAGAAGCACCAGGATCAGCGCCGAGCTCCAGCTGGACCCTGGCGCTGATTCTGGTGCTGCCACTGAGCCCTGACAGCCCCGAAGAAGCGTTGATCCTGGTGCTTCCGCTGAGCCCTGACAGCCCTGCAGCTCCGGCCGTCTCTTGCTCAGGCTTGTGCGGTGCTGCCCCCGGTTCAGCTCATTCCCCTCCCCCGCTACCCCTTTTCTAGGATGGTTGCGTACCCCCTGCCAGGTGCCCATGGACCACAGCTGGTACCCGTACCACTGGTTGAAAAGCCCTGCAGTAATGCATATATTTGTAACTTTCCAGAAGGAGGAAACAGTTAATTCTCTTCAATCACGTCATTTGTATTTAGAAGTTCGATATTTATGTCAGCTTTGAAAATCCAGTGATTTACTTAACTGAGAAGGGGACGCATAAAGAACAAAGATCCCTCTCAATATTTTCCAATATCTCAGCTGAAATTTGTCTTTGGGGATTCTCAGTCATCCAGACCCTGAGGACACAGACAAACCCTCCAGGTGGCCTCAACGACTCTCTAAAAGGAGGCAAAGGACCAGCTGTCTGCAAGGAGTATAAATCCTTCCCTTCCCGACCATCCAGTCAGAGCGGAAGAAGCTTCTGGGATGGGGAGTGAAATGTCTTCAAAGGAAAAAAGGAAAACCACAAGCAAGTCCAGGTGAAATAATATCAGCAAATCAAGGTGACAAATTAAAATGATGTGCCAATGGCTGTTGTGCTCGTTCTTCAACCAGGTTTAATATTAGCATCAAACCCAATTAGTACTTGATATTACTCGGGTGCAGGGGGTGCCACCTCTTGTCATTTTAGCGCTTTATTTACTAGCTATTTGGAGCACCTCTTTGAAGACCAAAATTATGATTTGATCCTGGAAAGACAGGATCTATTTTTAGCTGACTACAAAGGCAGACCTGAATAATTTATCTCTAAACTGAGAAAAACCTAGGACAGCTGCTACAACGAACAGATGCGTCACACACCTAGGGATGTTCAGATGTTAAGCTTTTCAACCTGAGCAACACTGATAAAAGAGATCTTCCTTTGCAAAGCAAGCTCTACTTTCTGTTTAGTAGGATATTTGCAATGTCAGCCTTGGGATCAATTACTGTTAGAAGAAGGAAGGTACCAGACACGAGAAGTTTAATGGGTGAGAAGTGGAGATTGTGGGAAGGACATCAGCTCTGGGTGAAGCCTTAAGCAAGAAAAGCCCCAAAATTTTGGACACCACATAAAGAGATTTTTGCCCCCAGCTATCCACGTTTTAACTCTGTCAGTGCCCCACTTTAGTTTTCAATACATTTTTCTGTTTTCTCTTGTAGCCGTTCTATTCAAACATATATTATAAACTGTTGGCAATCTGCATTTTTATCGCCCTGGTGATAAGTAAATATTGAGTATGTGCGTGTATATGGGGGGTGTCTACCTCTCTGTGTGAAATATATAGTTTTGGGGTCTGGACTGCAGGATGGCCTGGAAGAAAAGTAAATGCTTCATCTTTCATTCCCCATTTCCGAATCTCAGTGTCCGGTCCTTTCAGCAATGACGGGACTGAGGGAACCATTATTGGGGTGTGCTTAGATGTGCCCCCCCATGGGTTCACAGCCTGTGGTCCATGAACCCCTGGGGGGCGATGTTGTCACACGGGATCTGCAAAAGCTTGAAGAAATGTTATGATTTAAGTCTTGGGGGGCCATGGCCAGGATCCGTGGCCATAAAAGATATTTAAAAAGGATCCGTGGTGAAGAACAAGTTGGCTTAGGGCAGGGGTCTTCAAACTTGGCCCTTTGATGACTTGGGGACTTCAACTCCCAGAATTCCTCAGCCAGGCACGCGTGCCTGGCTGAGGAATTCTGGGAGTTGAAGTCCCCAAGTCATCAAAGGGCCAAGTTTGAAGACCCCTGGCTTAGGGTATTAGTGGGCCTTAATCCAGTCCTGACGGAAACATTCAAAAGATGCCCCACCTTAATTCTCTTGCTGTGAGGCTGCAGTTACAGTTTTCAAGCTTGCATTTTACAAGCCTTAGAGAAGCTTTTTTTAAAATATATATATCACATCTTGACATCTTGCTCCAACCGGGTGAAAATGTTTTAGGGGGATTGTGTAATTTTTAGGATTTTAGGATTCGCACATATTGGGTTTTATATGGGATTTTATGGCCTAATTTGTTTAATTTATTTTTAAATATTTTAATTTTGTACATTTATGTTTTTTAAATTTTAAGGCTGTACACTGCCCCGAGTCCTTCGGGAGAGGGGCGGTATAGAAATTTAATAATAATAATAATAAATAAATATATAGATAGATAGATAGTTCTGGCTTCTTGGTATCTTATATACCATCTGTGTGGAGCTCGACAACACAAAATTTAGAAACTGCAAGAAGGATTTCCAAGCCTCCTTTATACTGTGGATTCCTCTGAAGTATATCGGAACGCTACCTACGGTAGGTAAGTTGCTGTTCCCGAGATCAATTGGCAATGAATTTGCCTTCTGTCTCTTAATTGCTTAGGTCTCCTCTCCTTTTTGTTTCCCAATCTTTTTACAATCCTTCACATTACGTAATCTTAAGTAATCACATTAAGTAAGAACGGCTGCAGGAATTGGGAATGGCCAGTCTAGAGAAAAGAGGGACTAGGGGGGACATGATAGCAGCCTTCCAGCATTTGAGGGGCTGCCATAAAGAAGAGGGGGGTCCCCCTTTTTCCCAAAGCCCCTGAAGGCAGGACAAGAAGCAATAGGGGACTGGAGGCTAAAGCATATAAGGAATGGTTGCAGGAATTGGGAATGTCTAGTTTAACGAAGAGAAGGACGAGGGGGGACATGATAGCAGTCTTCCAGTATCTCAGGGGCTGCCCCAAAGAAGAGGGAGTCAAGCTATTCTCCAAAGCGCCTGAAGGCAGGACAAGAAGCAACAGATGGAAACTCACCAAAGAGAGAAGCAACCTGGAACTAAGGAGAAACTTCCTGACAGTTAGAACAATTAACCAGTGGAACCACCTGCCTCCAGAAGCGGTGAATGCTCCAACACTGGAAGTTTTTAAGAAGAGACTGGACAGCCATTGGTCTGAAATGGTATAGGGTTTCCTGCCTGAGCAGGGGATTGGACTGGATGACCTTCCAACTTTATTATTATTATTATTATTATTATTATTATTAATAATAATAATAATAATAATAATAATAATAATAATAATAAATGAATCAAAGAGGCTAATTTAATATTAATCCCTCCTGAATCCATATAATTATCATCAGCTCTTAATTTCAGTTTCTTTATGGCCTTCAAATCATATATTCTGTTATTCATGCCAGTTAGCATGAAAAAGAGTAAGTTAGGATGAGCAGAAGAAAGTGGAAGAAGAAAGGGATATTGACACAAGTGTAGTGTATATCAGCTCGAACTGTGAAAACTGCTCACTAACTAGATAGATCTAAACACACACACACACACACACACACACACACATGAAATACCAAGATTCCTCTGCCAATTTCCATCGGGGTGACCTGATCAAAAGTATGTCTTAATATGAGCCTTGTTTCCTGGTGAATTTCAATAGATATTTTCAGTAAGTAAAAGTCTCACTGGATCATTGCACCAAAACAATGATCTGCATTACCAAATAATGTCTGATTTTTTAAAAAACAAGAAACATACAATACAGTAGACATAGTATTTCTGGATTTCAGCAAAGCTTTCGACAAAGTATCTCACACCATCCTCATTGAAAAAATGATCAAATATGGGATTGACAGGGTGACTGTTAGGTGGGTTCATAACTGGCTTAGTAATCGTACTCAAAGAGTGGCTATAAATGGCTGCACATCCAACTGGAAGAAAGTCTCAAGCGGAGTGCCACAAGGCTCTGTTCTGGGCCCAGTTATGTTTAATATTTTTATAAATGATTTGGATAAGGGAATTGAAGGGAAACTGATCAAATTTGCAGATGACACAAAGCTAGGAGGGATTGCAAACACCAGAGCAGAGAGAGAAAGGATTCAAAAAGATTTAGAGAAACTCGAACAATGGGCTGCAACTAATAAAATGGAATTTAACAAGGAAAAATGCAAGGTACTACATCTGGGTGAGAAAAATGAAAAAAGCACATATAGTATGGGAGGAATCCAGCTGAGCAGCAGTACATGTGAAAAGGACCTGGGTGTCCTAGTAGATCATCGATTGAACATGAGGCAACAGTGTGAAGCAGCTGCAAAAAAGGCAAACACGATCCTGGGGTGTATCAAGAGAAGCATAGAGTCCAGATCACGTGAAGTTATTATTCCCCTCTACTCTACCTTGGTCCAACCTCACCTGGAGTACTGTGTCCAGTTCTGGTCACCCCAGTTCAAGGAAGGCACTGACAAACTGGAGCGGGTTCAGAGGAGAGCTACCAAGATGGTGAACGGTCTACAAACCATGTCCTATGAGGAACGGTTAAAGGAATTGGGAATGTTTAGTCTACAGAAAAGAAGACTGAGAGGAGACATGATAGCTGTCTACAAATACCTGAAGGGCTGTCATAGAGCAGAGGGATCAGCCCTGTTCTCACTTGCCCAAGGAAGGACTAGAAACAATGGGATGAAACTGCAGGGGAAAAGATTCAGATTGGAGGTTAGAAAAAAATTTCTAACAGTAAGGGTGATCAACCAGTGGAACAGGTTGCCACAGGAGGTGGTGAGCTCCCCTTCGATGGAGGTCTTCAAGTAGAGACTGGACGGCCATCTGTCTGGGATGGTTTAAGGAATCCTGCCTCGAGCAGGGGGTTGGACTCGATGACCCGGGAGGTCCCCTCCAACTCTACCATTCTATGATTCTATGATTGCTCATGTAACATTTAGGGAAATTGTCTATTTCCCATTTTATCTCCAGGTCGAGAGACACTCTCCAAAAACAGCATCTGATGTGCTTCATTTTAACTGAACAGAATTGTCAGTTTTTTGTATGCACATATTTAATTCTGGTGCAATCTCTCTCTCTCTCTTTTTTTATTCACATCCACCGAAATCAAAGTTCACAATTTACATACTAATCAGTTACTGTGTAATTGTAAAGAAATTGAATCTCATTGCATATTTATAGAAAAGAAACTGAATATTTTCATCTCTTTGACAGGATATTAATAGCTTAGAATTATAAACAAATGTTTAATGTCTTACCTTGATTGATTGTTTAGGCAAATAAAAGTATAAATTAGTCTTATTATCCTTCCTATTTTACCTATTTTCCTTCTCCTGAATTTATGTCCTAAATGAGTGTTTCAGTCAAGTAGCTTTCTTACCCTCAAACAACTGTTGTGCCTGGGTAAAAATAGGAATAATTCTCTTAGGACTACTTTAATTACACTGTCATTCAAATCTCGAAATTCAAAATTCTAACGCAGAGCCTGGGAGTTGCCCCCCCCCTCTTCTCCATAATTGTTAGAAATTTTTTAATATTCATGTTATCACCAGTCCTTTAGACTGCCCTCTGGCATTTTTCACTTTTTACATTCTGTTCCTGTGTTGGAAGTTTTTAGCCAGCTTTAGTGCCCATCAACATGGAAAGGCTATAAAGAAAGCAAATTCAGGATCTCGAATTCTAGGTGTGAAATATCTAGAGAAAAGATCAGGGGGACGTCATGAGCTCGTCTTCAGTTCACCTAAAAGAAAACCTAAAGTTCTGCCTAAAGTCATATTTTGTTTTTCTGCTCCCTTGACAGGGCAGGTGCAGAAGACACGGTAGCCCTGCGCCGGAAACGATATGAATTCGCTCGGATTTTACTGAGTTCAGATCTAGTCTTATTTCTGACATATTTAAGTCTATCTAATGCTGCATCCTTTTCCCACCAGCCTTGAACACCTGCAGCTCTCGCTCACACATCACAGGGCATTTGAGCCAAAATTTGGATTTCAGCTATCTTAGAACAGCGGTCCCCAGCCTTAAGGGGAGGGAAAAGGAAAGGGAAAGGGAAAGGAAAGGAAGGGGAGGGGAGGGGAGGGGAAGGAAGGGAAATGGAAGGGAAAGGGAGGGGAGGGAAATGAAAGGGAAGGAAGAGGAGGGAAGGGAGATGGAAGGGAAGGGAATGAAATGGAAAGGAAGGGAATGGAATGGAATGGAATGGAAGGGAAGGGAAGGGAAGGGAAGGGAAGGGAAGGGAAGGGAAGGGAAGGGAAGGGAAGGGGAGGGGAGGGGAGGGAAGGGAAGGGAAGGGAAGGGGAGAAGATGGCTACCAACTTCAAGTACACTATTTCTACTTCAGATTTATTTATATTCAAAGCAACTTTACTGAAGTCCTTAAACCATAGTTCACATGTGCATCCATAATTCACAAATACAACAGTAAAAGATGATCTAAAAGGGCCAACAGGAGCAATCTGTTTTTAAAAAATGAAGTTGTTATTAAACATGACTGTGTTGCATCATATTTGCTGCTAGGTTAGGCCAGGGATCCACGGTCTAAGGACTGCTAGCAGCAGACAGATACACTGAATATCATTTTTACCTGATGGTTATTTAATGGGCCTAATTCAGACCAACTGAGAGACAGCCTATAAAAATCACAGTGCAGGAGGGGTCTGCCGTGAATCTCCTTCTGCTTGGAAGTCACGAGGGCAGAGATTTCATGGTTGAGCATCTGCCAGTGTTTGCCAACAGTGCATCAAGCTTGGCTAGGGCAAATTCTCTGCAAAGTCTATAATTTATTAGGAATTGGCAACGTGGTCAGCTGGCATGGCCCTGAAGGGTAAGCTTCCAAGGCTTATTTTGCCTGGATGCCACACTAATTTCTTGCTGACGTTCTGGCTCTACAGTTCTCTCCTCCAGAAATTTATTGCTTGACCATGATTCACCCTGTGTAATTTCTCACGGGAGAAATTCTCACAATACATAAGCAACCTGGAGCTGAGGAGAAATGAGGGGTCCCTGGTGCTCTCTGAGCTTGCTTGTTTTCTTGCAGATGTTTCATTACCCTAACTGGGTAACATCATCAGGGCTAGAAGGGAGGGGGGTTGTGGAAAGAAGGAGGAGGAGGAGGAAGGGGAAGAGGAAGAGGAGGAGGACAATGACTGTGGGGTCCTTGGTGCTCTCTGAGCTTGCTTGTTTTCTTGCAGATGTTTCATTACCCTAAGGGTTTCCTGCCTGAGCAGAGGGTTGGACTAGAAGACCTCCATGGTCCCTCCCAACTCTGTTATTCTAGAAACCACACTGAGTCCATTTTTCTCTAATAATATCATTGCTTCAGACTTTAATTTCTGAAACTTTCTAAATTTCTTTTAAGTTTAAGTTTAATCAAACTTAATCTCCTAAGACCCCGGGTGGCTCACAACAACAATACAACAAAAATTTTTTAAAAATTAATTACATTCACACCACATACAAACACAATCAGCTAACAGTTAAGAGCTGTAACTATTAGAGGAGAACATTGTAATTCCCTTTAGCTGAGGCTTCTGGTGTTAATTGTTTGTGATTATATTTTTCTTGTGTTTTCTTTTGTTGCACTTGCATTTTGGTCTGTGGTTTTCGCGGGTGTTTGTATGTAGGTCTTTGGTTCTTCGGGTTTTCTCCCGCGTAGAATTTGAAGTGTCTTGGCAACGTTTCGATGAAATCTCATTCATCAAGCACCAGCCTGAAGATGATGAATGAGATTTCATCGAAACGTTGCCAAGACACTTCAAATTCTACGCGGGAGAAAACCCGAAGAACCAAAGACCTACATATATATATATATATATATATATATATATATATATATATATATATATATATATATATATATATATATATATATATATATATATATATATATATATATAATTTCTGAAACCGCCTTGGTCATTCAGGCAATTCACTTATATGGAGAAATCTGCCGATCGAGAGTGGTTACAGCCTCTCCCTTTGGCTGCTCTTTCACCTAAGACCGGCGTGTGTGTGTGTGTGTGTGTGTGCTGGGTGTGGTCATTCTGCCCCTCCTGGCAGAACTGCTTCCACCACCACCAACAAAGAGACACTCCGAAAAGGTTTTCAGAAGAGCAAAAGATCAACAACCATCCCACCATTTAATATTTGGGCTCTACTTCTTAAACAGAAGTAGAGCCCACACTCAGCCCATACTCAGCCTAAGGAAACAGGATGGAGCAACTACATCAGCAGGGATGGTGGGCCCAATGGGCAAAAGAAAGCCCAGGACTGTATAGGTTGGAAACAGGCGGAGGAGGCCCTCAAACTGCAGTGGATGGACCGTGGCTAAAATGACGAGGGTGATGGTGACACTCAGCCCAAGATCAACAGCCCAGGCCACGCAAGCACAGCCTTTGCATTTAAATGCATTCTACAAGTCTCTCTCCTTCTGCAGAGGGTCTGGGGGCTATTTTTTCCCCAGTTGGGCTCACTCCTGGGAAAACTCCCTCTCATCCGTTCAACAGGTAAAAAAAAAAATCAAGGAAACGATTGGTCCATCAGTGGGGGAAAGTGGCAAGAAGGTGACAAGCAACAGGGAGAAAGCAGAACTATTTAACTCGTTTTTTGCATCTGTCTTTACACAAAGGGGAAAAAAAAACAGACCAACCGATCAAAAATAGTGTCGTAAAAAACAGATTAGAAACACAAGTTAAGATAGGCAAGAAAATGGTAAGTGAGCACCTGTCCAGCCTGGACGAGTTCAAATCGCCAGGACCAGATGGATTACACCCCAAGGTTCTCAAGGAACCAGCAGATGTGATCTCAGAACCACTGAACTATATTTTTCAAAGATCCTGGAGCACAGGGGAACTACCAGAGGACTGGAAAAGAGCTGATGTAGTTCCCATCTTCAAAAAAGAGGGAGAAATGGATCCAGGAAACTACAGACCTATCAGCCTGACCTCAATACCTGGGAAAGTTATGGAAAAGAAAATTTCTAAATTTCACCCAAAACAAAGAAAAGATAAAATCACGGGACAAGACCACCACCTGCCCTGCGGCTTCCGAATAGACTCCCAGCTCTCTTTTTATGCCACGCCTGCATGCATTTTAAAACCTTCCTTGTTGATTTGGTCCCACTGACTGGTGCTACAAGCTTCTCTGCTCCCCAAAGAGTGACAAACGCAATCAACCTGGAAGGGTCGTTTGACTTTGCCCCAAAAATAAAAAAATTAAAAAAAAATCCATGATTGAGACCATCTTTTATGAGACCAGCAGCAGAGGCTCTTTCTAACTCTTCCATTTTCTGGTTATCACTTATGCAAATTGCAGGTGTTGTACACCTGCAGTGCTGCATGCATTACGAGGCTTCTGGAGGCCACCGCCTGGACATAATCAAGATCTCAAATATATTCCTGTGGTAATTTTAACAATAGTCCTACCTTCCACTGACAGTTTGATTTCCACTTTGTCGCTCTTTGAAAGCTTGATGAGAATTCAGGCATAGATATCATGTTGTAAACCCTTCAAGTTCTCAGAGTTGATGACAGAACTGACTTTACAGTAGATTTTACCAGCCACTTTACAATGGACCAGCTAACACTGACTTTGTCCAACTAGAAAAGCCCTCATTACCTAGAATGGAGTAACTGAACATATCCGCTATGCTGAGGAATCCCAACATCCTGTGTCTCAAAGATCTCCCATCTATTTTTGTTGATGGACTCTTCTGAGATTTAAAGAGCATGTTGTAAAATGTAAAAAAATCACAAATTCTTTCCTCCTCCACCAGTTCAGTCAGAACTGAAGAAGCTTCTTGGATGAGAAGTGAAATGTCTTCAGAGGGAAAAAGAAAAAAAGAAAGAAAACCCAATTGAAAAAACACCTTTGGGCCTTATTATGTAACTGCTTTTCATCATTTATAGCGGATATTCAAAATTCTAGGCTATTTTTTCCCCCTCCCAAGTCACTGCTGGGAAAGTAAGTCAGTAAAATATTGCAAAAATAAAATTGGTTTATGGACCTTGAAGTGTCAGGTGGATTGATTGGCAGCTAAAATAGAAAGCGATCTGCCGTAAAAGCTTTGGGTTCCTATTTGCTTCAGTTATATAAACAACCCATGTGGATTTAAAGGGGCACTAAAAATGCGGAATGCGAGAAAGAAAGAGTGTAGGCAAATTGATTTTTTCAGAAAATGACATTTCCCAATAATTCTTGCAAAAGACAACACAGAGTTCAAGAACATATAGAGTACCGTCTGAATTACGCATTACGGACTCCTAACCAAATCCCTCTTTGATATATAGACTCAATGAAAATTTAGAAACCTGTAACTAGCCTATCCTCAGAATCCTCTAAATTATCCTTTGAAGACACAACTAATGGAGTTTACTATCTGGCAGATGCTCTAAATAATTCTAAGATACCATTTTTAACTTTTTCCAAACACAACTCTGTTGCTGGCTGATACTTAAGTGGTGGTCCACCAGGACATTTAGATATCTCTCAAAGCTACTACTGTTCACCCAGGAACTACCTATTCTATAATTGTGCACTCGCTTTTTCCTTAGTGAACTGCATCTTGTTAGATAGCGTGACTTGTTAGCTAGATATTCCAAAGAAGAAGGGCTGCAACGAGAATCAAGATCACGTAAAGTATTCACACCACTTTACAAGGCCTTGGTAAGGCCACACTTGGAATCCTGCATCCAGTTTTGGTCACCACAATGTAAAAAAGATGTTGAGATTTTGGAAAAAGTGAAGAAGAAGAAGAGCAACAAAGATGATCAGGGGACTGGAGGCTAAAGCATATAAGGAATGGTTGCTGGAAATGGGAATGTCTAGTTTAAGGAAGAGAAGGACGAGGGGGGACATGATAGCAGTCTTCCAATATCTCAGGGGCTGCCCCAAAGAAGAGGGAGTCAAGCTATTCTCCAAAGCCCCTGAAGGCGGGACAAGAAGCAATGGGTGGAAACTCATCAAGGAGAGAAGCAACCTGGAACTAAGGAGAAACTTCCTGACAGTCAGAACAATTAACCAGTGGAACAACCTCCAGAAGCGGTGAATGCTCCAACACTGGAAGTTTTTAAGAAGAGACTGGACAGCCATTGGTCTCAAATGGTATAGGGTTTCCTGCCTGAGCAGGGGGTTGGACTAGATGACCTCCAAGATCCCTTCCAACTTTATTATTATTGTTGTTGTTGTCTCTTAGAACATAGAATACAGAATAATTGGTTTGAATAAGGTTGAGAGGACCCCCTGCTCAAGCAGGAGACCTTATACCATTCCAGACAAATAACTGTCTAGTCTCTTCTTAAAAACCTCCAGTGTTGGAACACCCACAATTTCTGGAGGCAAGTAGTTCTAATTCTTCTCACTGTCAGGAAGTTTCTCCTTAGTGTTTAGGTTGCTTCTCTCCTTGATTAGTTTCCATCCGTTGCTTCTTGTAAATAGGGAGAAGCAATAAATAATTGCTACCATGTCAATAGACAACATTAAGCTTTAGATCTGAATGAAATCTTTCATTAAACTATGGAATAACTCAATTAAAATTGTGGATCTCAAATAGCTTATCAAATGTAGTTAAACTTTAAGTTCGACTTTAAAAAAAATAATTCAGATGTAATAATCTTTCAAGAAAATCGTAAAAGAAATGGGAAAAGTCTTTTTTTAGAGAGCAAGTCTCAACACTGCATGTACAGATAACAATCTATAGCAAAAGGCTCTTCTAAGTCTAGAGGGGTTTATTATTCTGGATAGCTCTGCTTACTTTAATGAAAGTCAGGTAATTAAAAAGAAAGATTCATCTTTCCTAAATGACTTTTGAATGGACTTTAATTACTTTAGATTTAGTTTAGGCAGCAAATAAATTGCAATTTTCTTCCTGTAAACAGTCGCTGACTTCAACAATCTCCAATAACAAGGTCTATTATTTAACCCCTCCTGTACTTCATCATGGTATAGGACAAGAATATTCAAGATCTTCATTGCAAATATGGAGTTTTTGACTCCATGATTAAGACCCGAAAGATATATGGAAGGGGTTGATATAGAGAAAAGAACTATCTGTGTTTATCTCATAATATTTTTTTTCTTATGTTATCAGGTTCACTTAAAATAACTGAAGCATTAGCAGATAAGCTGAAAAGATCTGAAGGATCTATGAATTAGTTAAAGTTATGCCAAGGGATCAGAGAATATTAATAGACTTTATTCGCTGGCATACTAATCAGACCAGGGGATTCAGGGATTACAATTACAGTGAAACTGGATAAATTGTTTGAACCTGATTATTCCATTTTGGCTAGCTATCCAAAATCTTTGTCAGATAGCAAAAATTGAACCTGAATTCAAGGGTGACAGAAGCTTTGAAAGTTAGGATTTTTTTTCCAAAGCTTGTGTCATTTTTTTATGTCCCGCCCGGTTGTAGTCATGATTAGTTCAAGATATTAGTTGAATAAAATTGAAATATAAAATCGAAAGGCCTGGTCTCCTGGCCTTTCAGGAAGATGTGAAAACAGGGGTGCACAGAGGAACACATAGCCTTTTAATTCATTTTTAAGATTGAATTTTAACCATCCTTGCCTCTTTTTAAATTTTATAGACCATTTTTTTTAATGTTTTCATGTTTTATTGGGGCCCTTCCAGAGTCTTTCTGTGAGGGAGAGTGGCGGCTTCAAAAAATCTGATAAATAAAATAACTAAAGATTCTTAATAAAGCTGCCTAATCGGTGAAATACTTTAAAATTATTTGAATCAGCAACATCAGCTCGTAGGAAGAGGCAACAGTTGGCTTGGAATCGGCTAGCTGAGTTTACTGCTGATTCAGAATATAAAACTGCCAAAATCTGTAATCACAGCTCCCATTAATCCTGGAAAGGAATCCAAGCTGAGTGGAAACAGGGTTACCAGACCTTCCAATTTATTGGAGGAAAAAAGGCTTTTCTTTTTTAAAAAAAATGAACAACAATTCTTTACTAAGATCCCCTTTGAAAATACCAGCTCTGTGTGAATTTTGAACACCGTTGAGGTATCCGCTGGAAATATACAGAAAGGGCAGACAATGCTTTTCTTGTGAATAAATGTTTTCACGGAACACTAACAATGGGGAGAATTCCTGCTAACACATTTCAAATATTTGTCTGGGCCTCCTGCAGAAGGCCGGTTACTTTTACCGTGTCAAAGAGCCATTTTTAGGTCTAAACCTGCTGAATCTCTCTGGGTGATCTTTTCATTACGCTTTGGGCTTGGACTATATTCATATTAAAGTTCCTGAGGAGTTCGCTCTTCGCTCTTCATCTGAGTATTTATCTGAGTAAGAGTTTAGATATTTCTCTCATTTGACATATTTGTGGCCACGTAAGCAAAGGAATATCACGGTTTAAAAGACGCTTGCTCCTGGGGAGGAAAGCCATGGCAAATCTAGACAGCATACTCAAAAGCAGAGGCATCACCCTGCCAACAAAAGTGCGTATAGTCAAGGCCATGGTTTCCCCAGTTGCAATGTAGGGCTGTGAAAGTTGGACCATAAGAAAGGCCGAGTGCCAAAAATTGAGGCCTTTGAACTCTGGTGCTGGAGAAGACTCCTGCGAGTCCCCTGGACTGCAAGGCGGTCAAACCGGTCAGTCCCAGAGGAGATCAACCCCGACTGCTCTTGAGAAGGCCAGATCCTGAAGTGGAAACTCAAGTCCTTTGGCCACCTAATGAGAAGGAAGGACTCCCTGGAGAAGAGCCTGATGCTGGGAAAGATGGAGGGCAATAGAAGAAGGGGACGACGGAGAATGAAGATGGCTGGATGGAGTCCCTGAAGCAGCAGGCGTGAGCTTCAATGGACTCCAGAAGAGGGTAGAGGACAGGAAGGCCTGGAGGAGCATTGTCCATGGGGTTGTGATGGGTCGGACACAACTTCGCAACTAACAACAACAAAGAGTTTAGATATTTCTTTCGTTTGACATATTTGTGGCCACGTAAGCAAAGGAATATCACTGTTTAAACATGAATAATAATCACATTATTGTTAAGCTCTTTAATGAGTTTTAAAACTTTAGTTCAGACCCAAAAACGGAGAACTTACCATCAACGGATCAGTTCTGAAGTGTTACTAGTGCTAATGTTGAGCTAGAATTTTTTTTTTGTTTTGTTTTTGAACGAAACCAGCCCCCCCCCCCCTCACTTCAACAATTTCTCCACTATTTATAACACTGCCAGAAGACCCTTTGTGGCAAAATCATTCAGGGCAAAACTTTTCTCCTATAACAGCTAAAATTTAATCTCACGGTTTAGAGAGAGCGTGACGCCAGAAACAGAGCTGCATTCTCTCTGTGTGGTGTGTGAAAATAAATGGACTTTTTTTTTTTTAGCAAGCATTCATTCTCCTTTCTAGCCATTTATTAGTTAAAGTTAATTATTAGCAAACTTCTTTAAATCTTCAGTTAGACCTCAACGTGATTAAATAACCTCAGCGTTTGCAAAGTAGGATCTTATAGCCTGAAGGCAACTAGAAAGAAATAAATTGAGGAAAATAGATTTAACTAACTAGACCTGGCATCTCTCCCTTGGTGACGCTAGACAAGAAAATTAGAAACAATTGTACTGGGACAAATAAGAAAATGAACGTTGAGGTCTGTGTTTTACACGAGTTTCAAAATAAATCTCCTGTAGAGATCAAATTGGAGCTCCTGATTAAAGTAAAAGTCTCTTCCTATTTTTGCCCCATTTTATGACCTTCCTCACTACTGCAGTTGATAAGTTAGTAAACAGGGTTTTTAAGCGAACCTGCTTCCCCCATTGATATTGCTCATCAACACAGCAAAAGGGGATCACGTGACCCCAGGACACGGCAACTGTCGTAAGTACAAGTCAGTTGCCAAGCCTCTGTTCCTAAAGAGACATGGACAGTTGTCAGGAAACACCGTCGGTGAATTCATATTGGCACAATGAGTTTGGCTACGTTTTTTTCCATATTGTTCCTTTTGGAGGATAATTTTTGTCAAGCCATTGTAAATCATCATCATCAACATCATCCATCATCATCGGGTACTATAAAGGTTTAATTTCAAGGACCAGATTCCAAAATGGAGCGAAGCTGTTCTGAGCTGGGTTGAGCTACCTTGTGGTGATTTAAAAGCCTCCCACACTCCGTACAAATTGTAAAAATGGGCAAAAAAATAATTATATCTAGACAGATCACAGTCTGGTTCAGCTTTGGTTTCTGTGCTTCTGCTAAAGAAAATGGGAAATATATTTGTCTTGTTCAAACCAACTGCTGTATGGAGTTTCTTAAAATTAACCCCCTTCATCTCAAGCATGACAAAAGGAGAACCTGCAATTAAATTAAAAACGGGAGGCTTGCATCCAAATCTCCTCTTTTCATCAACATGCAGCTTATTGCGTTTTTTAGTGTAGGATTCATCGTATTATCAGTCTATGCTGAAGTTTTGAAACATGCCGAAATAATGTCCTCAAACAACAGTCTGGGGGAATCAGATACTGCAGAAGCATCTGCTTTATTTTCTAAACCTGATATTAAAGCAATTTGCAGGCATGCAGATCTGATCATTCTTTTGTCCAGCTTTATGTTACAACTAGCCAAAATGGCAAGGATTTAAGGCAAAACATTCCTGCCGTTTCTTCATTTCCTTCAGCCAGCAAAGACAGAGGATCTGATTTTGCTCAACTCTCTACAGCTGATCATTACTGGGGAGGAAAAAAGGAAAGATTGCAAAAAAAAAAAAAAAAAGTGCAAGTTCTCATAAAAGCTGAAATGGGGTGAGATCCAAAGATTTCTGTGTCAACAGGCCATTCATTCTCTACTGCATCAGCAGAGAGCAATCTGACGGCCGGCATTTAGAAATTGGTAAGTCTGGGCAAACCTTTACTGTAGATTAATTATAATGGCTAATTATGGGGCTGGAGTAAACTAAATGGTAGTTTTTATGTCTGCAAAAACATTTGCAAAATCGAACCAAGCTCTTCTCTTTTGGAGGGGGGGGGTGTTACATAAAGTGGATGCCAAGAAGAAATAAAACACTTTTCCTGTTTTCCAGGGAATAAGAAGATGTCAGCCCGCATCTTTTAAGCTTCATTTGGCCTCTGATTGTAAATCAGATAAACAAACATCTGCCTATTAAACTGTCCCAAATGGCACACACTTAGTTGAGAAACTAGCAATCCTGTTTCCTTGTCAGGTTAGCAATTACTCAACTCCTTTTGTGTATATTGTGTACAATCTAACATTTCTCAAATGTTGATGGCAAGAAACCCAACAGTGAAATCTAGATTAAAGTGACAGGACACCGATGCTGTTAAGATGTAACCAGTGGGGAGAATCAGGAGAGGTTAAACTTCGTTTGGTTACTTTCATTTTTCTTTTTGCAGAAAAAAAGACCACATGCGTCTCTTTTTTATTATTAAAGTCAATCAGTCCTGAACTGAAAATGTTTAAATAGGTTCATTTTCTGAATACAAATAGTTCTTGACTTATAGCAAACATTGAAAGTTATAACGGCAGCAAAAATGTGCCATTTTTAAGCTCACTTTTTACAGTTACAACCTTCGCAGAATCCCCACGATCATATTTTGCACCTCTGTAGTCACACTCAAAAGCTGATAGCACCAAAACAACAATCCATTGCCGAAGATATGTTTAAATTTGCCCGTATAATAATTGTTTGAACTAGGCTCCAAGCTTGAAACACCCACCATCCTCAATAGATTATCATATTCTGAACTCCGAACGTTAAAATCCTTTAAGCAGAGATTGATCTAGATCAGGGCTTTTCAACCTTTTCACCCATGGTACCACTTTTAGGATATGGCAACATCCGAGGACCACCCGTCGCCTAGCAAGGTGTCAAAAACTTGACCCCCCCAAAAAAGGGGAAAAGTGATAAAGTACAGGTAGTCCTCGACTTACAACAGTTCACTTAGTGACTGTTCGACGTTACAATGGCACTGAAAAAAGTGGCCCCCCAAGCCACAGCCGAGCAAGACACCTGCCTGCCCGCCCGGCGGCGCTCTTCCTCCTGTCTGAGGTTTTCATTGTTGTGAGCATTTCTGTTGAGGATTGGCAGCGGGGGTGGAGTGGGGGGTGTTTGGTTTTTATTCCCCCTGTCTGCTGGGTGGTTGCAGCAGGTTTTGTTCCCTTCCCATGACCCTGGGACACTGTGACCATCATAAATATGAATCAGTTGCCAAGCCTCTGAATGGAAATCACAAGACCCTGGAGAGGCTGCAACAGTCCAGCTGATTGGCACTTCTTCTGGGCTCAGCAGAAGCGCCAGGATTAGTGCTGCTTTCCAGCTGATTGGTGCTTCTTCGGGGCTCAGCAGAAGCACCAGGATCACGCCGAGCTCCAGCTGGAGCCTGGCGCTGATCCTGGTGCTGCCACTGAGCCCTGACAGCCCTGCAGCTGCAGCCATCTCTTGCTCGGGCTTGTGCGGTGCTACCACCGGTTCAGCTCATTCCCCTCCCCTGCTACCACTTTTCTAGGATGATCGCGTACCCCCTGCCAGGTGCCCATGGACCACAGGTGGTACCCGTAACCCTGGTTGAAAAGCCCTGATCTAGAACCACCTCGTGTGATGTGCGTTAAATAGTTCCTCTACTTCAAGTAACAGGCAGAATCTGGGG
This sequence comes from Bothrops alternatus, assembly GCA_034064705.1. Lineage (NCBI taxonomy): Eukaryota > Metazoa > Chordata > Lepidosauria > Squamata > Viperidae > Bothrops > Bothrops alternatus. The sequence goes on from JARGCV010000338.1 coordinate 1,004,683, forward strand.
ATGGAAGGAGGAACTGGGCACTTGCTATTTGCTCCCCCAGACCCTGTTTCCTTATTCAGTTGGTTGGCTGGTATTTGAGTGAAGAGGAAATAAAGAAGGAAGAAGCAGGCACGTTCCCCCTTTTTGTGTTTCTGTGTTTTTCTGATTCGTACTTTTTTTTTTTTTTTAGGCTGAGTAGGAGCCAACAAACAAAGGCTTGATCTTCTTCGCCACCTCAACCGTTGCAGGAAGAAGACTCTGGAGCTGGGAGTTGGTCCTGATTATTTATTGGGGGGGGAGGCAGCACAGAAATAACCACCACAGCCAGAAGCTGCTATTTGCTCGGCGAGCTATAAAAGTATCTCTGCCGTTTTGCTGACCTCCGCTGTTACACTGATTGCAAAAAACATGTAATGCATCAACTTCATCTAGAGAATATGCAAAAGAGATTCTCTCTCTCTCTCTCTCTCTCTCTCTCTCTCTCTCTCTCTCTCTCTCTCTCTCTCTCTCTGTGTGTGTGTGTGTGTGTGTGTGTGTGTGTGTGTGTGTTTTCTTTTCGTCCAGTAGTTCCCCCGCTTTACGGTTGAGGCTGGAGGGGCAAAAAAGCTGCCTGCTTGCCATTTATGGCTTCTGCACTCTTCAATTCCTGACGAAAATATTGGGCAGCAGTCAGAATACAGCTGGAAGGCACCCTTATGGTCTTCTAGTCCAGCCCCCTGCTCAAGCAAGAGACCCTATATCAGGGGTAAGCAACCTTGGCTCTTTTATGACTCATGGACTTCAACTCCCAGAATTCCTGAGCCAGCATGGCTCGGCTTGGAAACCTCTCCCTTTTCCCTCAGCGTGGCTGGCTCAGGAATTCTGGGAGTTGAAGTCTGCAAGTCATGAAAGGGCTATAGTTCCCCCATGTTGGCTCAGGAATTCTGGGAGTTGAAGTCCACAAGTCATAAAAGAGCCAAGGTTGCCTATCCCTGTCCTGAAAAGTAGGAAAGTGATAACCGTATTAACTTGGATTCCTGAGGCAGAACTATATGTACCATTCCAGACAAGCGGCTGTCCAGTCTGTTCTTAAAAGCCTCCAGTGATGAAGCACCCACAATTTATGGTGGCAAGCAGTTCCACTGGTTAATTGCCCTCACTGTATAAAGCCATGAATTTCCCTCATCTGTGTTTGAATAGCTTCCTGTCTGCTTCTTACAGCATAGCCATCTTGATTTTTGTGGACAGTGAACATACTACCACAACTTAGGATGAAGAACTGCTGATCTACTTTCCCAGTCACAAAACGCTGGCTTCTGATCCTGACCCCCACAAACCACCACCCACAAAGAATAGTGTGGTGCTTTCCTCACCAGGGTTTCCCCATTTACCAGAGAGAGAAAGTATGAAATCTGCTGGATCCCCTGCATGGATTGCCCCTGTGACTAGGTAGGGAAGATGGAGAGGAAGCCAACCACCAGATTGCAAGAACACAAGAGAGTGGTCAGATAAGGAGACCTGAACTCATTGGTACCTTCACATTGCAATGAACAAAGACATACATGCAGTACGATTTCACAGCTACTCAGATTGTTGGCAGAGCAGGTACAAAAACAGTCAGGGAAATTATTGAAGCCTGGAAAAGTGACCCTTGTCAGTCAACAGGAGTGCTGATTTACCACCAGCTTAGCAGGTACTTGGGAGCCAAGGACTTGGCAGCCAATAGCCGGTCATGAACTCAATAATCAACAACGAAAAAGCCACACACAACCAGGCACCGCATAAATACAGTGCATAGAATAGCCAAAGCGTAAACTCTGCTAGAGAGAAGTTCTCTGAGGATGGGCCACAGAACGAGTCCAAAAAAGCTTGGAAGACTAAACCTCTGTTCCTCAGATTGGATCCTGCAACATTATCCAGGGACACGTAGATTGGCTTTCATACATGTTGAATCTATGACCCTGGCTTCCAGAACGAAGCCAGCATTTTTTCTCCTGCCCCTTATGCTAAGAGAGTATCTGTAGCTGCCTGGAGATGGCATGGACCCATGTCCTGGATGCTTGCTGGGATGCAACGTAATCTCCTTAATCTTGTTTTTGAGCATCCAGGTAACAGGTAAGACAAGATAACCTTTATTGTCATTTTTTTACTGTGGGTACAACGGCACACATCAAAAATGAAATTCAGTTGCCCGCTCTCAAAGTGAAACACATACATGACACACACCTAAACATACTATGAACAACCTATGTATAGACACACCCCTACATATACGTAGCAAATAAATATTAAATACTGTCCATCTTGAATATAGAACGGAAGGAGGAAGCTTGAGAGTTCGCAAGGTTAATACTGTATGGAATGAAACTGGCTGAATCTGGATGTTCTGCTGCGGATACCATGAAGCCCCCCTCCTCCCAGAAGGTAACAAGGAAAACAGGTTGTAAAGAAGATGTGTGGTGTCCCAGATAATCTTACGGACCCTGCTCAAACAACGCTTCTGTGTTATGTCCTGGATGGGAGGGAGGGAACTGCCAATGATCTTTTCTACCATCCTCACCACTCTCTGCACTGCCTTCCTGTCTGAAGCAGGGATGCCTCCAAACCAGACTGTGATGCTGTAGGACAGGATACTCTCGATTGTCCCCCTGTAGAAAGTGGCCAGGACAGGGGAAGGAAGATGTGCTTTTCTCATGCGACACAGAAAATGCAGATGCTGCTGTGCCTGCTTCACCAGTGATCAGGCAGATGGGCTGACTGACTTTTTAAAGCCCCATAAATTGGACCACGGTTGTCCGACACCTGATTGGCCCTATTAAGCTACTGAATTTATATTTCCTGGGATGGAGGGGGAAGGGAACGGACTCCAACATCCTGCCTGCCTTTCATGGTACTTAGGTGCATTCAGCATAAATGGAGTAGCTGAGATGTGACGTTTCCTTTGCTCTCGGCCCTTTGAGCCAGGACAGGACCAGAAAGAAGTCAGAGCAAGGGTTTCCAGAAATGCTACTTTACTGCTGCTACTGGGCATAATGACAGAATCTTGGAAGCCAGCCAGAGAATCCTTCTGCCCCCTCTTATACCAAAGAGAATCAAGGTGGAGTTATTTTTGAGTTTCTTTCTCACGCCTTCTCCTTTTCCAGGACTGAGTCATTGTTTACTTTCTCTTGCTGCCTCTTTCTTCAGCAAGGTTATTACCGCACTTCGCAGTTTGCAGAAATGTAGTCTGATGCTGGAGGTGTGCTCCTGGAGTAAGGGAGACCTTGGCAGAAGAACTGGGGGGAGGGGAAACAGTAACCCACCCAGTTGCACCTTCTTTGCAGTCATTCACCCTTCACGGTCCAAAGTTCTGCACTATCCAACAAAATCACTATCGCTATTATTCTCCAAAACACCACATGGCTGGACAAGAAGCAACAGATGGAAACTAATCAAAGAGCTAAGCAACCTGGAACTAAGGAGAAATTTCCTGACAGTGAGAACAATTAACCAGGGGAACTCCTTGCCTCCAGAAGTTGTGGGTGCTTCATCACTGGAGATCTTTAAGAAGAGACTGGACAGCCACTTGTCTGAGATGGTATAGGGTCTCCTGCTTGAACAGGGGGTTGGACTAGATGACCTCCAAGGCCCCTTCCATCTCTATTCTGACAACCTCCTTCATTCTTCACACAGATGGAGAAGGCACAAGGCAGCCTTCCGTAGAAGGTTTATTCTTCCGTGGAAGATCCTGTCTAGACTCAACAGTGGTGGCGAGACCACTACTTCTGTTCCACCTTCACAAAGCAGGGCCTTTGTCTAGAGCTAGAGAAATCCAGGGCCATTGGATTTAGGCCATTTAATCCTAGTAGCAAAGTAATTGGACTCGTCCCAATCAGAAGCCAAGCACTCTTCTCCCACTGGCGTCTCTGTCTTTGCATCTTCTCCCCTTTGGGGCTGCATCCGTAGGTTTGATGAGTAAGAATTGTTATTCACTGAGACAGCAAATAGGAAGAAGGCACGGCGATTCTTTGTGCAGAAAATAGAACGGGAATTAATAGTAATCATGACAAAGGGGCAAAAAGGAAGCCTATCATCGTAATAGACAATTATTTTCTTTAAACTAAATGTTAGAATACATGGTTGTGGGAAGGGAAGGGAAGGGAAGGGAAGGAATGCAATGGAATGGAATGGAATGGAATGGAATGCAATGGAATGGAATGGAATGGAATGGAATGGAATGGAATGGAATGGAATGGCATGGCATGGCATAGCATAGCATAGAATAGAATAGAATAGAAAATATGGAATGGAATGGCATAGAATAGAATAGAATAGAATAGAAATAGAAATAGAATAGAATAGAATAGAATAGAATAGAATAGAATAGAATAGAATAGAATAGAATAGAATAGAATAGAATAGAATAGAATAGAAAATATGGAATGGAATGGCATGGCATGGCATGGCATGGCATGGCATGGCATAGAATAGAATAGAATAGAATAGAATAGAAATTAGAATGGAGTGGAGTGGGGTGGGGTGGAGTGGAGTGGAGTGGAGTGGAGTGGAGTGGAGTGGAGTGGAGTAGAGTAGAATAGAATAGGGAAAGGAAAGGAAAGGAAAGGAAAGGAAAGGAAAGGAAAGGAAAGGAAAGGAAAGGAAAGGAAAGGAAAGGAAAGGAAAGGAAAGGAAAGGAAAGGAAAGGAAAGGAAAGGAAAGGGCCTGGCTGAGGAATTCTGGGAGTTGAAGTCCACAAGTCATAAAAGAGCCAAGTTTGAAGACCCCTGACTTAAAATGTGGCATTAGGAACCAATCCCTATTTCTCCATAAACCATGCTTTCTTCTCCAAGATAATGTATATAGAGAAACAAACCTATCATTGCCTATGAAATTCATTTTAATATTTCACTCTCCGACTATATATGTGCTGCTGATACAGAGTTTGTAAGATTCTGGAATACTTTTGAGTTGGTGACCACCTGAACTTGCATTTCCTTAATCAGTGGGGACCTTCAATGTATCTGTCAAATATTTTAAATACATTTTAGCATTAAGTTCTGGATTCACACATTAAGAGAATTGAATTCTATTCTACGTGAACAAGGATATTATTATTACTACAAGGTATTTGAGCTATAACAAGATATTAATTATTGTATATTGCTTATGAAAATGTTGAATCAAAATATATTCTTCACTTACAGTTGTGGAAAACAAGTTTTCAAAATCTAATATGTTCATATATTATGCATACACAGTGCCAATATTCCTCTGTGCTCCATCTTTGATATGAAATATATTATTAAAGCCAATCCACCCCCTCCCTGGCCAAAACCTCAGAAAAATAAGAAAAAACAAATGATAAGAGACTCAAAAGATTGCCACACCATTATCCTGGCAATATCTTTAGCACTACTTTCAAACAAATATGCGTTTGTTTCATTTCTTTTCTTTTTCTTCAAAATGCTTTTAAAGCTGAAAAAAATTGAAAAGGGCACTGCAGTGGGAAAAAGTTGTGTGTAAGAAATGTGATTTGACACAATCACAGCATCTTTTTATACCTTTGGAATTTTATGGGGGGGGAGAGCCAAAGTTGTGAAACAGATGATCTTAGTTAAATATATATGTATATAAGGTAAAATGCTATCACAAAGATGGAAGGGGTGTTTAAGTAGCCTGGCCTGTAGAATTAGCATTCAAAGCTTTCCACAAGGGTTAGGAAAAAATCCTAACATTTTGGGCATAGATTCATGATTGTCACTTGGAAAAGGAGACAAATACACCTGCTGCAGGTGCTTGTGGGACCTCCAGGTACAATGGATGTAGTCACCATTTCTCTCCTGGCTTCAACCAGCATCTCAATTTTCTACCCCACTCAGCCCTGTTTGCATAGTTCATCGCTGTGAAGGACATTAGAGAGGGTAAAAAGTTTACAGTTAATCCAGGTTGGAACCTTAGGATAATTGGAGAACGTTAACTGGAAGCAACATTTAGAGAACCGGTCTTCCTATCTCAAACTCAGAAACTTTAAGATATGTGCACTTCGGCTTCCAGAATTCCCCAACCAACATGGCTGGCTGGGAAATAGTTGAGAGTTGAACTCTACCCATCTTAAAGTTGCCAAGTCTGAAAACACTAATCTAAATGTATCTCCTCTAATTTCCAAGGGCGCAAATATGCTAGCAAGCTCAGCAGATCCTCGGATTCTTTTTTATACACCTTGAGGAGAGGGCCAATTGCCGCATCCTCCACATTGGCACAAACAGAAAAATAACTGCCTGCTTGCAAGCATTTTTTTTGGGGGGGGGGAGATTAATTCTTTCTGCAAGCTGTTGTAGTCCTGCCTGTGTAAGCAGCAGTGTGACTGTTTGTGCCTAAGGAGCGGATTAGTCTTCTACAGCCCTTGTCTTCCTAAAAGGCCTTCTTGGAGAGCCAAGGAACCATCCAGAAAGAAGGATCAGGGGGTAGGTTGCTTGGTCCCCTTTTGCATGGCTGAGATTCTTTTCCATGCTTGAGGAATTGCTGGTCTTTACTTCTCTCATTAATGTCTTCTTAAATCCATGCCTTTTGGCATTTTCTTTCCTTCTGCCGGTGGTGAGTTGTGCGTCTGCAAAAGAGTATCCTAGCTTGCAGAAATGTAACAAGCCTTTTTTTTTTTCTTGGTGCAGAAGTCAAAACTGTGTCTTGACCGTGAAGAGAGGCAGCACTCCCCACTGAAATGATGGGTGAAGTGCCTTGTTTGAAAATAGCAATTCGAAACAGGGCTTATGGGTAGCCTATTTTTAATCATACAACTATATAGCTATAATTGTACTGTTCTTCCTTTAATGTATGTTTTTAGTACATCTGCACGAAATCTTCCACGGCAATTTTCTCGGAGAGTGGAAATTACCCATGCAACAACTAGAATATCAAATTACCAGGAAAAATTCGTAGCGCAGAATTAAATGAAGTTCTCATGCACTGAGTATACAGTACTTAATGCTGGAGGTCGCTTGAGGTCGATCCACTAATTTCCCCATGATACAAGCAAGATGTGCACACAAGCAACAGGAAACTAAAAAAAAAAAAAAAATGCTCTAATCCCCAATTCATTTATTTCAAGTCAAGTTCTAGGGATTTGGTTGAAAATCAGGTCCTCGTTTCTCCATTTCCTTGATGGGCTTTTAAGCTCAACATTTGCTGTACATTTAATCCCTTATATAGTGGGAAAGCGTCTCGTGCAACGTGTTGAAACTCAGCGGCAAAGTTCTCCTTCCCGCCTGCCCAGCCGAAGACCGCCGCCCCAAAGTCGGGGGGCTCTCCGATTCCAGGGTCTGCTGAAGACCTCCTGCTCGCCACGGCTCTCCGGGTGAAATCCTCCCGCCGCCTCCTCCACTTTCTCCCCTCTCTTCGCGAGCCCAGTCTTTCCTCAGCTTCTTTTAGTTCGGCGGGCTAAACCAAGGGGTCTACTCTGGAAGCAGCGGGCATCACTCCAGAGCTGAGCCAGCGCTCCCGGGACCCGGGGCGGGCTCGCTCACCTGGGCATCCACCTGAGCCGAGGCTTCCTGCCGCTAACCGACATCAGGCCACCTTTCCACTGAAAGCGGTTCGCCCCCGTCCACCTCAGCCCGTCTCCTAAAATGCGCACAGACGCGCCATCCTCTCCAACCAGGGTGGTCAACTTTCCCACCGGCAGAAAGTGGAGGCGAGAGGGGGGTGGGCTGCGGAAGGAGTCCCCCCACCACCCCCACCCCCAGCCTGGATAAACGCCCCTCCCGGCCACCCAGAAGGGGGCAATCCCGCCCGCAGGGGCGGCCGAGGTGGAGGGCGGCTCCCACAGGGGCTGGGCTGAGCGGCCCACCGCTTCTCTCTGGAAGGCAAAACTGCCCCCCCCACCTCGGCGTGTTTTTTTTTCCGGGATGCGCCTTACACCCACCCCCACCCCGAAAAACCCGCCCCGGACGGCAGCGCGAACCCTGCTCCGCAAGGTGGGGAGAAGGAAAGCGCAGCTGCCCGGCCCGTGCGTAAAGTTCGCTCCCGGCGGCGGCTTAAAACAGGGCAAAGCAGGACTGTACCAGCCAGTTTCTCCCTCTCCCCAGCCCCGGCCCCGGCCCCAGCCCCAGCCCCGGCCCCGGCCCCGGCCCCAGCCGCAGCCCCGGCCCCAGCCCCGGGCCGAAGCCCCCTACCGCCGCTGGAGCTGGCTTCCTCCAGCTGCGCCGAGATGCTGGCCATTCTGCGGACACTCATGGCGGGCTCGGAACGGGCGCAGCGCTGCCTTCCCGGGCTTTGGCGGCCGCTCAGCCTCCCGAGGCGGGCGAGGGGCCAGTCTGGCGCGCGCCCCTCCCTCCCACCTGCTGCTGCTGCTGCTGCTGCTGGGGCTTCGCGGGGACGCGCGCGGGGGGAGGGCTCCGGAGAGCTGCGCGCAATGAGGAGGAGGAGAGGAGGAGGAGGAGAACGGCGAGCACCCTCCGGCCGGTCTTCGCTGGAGTCGCTTTGGAAGGCAGGTGGAATCCCTGGCCAGGAAAGCGCGCACGAGCCCTTCCCCACGTTACGCCGCCTGCACGGGAAGGGCTCCTCCGCGGGCTGAGAACTGGCCGGGAAACCGAGGCTGAAAGGATCCGGGGAAGGCGCGGGGGCGGCGGTGGTGGGGAGATGGTGCAAAGCAAAGAAAGATTTGGGGAGGGGGCGGGAGGCAGGGAAAGGCTGCGCGCCGAGAAGAAGGGGGGGAGACGGCTGGCCCGGTTGAATTCTCTCTCTCCCCCCCCCGGCGTGGTTTGTCTCCAGGGGCAGAGGCAGGACCCCGCTCCTGCAAACTTCCCCGACGGGAGGCGCTTTAATCGCGGCTTCCAGATGTTGGAAAACCGCTGGCGCCGAAGGAGGGAAAGGCGCGGCTCCCCTGAGGTGCGCCCAACAGGTGCCCCGGCTTGTGTTCCCTCTACGAGCCCACCGGACGATCCTGGTGGTTCCCCTCCCTCTTGAAACTCGAGCCAGCCCCGAGTGCACAAGCGTCTTCCAAGTGCACAAGCAGCCCAAGGGGCGAAGCAGGCGGGCCGTTGGGGGAAAGGACCCAATCCGGCTCTTTGTAGGGACTCCCTCCACGGGAGATCCTGAACCACAGCCGCTCCTCTCCCCTTGGTGTCTCCCCCCCGCAGGGTTCCCTCCACCCGCCGCTGCCCCCCTCCATAATTTCAAGCTTCTGCCCTGGTTGACAACCACAGGCCTCCTCTGCCCCTCCTTCCTTTGGGGGGAGAAAAGGGGCCTCGGAAATCCACAGTCACCATGCTCAGAAATGGCACCCTTCGTCTAGCTCGGACAACCGATCCATTGTTCCACCCTACTAAATTGTGGGAGCTGCATCCCTGGAGGTTTTTAAGAAGAGACTAGACTGTCACTTGTCTGAGATGGTCTAGGTCCTCCTGCCTGAGCAGGGGGCTGGACTAGAAGACCTCCAGGGTCCCTTTCAGATTCTATTCTATTCTATTCTATTCTATTCTATTCTATTCTATTCTACTCTATTCTATTCTATTCTATTCCTTGTTCTATTCTATTCTATTTTTTCTCTATTCTTTCTCTATTCTATTCTATGCCATTCCATTCTATTTTCTATTTTATTCTATTCTATATTCCAATATCTATTCTATTCTATTCTATTCTATTCTATTCTATTCTATTCTATTCTATTCTATTCTATTCTATTCTATTCCATTCCATTCCATTCCATTCCATTCCATTCCATTCCATTCCATTCCATTCTTCATTATTGTACTCTATTCCATTCCATTCCATTGTATTCCTGTTCCTATTCCTATCCCTATCCAGAAGCTCAAGAGGAATCCTGAACCGGTCTTGCTGATTAGGCAATTTACCACATGGCTCAATTTCAGTCACTTTTCTTGGAAGAGACCTAGCTGCCCAACCTGAGTTAGTTGGTTTCTCCCATGTAACAAATTTACCAGTTTTCGTTTCAGTAGATTTTCCTGGAGTCAACCAAAACAGAACAATGTCTCCATTTATGGAGGAAATGCCTACCGCACAAAGGATCTATCAATCACAAATGCTTGCTTGTTGAAGAAGAGTGGACAGGTGGGGAATAAAAAGCATGGTACATTCATGCACACTCAGGAATCAAGTGTGTGATTTTAGGAGGTTGCCTTAAGCAACCGCAGCTTTTAAAGGATTTTCGCAACAGTTGATGCACAACATTCGTTCATCTGGAGGTTCCACTTTCCTTTGGACCTCTTTCTGGAACACGCTAATCTTCGTGTGTCCAGTGGTTTCGAGAAGTAAATCCTCCAAACTGGGAGCGATTTAAGAAATTTCAAATAATCCATTCAGAATAGAGCTGGAAGGGACCTTTGAGGTCTTCTAGTCCAGCCCCCTGCTCAGGCAGGAGACCCTATACTATTCAGACAAGTGGCTGTCCAGTCTCTTCTTAAAAACCTCCAGTGATGGAGCACCCACCACTTCTGGAGGCCAGGCGTTCCACTGGTTAATGGTCCTCCCTGTTAGGAAGTTTATATACAGCATCCCAGAAAAATCAGGACTTATTTGTGGTTAGATCAACCCTCTGGAACATTTAAAATCACGTGTATTTCTGAAGATCTACTTCAGATACCACCAAGCCAAAGATGTCTGTAGCTATGATCCAAAAGGTGACTACCATAGTGCTAACAACACTATGCCTGGTTTTTGGGGGTTTTTTTTAATGTCCATTGGAGCTTTGCATTGTTTGGACCACAATTTGCACACTCCCCTTCACAGAAGTAGCCACAGCAATGGCGGAGCCCAAGAAATTTAGCCTGGTCTGAAGAAAAACTAATATTTGGTGCAATCCTACTTCATACGTTGCTGTACAATGATTTAACCTTTGTTGTCAACTAAACTACAGTTGGCTGGTTTCACAAATGGTGAACAATAAACCATGGTGCTAGCACTCCCACAAAACGCAAACAAAAATTAAACAATTAAATTAAAAAGAAATAAACTCAGAGCAAACAGCACTCCTTACTAGCGCTGATGATATTACCAAGTTTGGGTAATGAAACGTCTGCAAGAAAACAAGCCAGCTCAGAGAGCAACAAGGACCCCTCAAAAATTAAACAAACCACATCATAGTTTAGTGCAGGGGTAGGCAACCTCGCCTCTTTTATGACTCGTGGACTTCGACTCCCAGAGTTCCTGAGTGCTGACTCAGGAATTCTGGGAGTCGAAGTCCATAAGTCATAAAAGAGCCGAGGTTTTAGTGCAATAAACAGAGTGCATGGCTTTTAAATCTGGCTTTACATTATACTTCTATTAAATCCATACACACATTACAAACCAGTTTATAAATAACCACCGTAGCTGCCTTCTCTCGTGATGCTGTCTCAGTGCCAAGCAAACCACATTTTGGTTTAATCTAATATGTAGACTTCGTGCAAGACTTACTTGGTGTTACTTGCTAGGTTTCATCTTACCTTTAAAGGTGAGAAACCAAAACGAATCTTTCTTTCTTTTTTGCTGTCCATTATTAGAGGACTCGCGCATTTCACTAAGCTACAGTTTATATTAGGTTTTTTTTTTTCAGCAACAGAACTAGCCCGGTTCGTACATTGCGCTAAAGCCATCAACGTGATTTGAAAGCAACATTGGCTGAGAACAGGAAAAACAAATAAATCACACACACATTTAATGAACAGCTAGCACCAGCATCCCACGGCTTTGCTTCCCAAGTTTTCCAGCCATTCTCAGAGTGGCCTGGGAGTTTTCAGGCCTAAATGTTCGTGGAAGGGACAGACGGAAGACATCTAGAATTGAGGTCTACTTAGCGCCTATCCTGCATATCACGCAGACAGACGGAAGGGGTGTCTGTTAGGATTTGACTAGCCCGTTCAAAACCAGATTAGGGCTTAATGTCCCCTGAAGAACTGGATCGTAATGGTCTAAACAGGAATCCGTGCAAAAAAACCCAAAACAAAAACGAAAGGGAGGGGCACCCTTGTTAATTTTAAGTAAGTCAGTCAAGTTCTCTGTATCTAAACAAGGCCAAATAGTCTTATTGACCCGTTTCTCTTATCTTTCCCTTTTAATCTTTCTTTTCTTCCAGATGTCTCCCTGCCTTTAGCAGCCTTAAAGCAAACAAAATAAAGAAACACACTCACTTGATCAAAGCCATTGCTGTGTCTGCCGTTATAGCATCAGTAGAGCATCCCTTGCCCCACAAATAACTACACACACACACACACACACACACACACAAGATTGCGGGTTTAGCTTACCCCTTCCAAGCACTAACTCCTTGTAGTATGAGCTACTATACAACCGATTGATATTTCTATATTGCTTCCTGGATTTCCCAGGAATTAATTCAAGACAGGAAGCTTCGTGTCATTAGAGCAGACAACTTCGAAGAGTGTGTTCTTCCAGGACAAAACTTCCACAGAAGTTTGCAGAAACCCCATTTCATCTTAGTGCACCTGCTCACCCACCACCAGTATTTTGATGCTATCATTCGTATCCTTGAACAAGCAAGATTGTAACCGAGATTGCGCTGCTCTGGGAAGTGAGCAGCTCACGTTGGCAGAACTGTTAGCCGACCACACATCACCAAAAGGCTGTGCAATATCACAACTTGGAGTCCTTCCAGGATGTTAAAGGCAGATCCCTAATCAAATCCAATCAAAACAAATCCAAAAAATTCTTGGCTTTGCTTCCTTTTTCTATCAGTTAATTTTACGAAGGTGTTGATTTTTCTCTTATGTCCTCCATTCTGAGTAGGAAAGATCTTGGGCAAGGATGTCATCTGAAGTTTGAAGCAACCCGGGTATTCCTCGACTTATAACCATTCATTTAGTGACCGAAGTTACAACAGCACTGGAAAAAAAGTGACTTAGGACCGTTTTTCACCCTTACGACCGTTGCAGCACCCCCTGTGGTCATGTGATCAAAGTTCAGACGCTTGGCAACTGACATGTACTTATGACAGTTGCAGCGTCCAGGTAGGGTATGCGTGCCTGGCTGAGGAATTCTGGGAATTGAAGTCCACAAGTCATAAAGGGGCCAAGTTTGAAGACCCCTGATCTAGATCACCCTTTTCTTGTCTAGGTCCTTCACCATCTCACGTAGCCCATGTAAACAATTTCACTTTGTTATGGGAACCATCAGCTTCCTCTCCACACCTGCTGCAGTGTCCTTGGAAAGCTTTCAGGCTCTCACGGACTTCAATGGAATTGTAGGGGTTTCATTTCTCCATCAAACCCATTCTAAAGCAACACCTCCTCCCTGCCCTTACTCTAATGGCAAGTTGAAACAAAGAGGCCTGTAGCTGCCAAAGTTTTGTTCTTGACAAGATGTTGCAACCCAATTCTCCTACCTATCCATTTTGAGACTAAAAAGTGTTTTTTTTCGCTAGAAAACATAATGTTGGTAAGGAACCTAAGGTGGCTGATTCCGAGTGAGCGCGCTTGAAGGTAAACTATGTTTTAATAAGAGCTTCAGTTCATCTAAATAATGGCACATTTATGCTCAGTCTAACTTCTGTTGGCTTTGTACGAACAACTGTGTAGTACTGTTGGGAACAATATAATTGTAGTTCATTGTAGCCTTTTTCTGGGATGTTTTTCAAATTCTCAGGCACAATTGCAATTTCCTGGAGGAATCTGTCCAAGCTATAGCCAGGAGCAACTGTACTTGGCGTCCAAATCTGGATCATATCACCCCAGTGCTTCCATCTGCTGTTTTGGCCATCGGTCTGAGGCAGATTGAATTTTATTTCTGAATAAACCTACATAGGATTGTGTTATAATTAAGGGACTTTCCCAGGTACCGACTAGAAGTTCTCATTTCCTGTCACTGAGTCAAGACAAAACTGTAGGACCATGAAGTCTGCTGGCCTTTTACGGATTCCAACCCTCCCTACAATGCTTTTGTTTCAGTGCGTTGTCCATCCTCCATCTTCTTTCCAAAGCATTTCATTGGCAAAAACCAAATAGGCTGCCTTTGGCAGACTTGCAAGGAAAGTGTCATGGTTCTGAAAGAAGAAGCTTTTCAAAGAACTTTCAACTCTCCATCGATACCAGTAAAGCCAAGAATGACTTCAGGCTGTTTGTCTCAAAGTAGTTTGGGGAAGAGAAGAAAGCAGCGTCAGAGAGACAGGGATGAACGAAGAGGTTGCCGGCACATTTTTTATGGCATTATTTGGTGCCCGTGGGAAAAAAGACTTCAGGGCATGACATTTTGGTATTGTCCTAATCACCTTAAAAAATAACACAGTCCAAAATTCCACACTAAGCACACTGTTCCAGCAGTTGTTTTTTTTTTTAACAACTGAGAGCAACGTAACCGTTGCAACAATAATCTGACATTTAATTGAGCATATCCAAGACTATCTGCTTTCTACAGTTCTATAAACATACAGCTCCAACACAGAATTTTGGCACATCCTGCCAAAATTGTCTCTCCTGCTATGCAGCAAACTCCCTGAAGTCTCCAGCCAAGGATTTCCCCCCTCCTTACCTACCATTTGGTGCTGCAAATATGTTTAATAAGGATATATGGGTAATAATTATTTTTATTGCAGATTTGTGCAAACAACAACAACAACCAAAACCCTACACTTACATCTCAAGTCCTCAAAGTATAAAGTAAAAAGTAGAATATTTGTGTAAACATGCCTAACCATGAATTAATCCTGGGCACATTTTCTTAGCAACAATCTTACTCAAAAACATGCATTGCTCTTCAATGTAGTTTGTGTACGAGGAAGAGAAAAAGAAAGAATATATATATAAAAGTCCTAAATATAAAGTGTGTAATATTAAAATGACATTGAAATAGGTACAGGTGAACAACCAATAACCAAAGGTGAAAATGGTCCTTAAGACTGCCCACCTATTGCTTTTAATTTGTCTGTCAAAATCAGGAGTCTTCAAACTTGGCCCTTTGATGACTTGTGGACTTCAATTCCCAGAATTCCTCAGCCAGGCACGCGCCAAGTTTGAAGACCCCCGATCAAAATAGACAAATAGCCCTTCTCAAGTGCAGATGACCTATTGATAGTATACAATTCATAAGCCACAAACACAGAGTGGAAATGGGATAAATATGTACAAAAAAGACTTATTCCACATGTGACACGTTGACAACCTCGCAGTCAAAAGCTTTATTATTATTATTATTATTTTAACATGGCATTTTGCCCAAATAAGAATGGCTTCACAAGATTGTATAACTGCAATACTTTTAAAAAATTTAATATAGATATTTATACAGTGCTAGACATCATCAATTAACCATGGATTTCATTATATGGAAGAGTTTAGAAATTATTTACACCAGCCTTCAGGCTATGATTTTAATTGCCGCCGCATACTGTTGGGCATATCAATATTCCTGGGTGGGAAGGATAAGCCAAACTTCTAAAAGGGACGCTTTGTAGTTCATATACACAAAACTTTTTTGTGACAAGCTCAGAAACATGGTTAAAAAAGAATCTCTTTCACTCATAAACACATACAAAGTCTAACTCCGGAGATACAAGGAAACTTGTAGAGAACTTTATTGGCTTCCGTTATGTGTTCAAGATGGACAGTGATTAATATTTATATGTTACTTATATTTAAGGGTGTAGGTCTATACACATGTTGTACATATAGTATGTTTTAAATGTGTGTTATGTATGTGTACGCTTTGAGAGGAAGCAACTAAATTTCATTTTTAATGTGTACCATTATGCCCACAGTAAAAAATGACAATAAAGGCAAACGTTGGCTTGAAACTCAACATTAAGAAAACCAAGATCGTGGCATCCGGCCCTCTCAATTCCTGGCAAATATAGATGGGGAAGAAATGGAGGTAGTGACAGATTTTATCTTCCTGGGCTCCAAGATCACCGCAGATGGGGACTGCAGTCAAGAAATTAAAAGATGCTTGCTCCTGGGGAGGAAAGCCATGGCAAATCTAGACAGCGTACTAAAAAGCAGAGACGTCACCCTGCCAACAAAAGGGCATATAGTCAAGGCCATGGTTTTCCCAGTTGCAATGTAGGGCTGTGAAAGTTGGACCATAAGAAAGGCTGAGCGCCAAATAATGGAGGCCTTTGAACTCTGGTGCTGGAGAAGACTCCTGCGAGTCCCCTGGACTGCAAGGCGATCCAACCGGTCAGTCCTGGAGGAGATCAACCCCGACTGCTCTTTAGAAGGCCAGATCCTGAAGCTGAAACTCAAGTCCTTTGGCCACCTAATGAGAAGGAAGGACTCCCTGGAGAAGAGCCTGATGCTGGGAAAGATGGAGGGCAAGAGAAGAAGGGGATGACGGAGAATGAGGTGGCTGGATAGAGTCCTGGAAGCAGGAGGTATGAGCTTCAATGGACTCCAGAAGATGGTAGAGGACAGGAAGGCCTGGAGGAACGTGGTCCATGGGGCCGCGATGGGTTGGACACGACTTCGCAACTAACAACAACAAATCTAATAAATTTAAAGGGCATTAGGGAATAAACTTAAGGAACAGGAGAAGCCACAATCAAGACAATATTCAGATTTTTTTAAAAAAATCTGAGTTTGGGGCAGAATTTGTAACCCACGTAAGAAGACCCTCTTTCATTCTCCACGTAAGAAGACCCTCTTTCATTCTCATGAAAATTAAAGGAGTAGGGAAGCACCTTCAGACATGCAGGAATCTGCTATTGTAACAGACCTGTTATTAATAAATGTAATATTAGCATGCCTGACTTTAATTTTCTACTTTGGCCCATCTTGGAGGGCTGATATTTGCCCAGACAGTCATTTGAATATTTTCTTTTCTTTTGTTCTACTTTAGAAAGCCGATAGCTAAGCAAGCATCTGTTTCCCGTTCGCTCTACCCATCCTGCAATTATTTTAAATGTGTTCACTTGGTGCAGTGAAGTCTAGATTTGCACCTGGTTGCCACTTAGTAAGCAAATTCAATCAGCCAAAAAACAAAAAAAATAAAAATAAAACAATAAATCCTGTCTTTTCTCTTTACAGCGGGAAAGGCAGGACTTGACTATTTTAAAAGCATTTTTCAGTCAGTTTGACACCTTGGCTTCCCAAACTCTGCAAGCAGCTGTATATTTGTGTCCCTTTTTCTATTTTCTATTTTGCCCACCACAGTCTTGTAAACACGGCTATTATTAGCAAGCAAAGTCTGAAAACAAGACAAGCCCCCCCCACTTTTTTCTCTTCCCCCCCCTAAAAATATACCCCGTTTGTACACACACGAAGCACATTTGTCAGTACACAAAAGCTGCTACAGGCTTTAGGCAAATTGTTTCCATTGTGAACTCAAACAAACCGCACAGGCAGCATCCCCCACGGGCGCCATTTGTGAGATCTCGCATTGTAGAGAGCGTCACAACAGTTCCCTATTATAGGCGGTCCTCGAGTTACGACGACAGTGGAGACCCAGCTTTCTCTGGCAAAGCGAGGCGTTAGTTAAGCGGCCTTCATTCCAATTTACCACCGTTCTTAAGCGAATCAATGCAGTTGACAAGCTAGGAACCCCGGTCATTAAACGAATCCAGCTTCCCTCGCTGACTTTGCTCATCGGAAAGTCGCAAAGGGGGAATTACGTGACCCCACCCCACCCGGGACGCTGCGACCGTCATAAGTACAAGTCAATTTCCAAGCGTTTGAATGTTGATCGTGGGAATGCTGCAGCGGTCATAAGTGTGAATAACGGTTCCTAAGTCCCTTTTTTTTCGGGGCCGTTGTAACTTTGAACGAACTGTCGTTAAATTGAGGACTATCCATCATTGCCCGTTTCCCCCCTTTTACCACCAAACTGGAGGGGGGGGGGAGGACAAAAATAGTGATTTTTTTCAGGAATCCAATTTTTGGTAATACGCAACTTACCCCTAAAGTTCATTATCACCTTTGGGGGTGCATTGATACTATCAATAAAGGCTCCCCGTAGATCAGGGGTCCCCAACCTTGGCCCCTTTAAGACCGGTGGACTTCAACTCCCAGAATTCCCCAGCCAGCATGTCCACTGGTCTTAAAGGGGCCAAGGTTGGGGACCCCTGCCTTAGAGGAACAAAATATAACAACCCCCCCTTATTAGAAGAAAAATATTCCAAATTTATTAATGGTGCCCCCCTCCTTTGGAGGGAGCAACGACATTGTCCTGAACAGCTCCTGAAGGACTACAAAGCCTGAGCTGGAGAATCTGAAACGCCACCAAGCGGGGGGAAAGACGGGGTGGGCTCGGAGGGCGCGTAGGATGGGTAGCCCTTTCCACAGAACCCCGTTTGGCGGAGCGAACCCCGCTTCTTTCGGCTTAGCTGGCCAGGCCCAAGCCAGGCCCAAACCAGGGTTTGTAAAAAAAGAAAATAAAACAGGCTGAATTGAAGCCAAGCAAAGAAGGGGGGTCTCTCTCTCTTTTACCGGAAGCGTGGCCGGGGGGGGGGCAGCACCAGGGCTGAGCTCTCCAGCCCAGCCCAGAAGGGAGGCTCCGCCAAGGGCCCTCCAGTCCCTTTCAGGAGGCTTCCCGCCTCCGCCTGCGCACAGCTGGGCAGGATTGGTCCTGGGACTCCCCCTCCCTCCCTCCCTCCCTCCCTCCCCCCAGCAGCCCTGCTGGGAGTTGCTGCAGCTTCACACAACCCTGAACCCCTTCACCTCCCTCAGCTCAGGGGCTGGAAGCTTCCTTTCCTTTTCCTATTTCCTTTCCTTCCCTTTCCTCTTTCCCCTTCCCTTCCCTGCTCCTTCCCTTTCCTTCCCTTTCCATTTCCTCTTTCTTTTCTTCTTTCCCCTTCCCTTCCCTTCCTTTCCCTATTTCTTTTCCTTTCCTTTCCCTATTTCCTTTCCTTTCCCTATTTCCTTTCCTTTCTCTATTTCCTTTCCTTTCCCTATTTCCTTTCCTTTCCTTTCCTTTCCCTATTTCCTTTCTTTTCCTTTCCCTATTTCCTTTCCTTTCTCTATTTCCTTTCCTTTCCCTATTTCCTTTCCTTTCCCTATTTCCTTTCCTTTCTCTATTTCCTTTCCTTTCTCTATTTCCTTTCCTTTCCTTTCCCTATTTCCTTTCCTTTCCTTTCCCTATTTCCTTTCTTTTCCTTTCCCTATTTCCTTTCCTTTCTCTATTTCCTTTCCTTTCCCTATTTCCTTTCCTTTCCCTATTTCCTTTCCTTTCTCTATTTCCTTTCCTTTCTCTATTTCCTTTCCTTTCCTTTCCCTATTTCCTTTCCTTTCCTTTCCCTATTTCCTTTCTTTTCCTTTCCCTATTTTCTTTCCTTTCTCTATTTCCTTTCCTTTCCCTATTTCCTTTCCTTTCCCTATTTCCTTTCCTTTCTCTATTTCCTTTCCTTTCTCTATTTCCTTTCCTTTCCCTATTTCCTTTCCTTTCCCTATTTCCTTTCTTTTCCTTTCCCTATTTCCTTTCCTTTCTCTATTTCCTTTCCTTTCTCTATTTCCTTTCCTTTCCCTATTTCCTTTCCTTTCCCTATTTCCGTTCTTTTCCTTTCCCTAATTCATTCCCTTCCCTTCCCTTCCCTTCCTCTATGTGTGTGTGTGTGTGTGTATGTATATATGCTGATGTTTTATTTAAACTGATATTTGTGTTTGTATGCACAGCGTGTTTTATTAGCGCTGTATATCAGTGATTACGCAACCTGGGGAGAGGCCGGGTGCTAAGTAAATAAATCTTGAGCCCCAGCGCCTGCTGATGGCACCATTGTAAGGGGCATCAATAAATCCTGCTATAAAAGCACAGCAACCAGCCTAATGCTACTTAACTGGCTTTTCCATCCAAGGTTTGACTTTCTATGTCTTGAGGTCAGCTTGCATGAGGGAAGGAGCCATATTAATTCTGCTTAAAAGACACACACCGAATTTGATACTACCAATTTTTTTTTAAAAAAAAGAATTCTACTCCTTAAAAGAACAATGCATTGGATCTTGCATGGGATTAACCAAAAGGATTAATTTAATATGCCGTAGTCCTACTCGAGTAAGATCTTAGAACCGTAACCGTGCCTATTCTGAAGACTTGCCAAGAAGCTATTTCCTAAATCATGCCATGTTACCTGAACTACTGTGGCATTTTTATTTTTATTTTTTAAAAAAGATACTTGGTGATTCTTATTCACAAATTATAGCCTTGCTTTCAATCTGACAGTAGTGACAGGGAAAAGAATTTTATGGGTACGGTGAACCCATAAAAGATGTTTGCAAAATGGCTTGGATCCATTAATTCTCTTTTCAAAGCAAAGGATAACAGTACAAGGTTGATTTATAAATACAGCCAAATCCTACAGATTGATGTCCTTTCAGCTATACTGACTCTTAAGTAATTGAAGTATACTGTATTTTGAAACATATAACTTCGGCCTGTCCGGATGCCAGCATTCAGACAGATCATTGGCCTGCAAAATCAACTGTTATTGTGGCTTCTTTACATCTTAAAAGACGGTAGATAGTCCAGGGGTAGGCGACCTTGGCCCTTTTATGACTTATGGACTTCAACTCCCAGAATTCCTGAGCCAGCCATACTGAGGGGAAAGGGAGAGGTTTCCAAGCTGAGCCCTGCTGGCTCAGGAATTCTGGGAGTTGAAGTCCACCAGTCATAAAAGAGCCAGGGTTGCCTACCCCTGGATACCTTGTGTGATGAGATAAGGACTACCATCTCCCATTTTTTTCCTAATTGGGGAGGACCATGCCTCTTGCAGGGGCTGAAGTTAGCCAGGTGGGAGCTGAGCAGACCAAATAAGACAACTAACTAATAACAGTGTCTATATCTCCCACATTCTGGTTTGGGAACAGAGCAACGAAGATTTGCAAAAGACACCCAGGATTTAAACCTGGGGGTCAACAGGTGCCCATACACTCACACAAAGAGAGTGTGTGCCTTGTGTTCTGTAATGGCTGTTCCTCTGTATAGATATTACTTGAAAGAAAACCTTGATCTAACTCTACCAAGTCTCGGAAGGTTTTCCTGTTAGAGACTGGGTGAGTGTCTGTTAAGAAGAAATCTATAACCCTCTGAAGTCTGCCAGATTTGTTCATGCTGTGCAGACAAGGCACTAACAAACATTTTACTGGAGGAGGAGGAGGAGGAGGAGGAGGAGGAGAAGAAGAAGAAGAAGAAGAAGAAGAAGAAGAAGAAGAAGAAAGGAGGAGGAAGAGGAGGAGGAGGAAGAAGAAGAAGAAGGAGGAGGAGGTGGAGGAGGAGGAGGGGGGGTCGAAATAGCCTTGTTCGGAGGCTCTGCGACACGGGACCTGTAAAGCCACCAAAACAGCGCAAAACAGCTGTTTTTCGCGGCAGAAAAAACCCCTCCTCGGTCGGAGAAGGGGCGAAGAGCTGTGAGTGGGGGTTGAGATCCTCTGAAAACCCCCCGAAAAAACGTTCAGGGGGGGAAGAAAGAGGACTCCCCGTGAGCTCACAATAGCTCCAGCCTGGCGCAGCATCTGTCAGCTGACAGACCAAGACGCTGAGACCAGCCACCACTCGAGGAAGACATTTCAAAGAAGCACAGAGATTGACAGACTGAACGCAGGAGCTTAAAAAGCAGGAGCTTAAAAAGCAAGTATTTCTTATATTTTACCTCGGGTCAATTACGTTCACAATAGACAGAATGCACCCAAGATGGCGACCGCTTTTGATTTAAGGTGATAGCTACCGGAAGAGAAAGGCGAAGGAGAAACTGTAATGCAAAAGAGACCTCTAGAGGGCAGCAGAGACGCATAACTTAAAAACATTGCAAAATAAACCTAAGGATGTATATAAGCTCTCCAGAAAT
This sequence comes from Bothrops alternatus, assembly GCA_034064705.1. NCBI lineage: Eukaryota > Metazoa > Chordata > Lepidosauria > Squamata > Viperidae > Bothrops > Bothrops alternatus. Next base: position 1,026,329 of record JARGCV010000338.1, read on the forward strand.
GACGATGAAAGAATTAAAAGATGCAATGTCACAACTTTTGAAAAAATGAGGAGAAAGATGGACATGATAATAGACATATATGAGAAAAGGTGGGAAGAAAGGATGAGGACGTTGGAGGCAGTGGAACAAAGCAGAGAAGTGGAGAAGATGGTGGAAGATCAAAGCAAAGCAGTTATTGAGGGCTTGGACCAAACCGGAGAAACGGTACAAACGCACAGTGGGAAAATGAGAGAAGATACTGGGAGAAATTCGAAGAGGGTCTGGGAAGGGGTTGAAGAAAGGATGGAAGAGGTGGAGAGACAAGAAGAGAGACAACTTGCTGAAATGAAAGGTGAGGTGCAAACCCGCTCAACTGTGATGTACCATCGCCAGATGATGACAGCAATTAGGGGCAGGAGACTGGAAAGATCCCCAAATGAGAAGCGAGAAGATTTGAAAAGAATTGTTGTAAAGGCATTGGAAAGGTGTCTGGGAGAAGAGGCTAAAAATTTCTCTTGGCAAACTGACAGAATCCATAGAGTATGGCTTATATGGAACCAAGGGACATTGCAAGCAATAAAGAGAGACTTATTACTTGGAAGGGAAGCTGTGTTATGGAAATCCACCTGGCAGAGGAAGAAACCCAGAATTCGACTGAAAAGAAGAGAAACTTAATATTTTATGCAAGGAATTAAAGGCAAAGAATTATGGACTGATTTAAGGACTAAGTGTAAGAGCAAGAGACATGAGAGGGTGATTAATGGAAGGTATATATTAAATAGACTAAGAATGTACACGTTGAAGGGAGGGGTGTATCGTCATGAAAATTATTAACTTTAATAAGAAGACGTGTTTGTTTGATGTACAATGGATAGATCTGAAAAGAAGTGAAACTTAAAATTTTTAAAATGTAGTTGGCTTATAGTTGAACTTTGATATATGGAGTGAAGGAGGTCTGCAAATTTAAAATGATTGTATTAAGTTGAATGGCTTTAACTTGAATTTTTTCTTTGTTTGCATGTACAAATGGATATCTAATAATAAAAAATTTTAAAAAAAAGAAGAAGGAGGAGGAGGAGGAGGAGGAGAAGAAGAAGAAGAAGAAGAAGAAGAAGAAGAAGAAGAAGAAGAAGAAGAAGAAGAAGAAGAAAGGAGGAGGAGGAGGAGGAGGAGGATGTATTGAATAAAAGCTACATGCAAGAAAATTGGAGTTGGATCTACAGTTCCACCTGAACACACATGTTGGCACAATTTCCAATTATTTGGAAAGGATCATAAAAAGAAAAGGGGGAAAAATCAACTTCAAAACTCAAACAGGAACCTTGGTGTACCATTTTAGATTTTCATTTTCTAGATGTGAGGATTCAAAGCAGGTAATATATTGGAAAGCCGAGCAGGTTCATTTCTCACTTAATAAACCTAGTAATAAAAACAATGATGATAATTGAGAGAAGAATGTCAAAACTGAGGAAAGAAGCTTGCAATAATGAATAACCCAATTAGGAGGCGCTTTTAGAAGAAAGCAATTTCATTTTTAACGAGTGCCATTGTGCCCACAATAAAAAAAATGACAATAAAGGTGAGCTTAATCTTAATCTTAAAATAAGCCTTCTAGTTTTTTTGGGACATTACAGTGGTTCGAACTCTTGGCAAACGCATGGAGAAATCCTGACTGGGTCTACCTCCAGCACTTTCCATCCTTTTACTTCTCCTGAACCTCACTGTGCACTTCCTCCTCCTCTCACGTTACTATTTCATGCCACCTGCAATTGTGTGTTTCTGCTAGCTGCTCAGGGCCTCGAAGGAGCAGTCATATTTTATGCTGATGTTTCCCTCCTGGTCCTCCAAATTCATAATTTTTTTTAAAAAAAACAACCCTTCCCCTTTCTGTTGCCTTCTGCACAACAATACATCACCCTTGGGGGAAAAAAACCATTGCTTTCATTCTTCTGATCTTTGTGGCCAAATAAATATCCTTTTTCTTCTCTTATATAATTCTGGTTCTATTTTTTTCCCCCAGTGTTATTCTCATCTTTCCTTCTTCTGCACACTGTGCAACAGTTATTTATTTCTCAGCCTTAGAAAAGAAAGCAATTTATTTTCACTAACGTTCATCTTAACTTTTGTTTTTCATTTCTTACTAACTTTCATTAAGTATTTGATATTTACCGGTATTACTGACCCTGAGCTTCCAGTGGTTTTCATTATAAATCTTCTAGTTTTTTATCTTTAGAAAGTAAAGTCATCCATCCATCTGTCATCCATCTATCCATCATTCATTCATTCATCGTCCTCCAACTTTAATTTCAGCCATTATATCATCCAATCCTGACATTCTTGTAACACATTTGCTGTACAAGTTAAATAGATCTAAGAGCAAGATACATCATTGCCTCATTCTCTTCCCTTATTCCAAGTCCTGTTCTGACACTTGTTTCTTGCTCATAATTATAATTTCTCAGAAGAATAGTTAAGTATTTTTGCACACTCATGGTCCGTAATATATTCTGCCTTATGACGTGAGCTACTCTACAGAAGACCTTCCCATTAGCCCTTTCTTACGTTCTCTTGCTCTCTCCTTTATCCACCTTATATCGGCTCTTAGTGTCTGAAACCTCGTAGTTCATCTGTCATTTCTCTTATGGCTCTCTCTCGCCTTTATAAGTACTCAGGCAAAACTTGGCTTACATAAGGAATTAGAAGAAGCCCTTCCTTCTTTTCTTTATTACCACCAAATACATTTCTGGTGTCTCCAGCCAGTAAGGCTTTGGTGCATTCTAACAGTGTCTTCCCCTGCAGCTTTAAATGTTAACGGGCTTGTCATAGCTGCCTAGTGCCTTTCCATTTTTAAAAACCCAAATATTGCTGGCTCTGGAGGACTCCAGTTAACAGGAATCAGTGCTGAAAGAGAGCATCAAAAAGCTTTGGTGATAAATTTCCCCCTAAAAGAAGACGGGTCATCAATGACTAACTACATTATTCATTCTCCAGTTCCTGTTTTCTCTTGCATAAATTTTTTTAAATGATCTTTGACTTAAACTGGTAAGCATATGGCAGTATTCCAGTATCTGAGAGGCTGCCACAAAGAAGAGGGGGTCAAATTATTCGCAAAAACACCAGAGGGCAGGACGAGAAACAATGTTAGGAAAGTGACCAAAGAGAGAAGCAAGCTGGAATTAAGGAGAAACTTCCTGACAGGGAGGACAATTAACCAGTGGAACAGAAGTTGCCTTCAGAAATCGTGGATGCTCCATCACTGGAGGTCTTTAGGAAGAGGCTAGACAGTCACTTGTCTGAGATGGTATATAGGTTCTCCTGCTCGAGCAGGGGGCTGGACTAGAAGACCTCCAAGGTCCCTTCCAGTTTCTATTCTATTCTATTCTATTCTATTCTATTCTATTCTATTCTATTCTATTCTATTCTATTCTATTCTATTCCATTCTCTATTCTATTCCATTCCATTTCATTCTCTATTCTATTCTATTCTATTCTATTCTATTCTATTCTATTCTATTCTATTCTATTCTATTCTATTCTATTCTATTCTATTCCATTCCATTCTCTATTCTATTCTATTCTATTCTATTCCATTCCATTCCATTCTCTATTCTATTCTATTCCATATTCTATTCTATTCTATTCTATTCTATTCTATTCTATTCTATTCTATTCTATTTTATTCTATTCTATTCTATTCTATTCTATTCTATTCTATTCTATTCTATTCTATTCTATTCTATTCTATTCTATTCTATTCCATTCCATTCTCTATTCTATTCTATTCTATTCTATTCCATTCCATTCCATTCTCTATTCTATTCTATTCCATATTCTATTCTATTCTATTCTATTCTATTCTATTCTATTCTATTCTATTTTATTCTATTCTATTCTATTCTATTCTATTCTATTCTATTCTATTCTATTCTATTCTATTCTATTCTATTCTATTCTATTCTATTCTATTCTATTCCATATTCTATTCTATTCTATTCTATTCTATTCTATTCTATTCTATTCTATTCTATTCTATTCTATTCTATTCCATATTCTATTCTATTCTATTCTATTCTATTCTATTCTATTCTATTCTATTCTATTCTATTCTATTCTATTCCATATTCTATTCTATTCTATTCTATTCTATTCTATTCTATTCTATTCTCTATTCTATTCCATTTTCTATTCTATTCTATTCCATTCTCTATTCTATTCTATTCCATTCTCTATTCTATTCTATTCTATTCTATTCTATTCTATTCTATTCTATTCTATTCTATTCTATTCTATTCTCTATTCTATTCCATTTTCTATTCTATTCTATTCCATTCTCTATTCTATTCTATTCTATTCCATTTTCTATTCTATTCCATTCTATTCTCTATTCTATTCTATTCTATTCTATTCTATTCTATTCTATTCTATTCTATTCTATTCTATTCTATTCTATTCTATTCTATTCTCTATTCTATTCCATTTTCTATTCTATTCTATTCCATTCTCTATTCTATTCTATTCTATTCTATTCCATTTTCTATTCTATTCCATTCTATTCTATTCTATTCTATTCTATTCTATTCTATTCTATTCTATTCTATTCCATTTTCTATTCTATTCCATTTTCTATTCTATTCTATTCTATTCTATTCTATTCCATTCCATTCCATTCTCTATTCTATTCTATTCTATTCTATTCTATTCTATTCTATTCTATTCTATTCTATTCTATTCTATTCTATTCTATTCTATTCTATTCTATTCCATTCTCTATTCTATTCCATTCCATTTCATTCTCTATTCTATTCTATTCTATTCTATTCTATTCTATTCTATTCTATTCTATTCTATTCTATTCCATTCTCTATTCTATTCTATTCTATTCCATTCCATTCCATTCTCTATTCTATTCTATTCCATATTCTATTCTATTCTATTCTATTCTATTCTATTCTATTCTATTCTATTCTATTCTATTCTATTCTATTCTATTCTATTCTATTCTCTATTCTATTCCATTTTCTATTCTATTCTATTCCATTCTCTATTCTATTCTATTCTATTCTATTCCATTATCTATTCTATTCTATTCTATTCTATTCTATTCTATTCTATTCTATTCTATTCTCTATTCTATTCCATTTTCTATTCTATTCTATTCCATTCTCTATTCTATTCTATTCTATTCCATTTTCTATTCTATTCCATTCTATTCTCTATTCTATTCTATTCTATTCTATTCTATTCTATTCTATTCTATTCTATTCTATTCTATTCTATTCTATTCTATTCTATTCTCTATTCTATTCCATTTTCTATTCTATTCTATTCCATTCTCTATTCTATTCTATTCTATTCCATTTTCTATTCTATTCCATTCTATTCTCTATTCTATTCTATTCTATTCTATTCTATTCTATTCTATTCTATTCTATTCTATTCCATTTTCTATTCTATTCCATTTTCTATTCTATTCTATTCTATTCTATTCTATTCTATTCTATTCTATTCTATTCTATTCTATTCTATTCTATTCCATTCCATTCCATTCCATTCTCTATTCTATTCTATTCTATTCCATTCTATTCTCTATTCTATTCTATTCTATTCTATTCTATTCTATTCTATTCTATTCTATTCCATTTTCTATTCTATTCCATTTTCTATTCTATTCTATTCTATTCTATTCTATTCTATTCTATTCTATTCTATTCTATTCTATTCTATTCCATTCCATTCCATTCCATTCCATTCTCTATTCTATTCTATTCTATTCTATTCTATTCTATTCTATTCTATTCTATTCTATTCTATTCTATTCTATTCTATTCTATTCTATTCTATTCCATTTTCTATTCTATTCCATTCTATTCTCTACTATTCTATTCTATTCTCTACTATTCTATTCTATTTTCTATTCTATTCCATTTTCTATTCTATTCTATTCCATTCCATTCTCTATTCTATTCTACTCTACTCTACTCTACTCTATTCTACTCTATTCTACTCTACTCTACTCTACTCTATTCTATTCTATTCTTAATTTTGGCCTTTTTTTCAGAAAAGACAACCAACTTTACTGTATCCTTAGCATACCGTTTCTATTGAGGGGTTCCTGTTGATATCCTCTTGACATCAATGTAGATAATGGAGTCTTCAGTGCACCAATTCTTTTCCTTCTGATATAACAAGAGTGAATATGTCACAAGATCCGCCACTCTGAAAGAGGCTTCCCAGAGAGAAGCAAAAATGGAATCTGTGGCCCACATTCTTCTAAAAGTGTCCAACCTAAAAGGATGGAAGGCTGAGTCCAGTTTGAGCCCCATCAGGATTGAACTCCAGGCTGTGGGCAGAGTCTGCCTGCAATACTGCACTTTTAACTACTTTAAGGGCTCGTCCTATTCCATTATCATAGAATAAAATTAACACATCTGGCCATGTTTCCTGTCTGTTTTACCTTATAAGACTGAAGATGACGAATGGGACTTCGTCAAAACGTCGCCAAGACACTTCCAATTTTGATCAAACTGGTTTTTTACAAGGGAGACAGATGAAAACCAATGTTAGACAACTTGTTAACATATTGGAATATTTGGATAAACATATCCAAGTACCAGCTGTTTTAATGTTTTTAGATGCAGAAAAAGCTTTTGATAGACTGAATTGGACGTTTCTGCAAAGGCTTGTGGTAAGGATGGGAATGGGGGACCAGTTTATTAATTCTATATCAGCTATATATCAGAAACAAACAGGACAGATTATAGTGAATGGACAATTAACAGATTCATTTAATATAGAAAAGGGTACTAGGCAGGGTTGTCCCTTATCCCCTTTATTGTTTGTTTTAACCTTAGAGGTACTATTGAATAGGATTAGAGCATCAGAGGAATTAAGGGGGGTACAAATTAGACAACATGATTATAGATTATGTGCCTTTGCAGACGATTTACTTGTGACGCTAACTCAGCCAATACAATCGGTTCAGAGTTTGATGGAAATTATTCAAAATTATGGAAAAGTTTCAGGTTTTAAACTAAATTTATCCAAGACAAAGATGTTGGTTAAAAATCTTGATAACAAATTAAAACAAGATTTGGAAAGAATAACGGGATGCGAGATAGTTAAAAAAGTTAAATATTTAGGAATTTATATAGAAGCTTCAAATGGTAAATTATATAAGAATAATTATGAACTTTTATGGTGTAAAGTACAAAAAGAATTGGAGAATTGGAAAAAACTACAATTATCCATGTTGGGCAGAATAGCCGCTATTAAAATGAATGTATTGCCGAAATTTTTATTTTTATTTCAAATGTTACCAATACTTAAAAAGGATGGAAATCTCGATGAATGGCAGAAAGGTATAAACAAATTCATTTGGGATGGCAAGAAACCAAGGGTTAAATTTAAAATTATTCAAGACACAAGAGAGAGAGGTGGTTTGAAAGTGCCTAATTTTAAATTATATTATTATGCAGCAGTTCTAGTGGTTATAAGTGATTGGATTAACTTAACAAATGAAAGAATATTAAATATAGAAGGATATGGGTTAGTATATGGGTTCCACGCGTATTTAGTTTATGACAAAAAATTGGATAGGAGTTTTAAAGAACATATAATAAGAAACTCTGTCTTGCGAGTCTGGAAAAAGTATTATTATAAGTTAAATGGTAAAATTCCTTTATGGACAGTTCCCAGACACGCAATACAGAGTATAGGTATACAACAAATTCAAGACGTGGTGCCCTATGATAAACTTTTAAATAAAGAAGGGAATAGCATAGAACTGAAATCATTAGATAAATTAAGGGAGGAAGGTATAGCTCATAATTGGTTTTATCATGCACAACTTCAAGCCAGATGGCAAAAAGATGTCAAGATGGGTTTTTCTTTAAAGGATGATGAAAAATTAATTATACAAATTAGAGATCAAAGAAAGATGCATATTAAAAGAATATATGATGCTTTAATTGAAATTGATTCTGGAACTGAATTAATTAAAGACTGCATGATTAAATGGGAAGGTAACTTCGGCCACCCAATTATGATGGAAACTTGGAAAAGAATATGGGTGAAAAATGTTAAATTTACACAAGCTCAGCATCTAAGAGAAAATTTTTATAAAATGTTTTACAGATGGCATTTAGATCCCAAAAAATTATCGTCTATGTATCCAAATTTGCAACCCAAATGTTGGCGATGTGACTCTATGGACGCTACTTACTTTCACATTTGGTGGTCTTGCAAAAAAATTAAGGCTTTTTGGATAAAAATATGGTGGATTCTTCAAAATATTTTGAAAAAGCGTATTGAGTTTGTACCACAGTTGTTTTTGTTGGGTATTACAAAGGATTGTTCCACCACAGAGACTAAGTTGATTTTGAACTTGATTACTGCTGCAAGACTGTTGGTGGGACAATATTGGAAGTCATCTGAAATACCATCTATTGAAGAATGGACATTAAAAGTTACCCATCTTGTGGAGATGGCTAAGATTTCGGCATACCTGAAGAACCACTCAAATGAAACGTTTTTGATGGACTGGAAGAAATGGATTGATTATATGCAAAAGAAATATCAGTTGAAAGAATTAGATTTGATATATAGTTAAATAGTTTAATATAGTAGTTTAGTGAGGTTTCTTGTGTTTTTACCCTGTATTCATTCTGGGAAGTCGGGGGGGGGAGGGGGGAGGGAGATAATATATGTTAGCTTATGTTTCTCAACTGTAGTTGGGGACTTAGGGATTAGATAATTTTTGTAGGATGCTCGGTAGAATTGTAGCTAGTGTTTTGGATGGCGAGGAGGAGGAGCGAAAATACAAGAGGAGTGGGCTGGTGGAGGGTGTTCTGGAGGGGGGTTCCGAGCAGTTCTTTGTATTGTTTATTTTTATTATGTAATTTGTTTGTTTTCAGTTGAGTTAATAGGTTACTATGTTATAATTGTTAAAAGTTTTTTATAAAAAATTTTAATAAAAAAATTATTAAAAAAAAAAAAAAAAAAAAAAAGACACTTCCAATTTTATGCGGGAGAAAACCCAAATAACCAAAGACCGACATACAAATACCCGCGAAAACCTCAGAAAACACACACACACACACACACACACACACACATACATACATACATACATACATACACACACACATACATACATACATATATATGCACACATTTGAAAGCTGACTGAAACGGGTCCAGACAATCTGTTTTATGGCCCTCTGAAACCATAAGCTGATTGAACGGGGGAGGTTGGAGATGGGGCAAGAATTTCAGTAGCCCTGGATTAGGCAATGGCTTCTTAAGAAGAAGATGGACCGTTGCCTCTTTAAGACCTGCCGAACCCTCCCATGCTTCCTCAAAGGCGGATACACCACTACCTGGATACAACCACAGAACAACTCCTGGGAGGTCTTGACCAGCCAGAAGAGACTTCGATCTAAACACAGGTGGCTGCATATCTATAGTCCAAGGACCTTGTTCATTTGGCCAGGATGAAAGGCTCAAACTCTTTCCGGATAACCAAGCCAGACTTGGCCTCAGTCAACCTCAAAGGCCACGTACAGCCAGAACGACTCAGGGAGGGTCTGAGCAACTTTATCTGATGGATGCCTCGCACAACCTTCACACTGAGTACTCTTCCTGCAGATGTAATTCTGGCCCTAGACCTAGGAGGGGTTGCCAGCTGGCTATCTTTGGAAGCAATAAGAGTGGAAAAATAATTGTTTTATTTTCTCACTCCTATTGCCGCAAGGTAATAAGGTAAAACCTCTTGCCATGCTTGATCAAGTTTAACTCCTTCCGAACATCTGCTGTAGACACCTCTCCTGCTGTTTCATCTCCTCCAAAAATCAGGTGCCCCCTGATCCAAGACCACCCTCACCCTCTTATGACAAGGCCTTGGCCAAACTGGGCAGGAGAGCCTGAAGAACAATCCCAAACGCTGAACCCCAAAAAATGAATCCTTGGAACAGGATATTAAAAAAAAAAGAAGGACCAAATCAAAATAAAAACCGCATGGCTGGAACATACTTGGTCTAATAACTTTTCCAGACATGTACCAAATTTAAATTGTCCATAGAGCTTACTTTTGTATATTTGCAGCCTGCATCGCCTCTGGATTTATTATTCCTTTTTACTTAATTTGGTTCCTATTTTTAAGAAGGATAGTAAATGTGCCATTAATCTTTGACTTCCTTCCATCTGCTCTCAAGGTCGTGTTCATTGCCTCCCTTCGATCCAGTCTGAATTCACTCTTCCTTCAAAACTACACCTGCTCATTTTTTTTAAAAGAAAAGAGTAAAAATACAGTGCATTGTTTTCTAGAAACGAGGAAGTGGAATCATTTAAACAAGTGAGGCATTTCCTCGTAAGTAGATTGTAAGCAAAATGACTCTGTATGTGTGTATTCTAACCACTAATTGATGAGCCTTGGATCAATGAGGAGTTTATTCAATGCTAAGATGAAGGTACACTCAAAGTTCTGTAGTCTTTCCTTCCTCCCTCCCTCCCTCCCTCCCTCCCTCCTCTCCTTCCTTCCTTCCTTCCTTCCTTCCTTCCTTCCTTCCTTCCTTCCTTCCTTCCTTCCTTCCTTCCTTCCTTCCTTCCCAATAACAGGGAGGATATCTGTGGAGATTCTGGGTCACCCAGATCTTTGCTGTCCCAAAGTTGCTTTTTCAAGGCAACTGGACTTTGATTTTCCTTGAAGACATTTCTCTTCTCCGCCACGAAGCCGGATGCTGAACTGAAGAAGCTTCTTGGAGGAGAAGCGAAAATCAAAGCCCAGCTGCCTTTTGAAAAGGCAACTTTGGGACAGACAGGGACAATAGATCATTCTGAATAAATCGACTGATTGCAGAAGTGACATTTAAATGATGAAGGCCATTAAGCCCACCACGTTTAATCCAGATTAAACCTGGTAGGGTTTAGGGCCTTCGTCATTTAATAATCATGTTCGGGATTTTCACGGCCACGAAGCTTTGTCATATTTCTGCCACGGTTCTGTTATGGCAGAAAGAGGCAAAGGCAGCACTCCCGTCTCCCAGCTCTCCAGCAAAAAGCTAAACGAGGCTGAGCCAATGCAGCCTTTTGCTTCAAGTTCTGCTTTTAATGAATGCAGCTCAACAAATCTGAGCCTTTTGTAATGTAAAAACTTTCTCCTCCTGACACCTAGTTATTTCTATGCTCCACCGTTTGAGATAAAACCACAGTAAGAATCTAGGACATGGAAGACGAAGGGTGATATTCTCATGAGAAGATTCCCAGGTGAAGGTCTGTTGGATCTTCTCATAAATCATTCCTGTGTGTTTCTCACCAAGTGAAGAGCAACATACCTCCACAAAGGTCAGTGTTGACAGCATTGTAGTTCAGTCGAGCTGCTAATTGTCAGAGATTGAGGTGAGTCTGTTTGCAACCTCTCATCGCGGGACATCAGAATAGCATCCATCCCAGGCTCCTCTTAGGTGAACAACAACGCTGGCTACCACAACTCAATAAACTAACCACCTTCATTCTGCCATTATGTTGGAAGGAAGGAAAAAGGAAAAAAAAAAAAAGATTACGGCCACAATGATGTAATTGAAATCCTGCCTGCTTTTTTTTTTTTTTTTAATGTGGATTACATTGGAGATTGCAACATTGCCCTCTTAAAAGTTTTGCCCACCTCTAGGTTTTATATCACAATTTTCCCCCAACATCCACCTTCTCCAAATTCTATTTTAAGTAATATTGCCCTTGTGGCATTGCCCATTATAAGTTATCTCTTTTTTTTTCCTCCTGAAACCTAGAAATGTATAAAGGCTGCCTCTGTTTCACTGCATGCTCAGGCACGCCGTGTTACAAAATAGGAATTCGGGACCTCACGAGCTATCATTCAACCGTTGTGAAACTTTTTGTCAGTGGAATAGATAGATTTATCCTCCCGTTTGTATCGCCCGTCGCTAAATCCATCATTAATAGCTCTAAGATACCGACAGATGTGCGAGCACGTGCATCATGGCAGCTTAGACTGATTCTAACATGACGCAGGGCATCAAAAGCAGAGGATGGAAATCTCCATCTGTGCTAAAACCAGAACTTTGAATCAGAACAGAGCTGGAAGGGACCTCGGAGGTCTTCTAGTCCAGCCCCCTGCTCAAGCAGGAGTCCCTATATTATTCCAGACAAGTGGCTGTCTGGTCTCTTCTTAAAAACCTCCAGTGATGAAGCACCCACAACTTCAGGTGGCAAGCTGTCCCACTGGTTAAATGTCCTCCCTGTTAGGAAGTTTCTCCTTAGTTCCAGGTTGCTTCTCTCCTCCATTAGCTTCCATCCATTGTTTCTTCTCTTCCTTTCTGGTGCTTTGGAGAATAAGTTGACCCACCATCACCACCACTTCTTTTTGACAGCCCCCCAAGATACTGGAACTCTGCTATCATGTCTCCCCTATTTCTTCTTTTCCTTAGACTAGCCAAACCCAAGTCCCGCAGCCGTTCTTCGTATGTTTTAGTCTCCGGGCCTTGGATCATCTCAGTTGCTCTTCTCTGAACTTTTTCCAAAGTCTCAATATCTTTTTTTTTTTTTTTTTGTGATGTAGTGACCAAAATTGGATGCAGAATTCCAGGTGTGGCCTTACTCATGCTTTATAAAGCTTTACTAATCCTTCACGTGATTTTGATTCTAGGCCTCTGTTTATGCAACCAAGGACTGTGTTAGCTCTTTTGGCTGCTGCCGCACACAGCTAACTTCAGCTAGCTTGGCCCATAATTGAAGGATTGTTGGAGCATCTGGACCATCACAAGCTGCCTTCTCCAGATTAAAAAGTCATATTTGCATTCAATGAAGCAACCTCCATCGCTATAACAATAACAAGCACGTCTCTGCAACAGCCTAGGTCTCTACCACATCTGTTCAAGAGACACCCGGATCAATGTCTGTTGACCTACACATTGTCTTCTCCTGGGACAACAGTAGCAGTCCTCTTATTTACAGCAGGCAGCAATGATGAACGTCAGCCAAATATGGAAAAGCAAGGATGACGGCCTGGCAACTAAACGTAGGTTAGTCCACTCTGTTGTGTTCTCTGCAGCTATCCATGATTGTGAAAGTTGGACCTTAAAAAAGACAGGGAGAAAATTGCTTGAGCTGCGGTGCCTGAGAAGGCTCCTACATATTCCTTGGACAGCAAAGGTGAGTAACAAGCAAGTACTGGCGTATCTAACACTATACACTATACAAAATCACAAAACTGGGTCTGACTTACTTTGGCCATGACATGCGAGGAAATTCACTGGAGAAAGCAATTCTGTTGGGAAGAGTTAATTGTAAAAGGCAACCAGGCTGCCAAAGAACACAGTATGGGTGGACACCCTCAAAGCTGACACCAGCCAGAGCATGGAGCAATTCAAAGAAGAAGCGCAAGATGGGAAGATGGGGAGAGACCACCTGGTCCAGAGAATCGCCCAGAGTCGGACACGACTGAATGGATAACATCATCATATTTATAGCAGATTGCAGCTAGGCTACCCTGGTTTACTAGAAGGTGTGGGACAGTCCTTGAACACCATTTATTGGGATGTGCTTTAGAAACAACCGCCCTTGAATACAGATTGGACAAAGAGATTCAGTACAACTTGAAGCCAAGTGGTCAAGGGTGAAATTTTGGCAGCCACATGTCTCTGCATTTCAACTTGCCTTTAGATTAAGGGAGGGAGGCGTTACTTTCAAGTGGGTTAGATGGAGAAACATAACTCCTTTGATCCAGCTGCAGACTGTGGGAGCCTGAAGCCTTGTCAAGGACACCATAACAGGTGTGGACTTAAAGCAGACAGTTCCCATAACAAAGTGAACTTGTTGATATGGATTGTGTAAGACATTGGGGGTTTGGCTGGGAAAATTATTGTTTAAGTCTATGAACTGGTGTAAGAACCTTAGAGTTAGTTTTACTTTGACATAACCAAGCAGTGTATTCAATAAACAGTAAACCTTTTGGAAACTGAATGGAGTTTTATTTGGAGTCTTGAGCTGGATGTTGACACCATGGAAGAACTTGACCTTCACACTGGATTAGATTTATTTTTCACTCTTTATCTTTCATCTGTTCTGAGCCACAAATAAGCAATTTATTAAGGGACAGCTTTGCCAGCAGAAAGAGGGTTATAAATAACATTATGCAAAGACCAAACTCTCTGGAAAAGGCTGGTGGAAAGAAAAAGTAGAGGGGCAAGGTGGCTGGACTCAGCTATAATGGTGATGGGGGCCCCTTTGCAAGATCTGGAAGACCAGGTGAGGGACAGATGATCCATGAAAAAAATCCATCTCAGGGATTTCTAAGGGTCAACAATGACTTGCTGGCACATAATCAAGCAATCAAATCTATATCACATTTCAGAGAACTGCTTTTGACCTGTCCATCAGAACTATCCTGATGGTAGGTGTTGGCCACAGACTTCCTCCTGGATTGTCCATCACCTGGAACTGCTTTCCCAGAAAAATGTATAACCAGGGATCATCCCTGCAGGTTTTCAAGAACACCCAAAAGCCACATTTATTACTTTCTCTGCTAGGATTATTTGTGATGCAAAATCATCTTAAGCCTCTTTTGCTCTCAACCAGGTCATTTTAAATTAATGATAAAATTGTTGTATTTCTTATGTGCTTTCCAATTCCTTGTAAGCCTCTCCATGAGGGCAGCGTTCCCTGAAAGATGAGGTGGGAAGTTATTAAGGGAATGGCTGGACGAATGAGTGCAGGAATCTAATTTATGCTCTTTGCGATGTGAAGGATTTTTCGTGATTGACATGGGAAGAAAGAACAGAATAGAATAAGGAATAGAATAAGGAATAGAATAAAGAATAGAATAGAATAGAAAATAGAATAGAATAGAAAATAGAATAGAATAGAAAATAGAATAGAATAGAATAGAATAGAATAGAATAGAATAGAATAGAATAGAATAGAATAGAATAAGGAAGAGAAGAGAAGAGAAGAGAAGAGAAGAGAAGAGAAGAGAAGAGAAGAGAAGAGAAGAGAAGAGAAGAGAAGAAGGAATGGAATAGAATAGAATAGAATAGAAAATAGAATAGAATAGAAAATAGAATAGAATAGAATAGAATAGAAAATAGAATAGAATAGAATAGAAAATAGAATAGAATAGAATAGAAAATAGAATAGAATAGAATAGAAAATAGAATAGAATAGAATAGAATAGAATACAAAAATAGAATAGAATGGAATGGAATGGAACGGAACGGAACGGAACAGAACAGAACAGAATAGAATAGACAGAGTTGGGAGGGACTTTTGAGGTCATCTAGTCCAACCCCCTGCTCAGGCAGGAAACCCTATACAATTTCAGACAAATGCTTGTCCAGTCTCTTCGTAATAACTCTACCTCAGAATTGTAATGCCTTCATCCTTGGACCAACCTGGGCTAAATGAAATGGCCAGCTGGCAAGCGAGGACTCTTAAAATCTTGCCTATATTATTCATTACATACAGTATCCAGAGCCTGGGATGTATGAAAAGCTTTTAAGTGGAAAAAAAGTGGGAAAATGTGAGAAGTAACCGAAAAATCAAAATTCGCATATCCTAACATCAAACATATTTGACATAGGATTGAATATTATTATAAAACAGGCATAAATAATCGACCCCAAAGCTCAAATACTTTTGGCCACCAAATGGGAAGAGGCCGTCCTTGGAGAAGACTCTGATGTTGGGAAAGACGGAAGGCCAAAGGAGACGGGGACGGCAGAGGAAGGGTCATCAACCCAACCAATGTGAATTTGGGCAAACTCCAGAAGACGTTGGAAGACAGGGAGAGATCTGACAGGCTGTGGTCCATGGAGTTGCGAAGAGTCGGACACAACTTAGCGAGTGAACAACATTCATAATAAAGGGTTGTGCATTATAAAGTAGCATAAAAATATTGATACGTCTGAAATAACAATAAAGTATTATTCTGTGGGTGTTTGAAAGCAAATAGGTGTTTTAGATCAGTACCGATTGGACTCGTATCATGTAAATGGTAGATTCTTGGGAGTCTCCCAAGTGGACCCCCCCTCCCTTCTTAAGTTCAGCCAAGGTGAGCTGAGTTCTACCATATGCCGAGAGAAGAATTTTAGCAATTCACGTAGACGGCTGCCTTTGTGAAAAGTCATCCCGATCAATTACTTTTCTTAATAACTTTTGTTAGAAAAAACTCTTTTTCTGTATATATTTTTTTGTATTTGGCACATCCTTTAGCTTTTGCTATCCAGACTGTTCTGATTTTAAGCTATTTATCCAACGGAGAAGACGGGGAGAGAAGCAGAGATGCTAAATCAATATTATTGATTTCTTTTTTTATTAGGATTAAAAATATAGCCCAGTCTCATAACCGGATTAAAAAATAGTCTGGGTAAAGCTAAAAGGAAAACAAGGGCCTGAAATGTTGGTGCCAAAACTTTCAGTCTACAGGTAAAAGGAAATCACTTCAAAGATGTTGAGACTCTGGAAAGAGTGCAGAGAAGAGCAACAAAGATGATCAGGGGACTGGAGGCTAAAACATATGAGGAACGGTTGTTGGAATTGGGGATATCTAGTTTAATGAAGAGAAGGACCAGGGGGGACATGATAGCAGCTTTCCAGTATCTCAGGGGCTGCCCCAAAGAAGAGGCAGTCAAGCTATTCTCCAAAGCACCTGAAGGCAGGACAAGAAGCAAAGGATGGAAACTAATCAAGGGGAGAAGCAACCTGGAACTAAGAAGAAATTTCCTGATAGTGAGAACAATTAATCAGTGGAACAACCTGCCTCCAGAAGTTGTGAAGGCTCCATCACTGGAAGTTTTTAAGAAGAGACTGGACAACTGTTTGTCTGAAATGGTGTAGGGTTTCCTGCTTGAGTTGGGGGTTGGACTAGAAGACCTCCAAGGTCCCTTCCAACTGTTATTCTGTTATTCTCTTTCCTCCAGCTTTCCCAGCTTCAGAACCTTGTCCAGAGAGCTGGACTTCATCTAATGTGTCCAAAATAGGATGATTTGAGCTTGGTCAGTTGTCCCTCAAGCCAGATGTGTGGGTTGATTTGCTCAATGATCCATTGGTTTGTTTTCTTAGTTGTCCAAGGTACTCTCACTAATCAAGGAGTCTCCAACATCAAAATTCAAAACTATCAATAATACCTTGCAACCTTGACAGGCTGAGATGTCTGGAAATCAATGGTGCATAGATTCTTTCTAAAACACACAGGAAAGGAGGTGAAAAGTACGGAATGTACGGAATACGTTGTAGTTGATCTGGTTGAAGGTAGCCGTGTGCACCAAACAGCCTCCAGATAAACAGAGCTGCTGCTTGATGAAGCAGAAAATACATCTCTAGGCTTAAAGAATTTCTTTTTTTTCCTCAGCTGAGAGAGTTAAAAAGCCTGGACAGACTGACAAATAAAAGAAAAAGAAAAAAAAAGAAATGTTTTCCTCGTAGCCTTGGGGGGGGGCAAAAAAGAGTAGGTGGAATTGAAGGAGGTGAAAAACTATAATGATGCTTTTGGCAGGAAATGAGACAAGTTACCTTTATGGGAAAATATAAGTGATAAAAAAGAACTGTCGAGCAGAACACATTTTGGGGCTCTAAAAACCACCTAATTGTGCTTCAGCATATGGCTGGAACGCAACATCAGTCTTATTCGTGTGTCCGAGGTTACGTCTGGAAGCTGCTCTTCTGATCCAGGAACGAACTTCAGTGGAGCCAAGAAGACCAGGACATTGATTTTATTTATTTATTTTATTTTATTTTAATTAGATTTTTATGCCGCTCCTCTCCAAAGGACTCGGAGCGGCTAACAGCATGAACAAAAACAACATCAAAAGTGTTTTGATGTCAAAACCCTTCCCTGTTTCTTCTTCCATTGTAATCCAGGTTGATTGACTTACTCCTTTGTGCTAAATTACAACATGGTTTCTTCATGGGGGGGGGGAAATGTGGTTTTGAACCATCTCTTCTGTTCAGTAAGTCGTGGATTGCAATGCTCTGTGTGTGTGTGTGTGTGTGTGTGTGTGTGTGTGTGTGTGATTCTCAGCCACTATATCAACAAAATATAGTTGAAAGATGCATGTATGAACTCAGACACTTAAATAATATAGTATAGGGTTTTCTGCCTGAGCAGGGGATTGGACCTCCAAGGTCCCTTCCAACTACTACTACTACTACTACTACTACTACTACTACTACTACTACTACTACTACTACTACTTTCTTCTTCTTCTTCTTCTTCATTATCATCATCATCATCATTATTATTAGGGCGGCATAGAAATTAAATAATAATAATAATAATAATAATTATTATTATTATTATTGTTATTATTATTATTATTATTATTATTTTAATGTATACTGGTGTTTTTCAAAGTTGGCAACTTTAAGATGTGCAACTCCCAGAGTTCCCCAGCCAGCATGAAAAAATCCACACATCTTAAAGTCTCCACATTTAAAAAATATCAATATATACCAAACAATCTTTAAAAGAAGATCTTTAAAGAAGTTGTTACCTCCCTATCAAACTATAATTTCCTTGTTTCCACATTGCCAAGACTACATATCTACTTTGATTCTTTTCAGAAAACTGTGGGGGTAAGGTAGCCACCATCCTGCTTTCAACGTGCCTCTGCGCCTGTTGTCTTTATCTGAATTCATTCGTACAAAATGAAAATCGAAATTAGCTTTGTGAATTTGGGCCAGGAGTGCAAACGGGAACTAAGGAACTGCCTCCGATGGAGGCCGAGAGTCCTTCTCTTTCAGCGTCTGCACTGATGTTCCCAGCAACCTTCTTCATCTCACTGAGAGACACAGCTGGGGACACAACATATGCCTAGAAACAGAAGGAGGACAAATTTCACCATGAATAATAAACTCATTTTGGTACAGCCTTTTACATATTTCAGCGGTGGCAAGACTTCGTCCGGCGAAATAAGTTGGCTTGCTCTTCTCAAGAAGCAGCTTCATTCTTTTCTAAAAACAACAGCAATAATAACACAACCACAACCTCAAAGGAGTTTCCATAAACAAAGAAGGCTTGGAAGAAATGTCAAGATGAAAGAAATGGGGGCTTCATGAAGTGATCTTTGGATTGGTCCGCATCTACTGGATTCGTGTCTCAGCTGGGAAAAGTAGAATTTAAGGACCAAGGTTGAACTTTCTTTGGGTTGTGAAATCCCCCTCAGGATGATGGGTGGCTGGATTCACAAATGAGGGAGGGAGGGAGAGAGAATATTAAATTAAAACTATAATAAAATCACCATAATATGAAGCCATAGAATCCCAATGTGATAGATGTTATAATTCGATAGATAGATAGATAGATAGATAGATAGATAGATAGATAGATAGATAGATAGATAGACAGACAGACAGACAGACAGACAGACAGACAGATCTTTTTCCTATAACAGTGAAACACGCAGCAAATCCACAAAGAATAGCGAACGCTCCAGGGATCATCTCAGCTTTACTATTGACGTAACTGTGAACCGCACGGCTATTTTTATTTATTCAACTGTCAAATCTCAAGCAATTTCGAAAATCCTTATTAGGCTTCTCATTTGCTGCATTAAGAACATCACATTCGATAAAAGAGCCACCTGCGTCTCTGGCTTCTCTCCGGCTGTCCTGCGATTCTGTCACCCAGCTTTCTCTCCTGTTTCACTCCAAGGCTCTCTCCGAAGGCCGCTTTCCCCGGTTCATCTAATCTGTATTCAATGTTCTTTCTCTGGGTCACCCTCTTTCTCTTTTTTTCAGCATCGTCTAAGGCATTTCAATAGCATTTTCGTTAACACAACATGCTTATTTGAGTAGGACATATGTTAGCATATTATAAATAGACTTTGGTACTTTAAAAAAATACCCAGTAGAATCCTGGAGCTTTAATACTTGGAAACATAAGTTATGACAGTTGGAATTCGCAACAGGCTGTCATAGGATTTTGTGTTACAGAGTTTTTGCGATCTTTACCCCGAATATTTCATTTATTCCTTCACCCCTGGCTTTCCCTTCC
Source organism: Bothrops alternatus (assembly GCA_034064705.1). Lineage (NCBI taxonomy): Eukaryota > Metazoa > Chordata > Lepidosauria > Squamata > Viperidae > Bothrops > Bothrops alternatus. Next base: position 1,046,310 of record JARGCV010000338.1, read on the forward strand.
TTTTCTCCAGTAGATAAAAGTGTTGTTGTGATTGCAAATTCACAACATTAGGAACTCCTACATTCTTTTTATTCTCCTTCCCAACCCTTAAAATTAGCACATCTTCGTTTCCTCCCTGTTTACCGCTGCCAAAAAGAAATATATATATATATATTATTGTATCAGTCTAGCTTTAGAACAGGCAGAAATGTTTCCTTGGTTTAGCTGGTCCATGTATACCGAACAGCTCCAAGCTTGGGCGAATTCTTATAGAGAGAGAAGCCTTCTATTTATCCCTGTTTAGATTACAGGTCTCTTTGTTTAACAAGGTTAATCCAAACCCTAATCCATTTTATCCATCATTCGAACTCTGAGCTGTAACCTTGTTTGACTTAAGCTGCAAATCTGCTGAGTTCTTACATCACTGGCTTCGCTCTTCAGCATCGATGACCACAATCTAATAAGTTGGCCGAGATCTCTCACTTTATTAGCTGTCAGCTAGCGGGATTCATGGTGTGAATGCAATTACCTTGAGGAAAAGGAATACGCACTCCAATTCGTTTCCAAATCGCTTTTTGGGGGGGAGGGGGGGATGTCTTTCTTTCAAGAAATGTGCACAGCATTAATCAAGATCTCTTCGTTAACCATTTGGCCTCGCTCTTACCTGCCTGTCCCTTAAGATAGGGACTCCCAGTCATAATAATAATAATAATAATAATAATAATAATAATAATAATAATAATAATAATAAAGTTGGAAGGGACCTTGGAGGCCATCTAGTCCAACCCCTTGCTCAGACAGGAAACCCTACACCATTTCAGACAAATGGCTGTCCAGTCTCTTCTTAAACACTTCCAGTGTTGGAGCATTCACAACTTCTGGAGGCAAGGAGTTCCACTGGTTAATTGTTCTCGCTGTCAGGAAGTTTCTCCTTAGTTCCAGGTTGCTTCTCTCCTTGCTTAGTGTCCGTCTTCATTTGGAAGTGGAAAATTTTAGATTAGATTAGATTTAGATAACCTTTATTGTCATTTCATCTGGAACCGTAAGTCCAACTGGAGAGTTTTAAGAAGCTGGAGAACAGGATGCCAGGTTTTGTTTCTCAAAACAAGACTTGCTGCAGGTCTTTAAATTTTAATGTTAATAACGCTGTGGATAAAAAGACGACAACAGCTGCTCTGCTCACTGCTTAGTCCCACCTGAGTCTTCAGAGACTCAGAGAAGCTGGTAGATGCAAACTTTGGCAGATTCTAGGTTTGTCTTTTCCCTGGGATGATTCAAAATGTCTCCTCAACGTCAACCCTTTCCCGTCATTTACTGGTTTACAGAAAGCCTCGTTCTTGGGACAAACAAGCTTCCAGAAGGGCGTAACTGCAACCTACAAAAATGAGGGCCAAGAATAGGAATTAGCTGGGCTTGTATCCGAAGGGAAAAGCAATTTATTCGGTCTTCCTAAGCGTTCCTCATATTTTAAATTTTTGATCAGGCAGGTTTCAACCCGGAGGAAAATGTTTGTGTGAGGAGTGACAGGGCTTCTAGAATCTTCTTGCCTCTTCGTTTGCGTCACCTGAGCAGAGAGAGACACAACCTTATCTTAATTATGGAGTCAGGCTACTTTTCCTCATTTCTCATTTCTGAAGCTTTTTGTGCAGATTTCATCGTTTTGCAAAAAAAAAAAAAAAAGGATGTGCAGGGGTCTCCACAAGGGGATCTGTGGATCAAAAATTCAAGTCCTGCCCCATTTTTTTTTAAACATGCCACGTGATTCAGCATCCCAACACACAGCGGCAATCCCTACTGCGGAAAGCAGGGTTTTTCTAGCACAATCTTGTCCCAAACATGCAACATTTTGCACGTCCTGCTCTTGGACATTTTAAAGTGTTTATCGTCTTTCTCTCTGGAAATGGCAATTTGCAGACTTAGAACAAAGATGGGATACCCAGTTTGAAAACTCTTCTGAGTTGCAGCACAATTGTCCATTTGGATTGCTTGACCCGGCCGTCCTTCCTTCCTTCCTTCTCCTCTTGGATCCTTTTGCAGCAAAAGCAGGACTTCCACAGCCTTCTCTTCAACCTCTTCCTGCCCAAACCATTAGTGTCTCATGGGCTGCTGAGTTCTTTTTGGAAGATGCTATGAGCCCTCGGTATTATTTAGCCAAGCAGTTATCATAATAGCTAGACATTTTCGGTTAATGGAAAATCCGTAAGAAATAATAACAATTGCTTAGAATCATCTCTCCCCACTTGGGTTTGACTGAAATCCATAGGAAGGAAGGAAGGAAGGAAGGAAGGAAGGAAGGAAGGAAGGAAGGAAGGAAGGAAGGAAGGAAGGAAGGAAGGAAGGAAGGAAATAAATAAATCAGGGAGAGACGTAACCTGGAATTAAGAAGAAACTTCCTAAAAGTGAGGACAATTAACCAATGGAACAGCTTGCCTTCAGAAGCTGTAGATGCAGTGATGGGATTCAGCCAGTTCGCACCAGTTTGGCAGATACAAATAATTTTTTGTTGCTCAGGCCCTGAATGGACTTCCGAAAGCGGCATCCACACAGAGAACCGGTTGTTCCCCTATTTGAATCCCACCGCTGTGTAGATGCTCAATCACCGGAGGCTTTTAAGAAGAGACTGGACAGCCATTTGTCCGAAATGGTCTAGGGTCTCCTGCTTGAGCAGGGGGCTGGACTAGAAGACCTCCAAGGTCCCTTCCAGCTCAATCAATTCTGATTGATTGACTATATTTTCTGGGAATAAAAGCCTTAACGTTCTCAGATTGGGCTGGAGACACGGGGGGAAAAAGCTGCACAATGTGTTACAAAGAATTTTCATTCAAGGAATCTAGCTGCGGAGAGAGCCTTTACTAGCACTGTTGAATTGAAAAATATACCCATCCCGGTGCCACAATTCCTTTCTGAACTAAAGGACCCCTTTGGGACAGCTAGGGAAGAACTAGTTCACACGGCAAATCTGCTTCTCATTTACTGCCAGCAGCCATCAGAAATGAGGTCGTCCCTTCTCAAATATATAAAATATCCAGCCACAGAAAGCTCGAGCATTCGGTGGCAAGATGGAGGATGCACATCACTTCTTTATTCTGAATTAAAGTTCACGTAAACTTCGCAACTCGAAGAACACAGAAGAGCCTTTTCAGCTCCTGGGAATATCTAGTCTGAAAATATCGGGCAGAGAAACTCGGGTGGAGGGACGCGGTGCCAGGGCGCAAAGTGAGGAAGACAAATCCGTTTTCTTCGCCCCAGGACAGGGGCAAATGCCCCTTAAGTATAACGCTTGGAGCAATTTTGAGTGCAGAGAGCAATTTAAACTGCAGCGGTTGAAACTAAAATTAGGAATTAAAGCCTGAATAAACATCTCTGCTTTTTTGAGCCGTTATTCAGCTAATGTTTACATCGTTTATATTATCCTCCAGCTTGAACTCATTTCTAATCCTGCCCAATATAATGAAGGTTGAGCTTCATTGTTGTGCAGGCCCTTTCGACTCGTATTAACATAGTAATTTGAGAGACTTCTTTGACAATCCTCAATCGGGAGGATTTTGAGCCTGAATTTTCTGCGCTGATGCTACTCTTCTCCATTTGACCCAAGCTGGATGAAAGTTTCATTATCTCTTTCCCCCTGTCCTATTTTAATAAGCACCCTGTCTTGTTTTGAAGAGAGAATATGTATTTTAGATATTGTTTTATTATTTTATTAGCCTGTGCCAGCCTTTAGACCCTAAGCAGCTTTTATAAAAAAGTTTAAACTTTGGTTTTTTTTTTCTTCTTTCCTACCTAAAAGTGGGAAAGGGAAAAAGGAAAAGTATTTCATCAATATTGCAAAAGTGCAACGTTTGGATAAGTCTCCTTTGAGCGGAGTCTGATTTTGCATTGATTTCATGGACACGTCCGTGCAAAATTATAGGAGTGGTTTGCCATGATTGCCTCCTGGAATTTAAAATTTGACTTTCTGGTCTGCCTTAAGCCCCAAGTCCAGCAGATAACAAACTGAATTATCCCATTGTGGCCTATGCTGTTGTAGGAGCTCCTTTATGTATTTAGTACAGCGGTTCTCAACCTGTGGGTCGCGACCCCATTTGGGGTCGAACGACCATTTCACGGGGGTCGCCAAGCACCACAGTCCGCCATATTTTTTTTGGGTTGGCCATTTTTTTGGTCAGCCATTTTTTTAACCTATCGCGATGCAGGCCATCGCGCTGCGCATGCACGATGCGCCCAGTCGCGCCGTGCATGCGCGGTGCGGGCCCGCCATTTTTTTTGGTTGGCCATTTTTTCCCCTATCGCGATGCGGGCCGGGGTCGAGCCCCGGAAAAGGTTGAGAACCACTGATTTAGTATATAATGGGAAATTTCCAAAGTTGGATTACCGTATTTAAAACGTGATTCAGTGAATCCACCCCGTATCATACAGACAGGCAATTCAGTTAACTGGATCTAATATGGCTAGGTGTGGCCTGCAGACACCACTATAGGTTGCACTTAACAGAACAGAATTACAGAGTTGAAAGGGACCTTGGAGGTCTTCTAGTCCAACCTCCTGGTCCAACAGGAGACGGTGAACCTTTTAGAGACCGAATGCCCAAACTGGAACCCAAAACCCACTTATGCATCGTCGAGTGGGTGTGCTCCATTGGGTGGGTGTGGCCCTTTGTGTGGGTGTGGCCCATTGGGTGGGCGTGGCCCATTGGGTGGGCGTGGCTGCGGTGGTAATGGCAGACTGGGTGGGACTAAAAAGTTCAATCAATCAATTCCAACTTTGCAAGATCTTTTTTTCCCACGAGAAGTTGAAATTGACTGATTGATTGAACCTTTTTTTTTTTTGCACACGGCGGTGGAGGCCTAAAGTGAAAAGGTTTTATAAAACCCAGATGAAGGCCCAGGACTGGGCTGACGGTGCGCGTGCCCACAGAGAGGGCTCTGAGTGCCGCCTCTGGCCCCCGTGACATAGGTTCACCACCACGGCCCTAGACCATGTCGGACAAATGGCTGTCCAGTCTCTTCTTAAAAACTTCCAGTGTTGGAGCATTTACCGCTTCTGGAGTCAGGTTGTTCCACTGGTTAATTGTCCTCACTGTCAGGAAGTTTCTCCTTAATTCCAGGTTGCTTCTCTCCTTGATGAGTTTCCACCCGTTGCTTCTTGTCCTGCCTTCTTCAGGCGCTTTGGAGAATAGCTTGACTCCCTCTTCTTTGGGGCAGCCCCTCCAATATTGGAACACTGCTATTCTATCACCCCTTGGTCCTTTTGTTTCACTAAACTTCTAGAGGTAACTTCAAAACTATGAAATAGTCTTGAGTCCCTGTCAATGGTCAGCAACAACTCTTGCCCGGCACCTAACTTCCTTTTGATTAGATGTCAACATTTTGTACAAATGAGGTAGACCATTTCAACACTTCAGCACGGAGAAAGCAGGGAATCTGGTGGGTGAAAAGTAAGGGAGTCAGTTTGCCTCCTGCCCCTGTCTGAACCCATAGCTGGCCAAGGCTTGAGAAATACGGGATCCAGCAAGCGAATCCTAAACCGCTCGGTATGGATGGCATAGCGCAGAGGCCCCCAACCTTTTGGGCACCAGGGACCACCGCTTCCGTGGGGAGAGGTCTTTCCACGGACCGGAGGGTGCCTGGTTTTGTGTGCTGCCTGCATCCCATGGATGGGGCTTTGCTCGTTTGTGTGGACCGGTTGCTGGCATGCTGCGGCACAGTACCGGTCCACGGGCCGGGGGTTGAGGACCCCTGGCCTAGTTCACATGTTCTTTAGAGGCTATCTGCTTTTGCAGCTTACTTATGGAAGCTGTGGGTGCTGCACCCCTGGAGGTTTTCAAAAAAAAAAGAGACTGGACAGGCATTTGTATGAAATGGTCTAGGGTTTACCTGCTTGAGCAGGGGGCTGGACTAGAAGATCTCCAAGGTCCCTTCCGACCCTATCAGTCAGTGTTCTCCGTTCATCGAGGCAGAAAAACCAAATATGCTGAGTTTGAGGGGCTGCTGAGCTGCCTTGCAATCCCCGGTTTCCGGGCACATTTAGAAAACTCTGTATCTGTCAAAGGTTTAAATTCCTGTATCTCCCAGTTCTTTTCCATCAGTAACTCCTTTCTGCAATGTAGCTTCTCTTTAATTCTGGAGACTTATTTTATCTTTGAAAGATACTTTTTTTTAAAGAAAAAAGAAAAGAAAAAGTCACACTTTGATAAGTCATAACTTTTTGCTTTGCCAAGTAAATCAATTTTAATTAAACTTGGTACACTGGCGCACTGACTCATTCCCTGCCCCCTCCTTTGTTTTTTGAGTCTGGCTGCAGCATCCTTGTCAATACTGAAGGAAGAAGCCAGGAAACAATGTGCTGCAACTTCTAATCATTGTTCCTTGCCCTTTCCCAGCCATGTTGGGTCTGGTGCTGAGAACTCCCATATAAGAGGAGAAGGAGAAGGAGGAGAAGGAGAAGGAGAGTAAGAAGAAGGAGAAGAAGGAAAGGAGAAGGAGGAGGAGGAGGAGAGTAAGAAGAAGGAAAAGAAGAAGGAGGAGGAGGAGGAGGAGAAGAAGAAGAAGAAGAAGGAGAAGGAGAAGGAGAAGGAGAAGGAGAAGGAGAAGAAGAAGAAGAAGAAGAAGAAGAAGAAGAAGAAGAAGAAGAAGAAGAAGAAGAAGAAGAAGAAGAAGAAGAAGAAGAAGAAGAAGAAGAAGAAGAAGAAGAAGAAGAAGAAGAAGAAGAAGAAGAAGAAGAAGAAGAAGAAGAAGAAGAAGAAGAAGAAGAAGAAGAAGAAGAAAGATGATGAAAGGGACGGATCTTCTAAGCCTGCTAGCTTGAAAAAAAAGAGGGCGTGTATCTCAGGAAGCAAGAATAAAATAAGTTTTAAAACCCACTCAAGACAGAGAACAGGAATTGTGGGAGTGTGGAAATGTTTTTCTTTGTTACTTCTTGTTTTCCAAGCTTGGTCCTCTAAACAGTCTTAAGAGAAGGAAAGAAACATCAAGGCTGGGATATATTTTTCTTGGTACAGGCGGTCCTTGACTCACAAACATTGTTAGCCTGGGGTCTTTAAATCTGGGTTTCCTTTCAGTATGGTCCAGAGTCCCAAAAGCTGGGAATAGTGGAGGATAGTCACTTCCCAAATCAATACAAGATCACTTCCTACGTGGACACACACACGCAACAGAGCACGTTCCTCCTGCGCTCCTGCTACATACATGCTACTAATCCCACGACTGCATAAATACTCAGTAAAATTTCTTCATTGTCAGTTCTGAGGCTGCTTGTTCTACCGTTGGTCTTCTTTACATTGAATATTAGTTTCATTTTTCTGAACTGGGCTCAACATCTCTTCCTAGAGCTTCGGGACCTTTTGAGTTTTTAAGTGCTAAGGGAGAGCATTTCCAGATGGGTGGATTTCAACTCGCAGAATCCTCAGTAGGGTATAATCCAGCCAGAAGAGTATTTTGTGAGCTCACATCCACCCATCTGAAAATGATCCTGTTTGGAAACTGTCCACTGTGCTAGGTTCTACCCAGAAATGTGAATTAATTTCCCCTTTTGGTCCAGAGACAGGTATTCAGATTAGTCAAATGAAAGCAGATCTGCAGTTTCTTAATCCTTTTTCTTCTCCTCCTCCTCGCCAGGTGTCCTGAGCAGCGAGAGAAGGTGGAAACCAAAAAATCCAAACTAAACCCAGATCCTTGAGCCATCAACCAGCTATAAAACTGTGAAACCTGCTTCCATAGCTGCTCCTTATTTAAATGCCTTCTTTGTATCTGCTGCCGTGGTTCCAAATTTGCAGAAATAGAGGCAGATTTGGGTGTACAAGCTTGCGCAGGCATGTCAGATGCTCTATTTTTCCTATCCTGCTCCATGGGGTAGAGAGTTGGTCTCTGACAGAAGAAGGCCACCTGAAGAGACTAGAAGCATCTGAAATGTGGATTGACAGGCAGATGATACGATTGACAGGCAGATGATACGTAGAAGCTGGGTTGACAAGATCAGAAATGAGGTGATCAGCCACCTGGGAAAGCCAAGGGAAATCATCAAAACAATTAAAAAATGAGAATTAGAATGTTTCGGACATGTGATGCGACACCCAGAAAAATACGGCATGCTCCATTTAATCCCCCAGGGAAAGATTGAAGGCAAACGAGGTCCAGGCAGAAGGAGAACATCGTGGTTTCAAAATCTAAGGGACTGGTTTGGACAAAACTCAGCAGCACTTTTTCGTGCGGCGGCTGATTAAAAACAGGATCGCCAACGTCCGATAACGGATATGGCACAAGAAGACGAAGAGCTTGTGCAAACCCTGGGTATGAGGCTGATGTCCCTCTTTCCTGCTTGAAAAGACCAATAATAAAGGAAAGAAGATGAACATGAAAAAGGTGAACATATACCTCCAGGAAGACGTTCTCCATGAAGGTTGCCATAGAAACATTGGCTTATTCCAGCCCAGCGCAAAAGCGAGAAATTGGACTTCTGCTGTTTTAAACCCATCCCAAATCATTTCCTAGGCAGCATTATGGATGTGATTTTCAATTTGCCCTTTCCCCCCCCTCCAACTGTTTATTTTACTTTCTGTTCTAGACTACAGCCCTCTGGTGTCTCATCAAATATTAGTTTCCAGGCCCAGAAGCAAAAAATAAAATAAAAGAAAAGAAAAGATATCCTAGATACTGCCATTTCCAAATGTTTATTGATAAATCTGAGTGTTGTCATTTTTAAACGGTTCTTAGCCTCCAAAACCCACTTTGGGGATTTAGATCTGTACTGTTTTACTTTTCTGACCCACAAATATTGTCGTGATTTTGTACGTTTAATGTTTTCCAAGTTTAGTTTAGTTTCCCAGAAGTTTAGTTTAGTTTCAGCACATTTTACGTAGGGGATACAAGTTAAAGATTGAAAGAAAATCGCTTCTGATGGGTTTCCATCCATTGTTTCTTGTCCTGCCCTCTGATCCTTTGAGAATAATTTGACCCCATCCTCTTCTTTGTGGCAGCTGTTCAAATACTGGAAGACTATCATGTCGCCCCTGTTTCTTCTTTTCTTTAAACTAGCCAAACCCAAGTCCTCCATCCATTCTTCGTATGTTTTAGTTTCCAGGCCTTGGACCGTCTTAGTTGCTCTTCCTGCCAACCACATTTAACATGTGGTGGGCTGAATTTTATGATGCCATCCCATAATTCCCTTTCGCCTCCATGTTACTTATACCTCTTCATCCAGTTACTTTTAGGGAAAAGCAATCCAGGAAACGCTACTAAATCCAACTGGAATCTAAGCTTCTTCTTTCCCCATAAACTGCTAATCTTCCAGTTTGGTTGCTGTTTGCAAGAGAAAAAAAGCAGGGTGGGTAAGGAAAAATAACACATGGAGATCAAAGAGGTACAGGTTATAAGTTCTGTAGCCACTTTGCTTTCCACAAGTGGTTGTTGTTCTTTTTTTTTTTTTTTTAAGATTTACAAACTGGAAGGGCTGGGATGTTTGTTTGTTTTTTATCACCAGGCTGATTAATTCTGTTTGTTGACACGGTGGCCTCACTCCAGGAGTCAGAAATGAGAGAAGATGGATAAGTTGAGAGGGGATCCTAAGGAAGAAAATAGCTTGCACCAAGTTAGACCATTTCAATCATAATGACCAGATTGAGCCTTTCTCTCTCTCTCTCTCTCTCTCTCTCTCTCTCTCTCTCTCTCTCTCTCTCTCTCTGTTTTCTGGAAATGCTAAAGACAGGATCTTCTTTATGCAAAGCCTACATTCATCAATAAACTATAGTTCTATAATCCCGTTATCACTGCATGGTTCAAAAGATTCTCTTATGAGACAGAAGAAAGCCTTTCTCCGGTCGAGTCATGCTGACTTCTGGTGACCAGGATAAAATAGTAGTTTATCACTGGACTCTTCTGGGAAGTCACCTCTCCCTCCCCCAGTTCCTGATCCTGCCTGTGGCTTAACGGTGGGAGATCAAGCAAGGTTCAGGTTTCCACTCCCTAGAACTTCATGAAATAAAAATGTTCTTATTTCAACTTGCGTGACATTTCAAACCTGGGTCCATTTGAAGCGGCTGTCTCCATTTCACTTTCCTTCACAAAATGCAGAATTTGCTATATAAGTTTGCTTAATGGCCCAGACCGAAAGAGACTATTTTCATTCTGTGGCGTCTGCTTCAATATTGAATCGGGGAACTTATTTCTAATAAGAATTCAGCCTTTTATTTTTCTTTTTTCTTTTACAGTTCTACTGAACTGTGCAGAATACATTAGAGTAAAGCCATCGCATCAAAATCACCTCCTTAAAATGCAGACGTATTCTTCTTTTTTTAAAAATAATAATAATAATCTTGTTCGGATAGTCATCGCCGCTGTATAACTGGAAGAAAATGTTCTTTGGAGCAGAAACAAACATTCGAGTGGATACATTTGTTCTGAACACACAAGTCTTCACGCATCACATCCCTTTTTTGCTTTGAATTGGGATTATTGGAAAGAGGAACGGAGCAGCACCAGTTGTTCTGAGATAGCAATTCTATTGGGAAGAGTTTATTGTAAAAGGAAGCCAGGCCACCAAAGAGCACAATGTGGGTGGACACCCTCAAAGCTGACATCAGCCAGAGCATGGAGCAACTCAAAGAAGCAGCGCAAGATGGGAAGATGGGGAAAGGACCACCTGGCCCACAGAATCGCCCGGAGTTGGACACAACTGAATGGATAAAGTCACCATCGTCAACAACAGCAAACTGTAGGTTGCTATCTGAGTAAGTTCGCCGTGAAAATGGCCTTCAAGAAAATAAGTCTCACTTAGTTTCTCACTGCTTCTCCAGCAAAACTGCAACTTAGGGGTAATATTGGCCTTGCATTCTTCCTGGCACTGAAGTCCACAAGTCTTAAAGTGGTCAAGGTTGCAGAGCCCTGCTCTAGAGTGATGTGATTAGAAGCGAACAGATATACTATAAACAGAGCTGAGCCACAAAAACGTATCATCCACACGTTGTAAACATTTCTCGCACGGCACGCCTGACACCCATTTAGAAACACAACAGGAATGAGGAACAATCTTCCCTTTAAAGACTGTATAACTACAATGGCCAATGCTGTCAGTCCAGAGCATTGAAAACAAGAGCACTGGAATACTGGAGTATTCCAATGTTACACCACACGGACTCAAAAGAACTTCCTCAATGGACAAACAGGGCCCTCCACAACAGAAGGAACACATCTTAGGAGCAACAAATCCCAGGCTTACTAATGTACTACAAGGAGGCATGCTCAAACCACGGGGAGCTTATCTGGGCTCAGGAGCTAAACAGGGTTAGGATTAAGCAGAGTTAATACTTGGATATGACATCACTAGGCGATCCCGGAACGGCAGACTAAGCTGGTAAATTTAAAACAATAGCCACACTTGTGTGTGTGTGTATGTGTATGTATGTGTGTGTTTGATAATTTTGAATGTTGGAATCCCAGGTATGGACATTTAAAGTCAATAAGACAAAAACAACGAACTGTGGGATGTAAGGCAAAAGGCTTTTTTTAATTGCTAAGCTTTTGTTAACAACCTGTTAACATCATCAGAGCTTTCCAATTTTCGCGGGTGTTTGTATGTAGGTCTTTGGTTCTTCGGGTTTTCTCCCACGTAGAATTGGAAGTGTCTTGGCGACATTTCGACGAAGTACCATTCCTCATCTTCAGGCTGGTGCTTTCGGCTTCGTGCTTCTAGGAGCAATGTGTGATTGTAGCTGTTTCTTCCTTTTAACTGCCAGTGGGGGTTTAAACTGATTGGTTGGGAGCTCGGCTGTGTTCTGATTGGTGGAGGTGTGTTCTGATTGGTTAGGGGCTTGGCTGTGCTCTGATTGGATGGGGGGTTGGCTGTGCTCTGATTGGCTGGGGGAGTGTTCTGTTTGGGTGGGGGCTTTGTTGTGCTCAGGTTAGTCTGAGTTGCAGGGGGATTAGATGGTGAGCTGCATAGCTGTTTGGCTTCGCGTTCGTAGTCGTGCCTCATCTTCATGGTGGGTGTCAGTTTGCTTCATGTATGGATTGGAGGGGTTTAAGGTGGTTAATGATGCAGCTGTGGTCTGGCTTCTGGTTTGTGGTCGTGCCTCATCATCATTGTGGGTTTGGGTTTGCTTTTTGCGTGGATGTGTGGTGGTGACATCCTGTGTGGTTTTCGTGAGTGTAGGTCTGGTGTCATTTTTTGTGTTATGGACTCATTTGTCAATAAGGGCGGGTTTCCAAATGGCTGGTAGGCGGGAGGTATCATCTTGTTTGTTCATGCTGTGTGGGTGTTTTTCTATCTCGATGGCTTCTCTGATTATTCTGTTATTAAAGTGTTCAGTTTTGGCAACAGTTCTGGTCTTTTTGAAATCAATTTCATGTCCTGTGGCTTTAAGGTGTTGGACCAGGGAAGAAGTTGGTTCCTCTTTTTTGACTGAGTTTTTGTGTTCTTCAATGCATGCACTTATTCTTCTGTTGGTTTGTCCGATGTATGTGGTGGGGCATCCACATCCACGCAAAAAGCAAACCCAAACCCACAACGATATATATATATATATATATGGACAGAAAGTTTTATTAAGCACTAAGCTTTCGTTAGCCACTGCTAACATTGTCAAAGTGTAAGCTAACATTGGAAAGACTTGATTGGTCATATTGATCTCGGTTCGGTTGTATTGGCCGGCATCCACCTACCGTAGCTCTCACTGCTCTGCCTCCCACCAATTGCCCCCCATGCCTGGCTGAAGAATTCTGGGAGTTGAAGTCCACAAATCATAAAAGGGCCAAGTTGGAAGACCCCTGATATAGTAGTAAGGTATGTAACTTGGGCACATCTCCAGATAAAAAGTTTCTGTCTGCGTCAAGAGAGATGCTTGTAGTTAGTGAACGTCTCCAAAACTAAGCTGCATGATTTTTTTTAGATCCTGGATTATTCAGTTAAGGGTAATTAATTGATTCTTTAAATCTTTTGGGTTAAAGCACACAACAGGGGGCGTTATGTACTGGATTTTCCCAACCAAGTTATTCCCCAAGCTTAAGTTTTGCCCCCAACTATTTCCTTATAGCGCCATCTGGTGGTTCACCCAGGATCAACGTTTGGAAAGCTTGTCTGGAATCATGGTTAGGAATCTGAATCAATTTGCTCAGGAGCAGCTCTAAAGTAACCATAAAAATGCTATTATCGGTGTCTTTGCCAAGAGACTACCACTCAATTTATTTGCAAAAATTATAGGAGGAAATCCCAGGTCAATAATTGCTGCAATGTTAGGAAAAGGAAGACGGGGGTTCGGACAGAGGCTTAGCACTTAGATGGTGCTAACTCTTAAATCCAGGGGCCGGCTATTTCTCTGTGGATGAGTGTCCAACACTGAATGTAATACTTTCTGGATAAATAACCTATCGAGGCACGCCCAGGTCCTTAAACAAGCAAAACAGCGACATTATTTTCAACTAAAAGAGGACCTGGGCGTTGGCTAGACAGCACGCTGTGCATTTGGGATGCAGAGGGTGTCGGATCCCGAGAATACAATCCTACGCATAGTTAGCCAGCCACAGAGTTTATGGCCAGAATGGGAAAGACACCAGCCTTAGGACCGCATTCGGTACGTTAAGAGAAGTTTAAAGTAAGTTATTTATTTTACACAATTAAATACAAAAATGAAATGTATTGGACGTATCAAAGAACGATCTCACTTGGAAAGGGAAAAAAAAAAGAATTTAACTGTCCAAGTTTGGCACCCCAAAACAGATGGTAGTGAAAGAGCAACGGAGTTTTATAAAAATGGTCACAGATACACTTCCTAAAAGCAGACCCAACGGCAGAGCCATCTCACCCGGAAGGGCCTCCCACTTCAAATGCCTTCATTAGGTTGACCACAGAAAATTGACCGGAGCAGAGAACGAATGTTCCCTTTTTAAACCCTTTTAGGGATGTTCAGTAGCACTACACAGTAGTTTCATGTTTCCAGAAGCCAGTCCTGATATTTCCAGTGCCGTCGGCACTCAGAAATGTCCCATCCTGGGCGCTGCTTTTCAGAGGTCCGTTCTGGACTGCTAAATTTAAGCCGTAGGACTTCTGCTGCCCTTCCAACTCAACCACGATGGGCTTCCTCAGCGGCTCCTTTTTCAAGCTGGGCGGCCCCGCTTGGTCGGTGTTCCGGTGTCCTTTCTGAAGAGAGCTGTAAGCGTCGCTGCTGTCCGGCTGGGACTGGTTATACTGGCGTTCCCTGTAGGCCAGGTAAGCTCTCCGGGTCCTTGAGTGCCCTTCGGTCGTAGTTTGACGCATTTTAATTAAGCCGTTCTGGATGCTCCCTTCCACGCTGGTGGGGACGTCGTAGGCGTACTCCCGCAAGACGGCCAGTCGGCTGGCACGGTGCCCTTTGCTCCGGTTTTTGTGATGGCGGCCGGGGTGCCCGTTTGTCCGCAAAGGCATCTCTAGAGGGGCCACGTGCATCTTGATCTCGTTGTCCACAGAATATTCGGTAAGGCTGTTGTCCAGAGGAGGGCCAGCGCTGGGGGCCACCGGGCTTAGAGGGCACTGGGCTGCCGCTGCCTGGATATTGGTCAGTTTGCAACCTTGCAAAGAGTTTTTTAAGCTTGAGACACTTTTGTTCGTGCACGAGGACTCTGCGCTGCTGTTGGTGCACTTGGCGGGGTCTCCGTTAGAGCCACTTGCCCCAGACGAAGGCGGAATGTCGACCTGTACCGAATACGCGCTCCTTCCGGGGCAGCAGGACCTCAACCAAGAATGCCGGAGGTCTTCTCTATTAACGCCGTGGTGCATTATTAAAAAACTGCTAAGGCACAAACACAGGGCTCCAAAAAAGCAGCTGAAGACTAAATCCAGGGGGTAAGGTGAAGCGACAGAGAGGGCCCCCAAAACCCACAGAGCCACGTACAGGAACAAAGTGAGGCTCACACCCCGAAGTTGTGCGTGGAAGCTGTGCTCGTTTTCCAAAGCTACAGTGGAGATCAGCGATACAGAGAGGGAATCCTGATTGTTCAGGCTGCCGTGTTCGTTGGTGGCCAGGCGCTGCTGCTCCTCGGTGGGCTCCTTAAGCTCAAACTTACGTTCAGGGTGCCTCTTCAGTTGTATAAATATGCTGAGGAAATACATGCAGTTGACAAAAATGATGAAGCCGGCCGGTCCATAGAAAGCTCCCAAACTCGGTTCCCACGCCATCCAACAACTGCGAGAAAAAAGAACAATCCTAAGAAAGGTGCAGCATCTAACCAAAGCTTTTCAGATCAGGTTCTCCCCCCTGTAACTAAGGCCATAAGGCAGTACTCACTATGCTGAGTGAGGCTTGCTCCCGTAATTTCTTATATTTGCAGCAGCCGTTATCCCGCAAACTATGACGGGGATTCCTCCACCAATTAGGTAGAACCTAAAAACAAAGAAGACAGATGCAGCCTATTGGTTTAAATGGTCAGAAATGTCAATAAAGGAGAAAATTTGTGGCTCGGGGTTGAAGTGAGGGATCCTCGGTGCTCCTCTGAGCGTGGCTGTTTTCTTGCAGACGTTTCATTACTCAACCCAGGTAACATGAGGGTTCGTGAAGAGTGTTGTTTGCTCTCAAAACACACATAAACATAAACAATATCTGCATGCTATGCAAAAGAGACAATCAACCAGCCCAAAAACAGAACAAAAAAGACCCAGGCACCTCTCCACCAGCAATCGGCACCCACATCAGCATAGATTAACTCCAAGATTAACATCAGATCAATAATCAGCTAAACAATAGTGGCAAAAATCTGTAGCTCGGGTGTAGGATGAGGGTTGAATGCTGCTGAAGATGTTACCTAGCCTGGTAACGAAATGTTCAGAAACCAACCCACAACCTTCACCCTCAACAAGCAAACAATAGCCCAATCGAGGACCTGCCAAAGAAGCCAACAGCAAACAGCCCACCGAAAGACCTTCTAAGACCACCCCCACCAACACTGACAGGAGAAGACCCCAGGATATATAAACTGAGAGCAAACTTTACTTCTTACTAGCATTTCCTAGATGTCTGCAGGAAAACAAACAAGCTCAGAGACCACCAAGGACCCCTCAGTCAGAAACAGGATTTACTATCTGTGCCCATGAATGAACTGGAGGAGGCTTCCAAACCACAGCACCGTTAACAAGAGCTTCATATTGTTTCAGTGATTGTGAACTAAATAGATGGCTAGCTCAAAACCAAAGGGATTCGGTTTCCCCCAGGCTTCCAGGGATGTTTGCCAGCTGGATTATTCAACGGACAGAAGTACGTTAAGGGGACGACAACCGCTACGCTCAACCCACACAAGAGGCAGAAGATGGCTTTACGTTCTGATTCTCCGTAACACACACGGCAGAGAAGGGCTACATCTTTGCTCCCACTGCAACTGGAAGAGGGGGGTGGGGTGGGATCACAAGGAAGAAAGCAAGACAGGCTATGTAGTACTTCTGTTTTGGTATCAGTTCCTTTGACATCTCAGGCACAGGAAAAACTCCCCATCAGTTTGACTCCTTGTACTTTTATAGTACTTTATGTGAAATAAAATGCAATTAAAACCACGGTGTTACAATATTTTTACCCAATTTTGGGGAAAGCTGATCAGTTTCTGCCACCTTGTGGACAAAGATGAAGTAAAATTACTTTTAACGAATACGGTAGAGCAATATTCAAATGAGAAGCTGCGATCTGGAGCAAGATGGACGACAAAAAAGGCAGACTGGAGTTGCCACTTCATTTCTTAGTATTTTTCTGTTTCACACATCTGTCCAAAGTAGCTTTGAGCTTTTTCACAAGGAAAAGCTAGCACATCATAAATGCACACAACAAAAATGTACATGGAGAATAAGCTGTCGTGAATAATTCCCAATTACCAAGATGCGAATCTCAGGATAGCTTCAGTTATATTACATTAGAAGAAGCTTATGATATTTAACAGAAATATATGCTGGCTAACAATCTTCCTGTAATTGCATGCAGCCAATGACATTTACAAGTCTTTGTTTTTTTCCTGGTTAAAGTTCCACGACATGCAGTTCAACGTGATAAAAAATGTTTGACATCCTGTCTCTGAAAAATTGTACGCAGCTTTTCCTATGCATTCTGCAAACGTTATCCAGTCTGAAGGTGCACGAAGAGAGTCTATTCATATACATCTCAGTTTTATAAATATTCTCTTCTGCCATTAAGAATTTCCCTTATTTGTCGTTTAGCTTTTCTTCGTGGCTTCTGTACAAGTATTGTGGACAAAAACCTACCTACTTCAGGTATCTAGTTAATAAGAATACCTGACACACAGATGATGCCAAAGTATCTGTTGACAATATTTATATATCCAAAACATTCAAATTTTGCCTTTCTAGTGAGCATTCGCAATTAAGATATGAAAAAAAGACTATATATAAAGATCACACTGTCACATAAATCTCAGTGAAGAACAAAGCAAATGAAACATAACCTTTATGTAAAAGAGCAGGTAAGTACTACCCAAAACCCTTATGAGAATAAAATGGCTGCAACTGTCATTTTACTGCGCTTAGGGGCTGAAACTGGATTTAATGCTGCTGACAAATGATTAATGAGACTTGAAAGCAGGAAAACAACTAAAAGCAAGAGTTCCTGGAGGGACTGATTAAATTCATGATTAATGAACTGAAAGACAAGTCAGCAGAAGCAGAGATAGCCAGAGTCCTCCCTCCCTCCATTAACAGGGACGTGAGAAAGGAAAAAAAGCAGAAGAAAAACATTATTGGATACAAAGACAGGATCTGACGTGAAATTGGTCTGGGTTATGAACATGTTGGTTCCAAAATGATTCTGAGACAGGAGAACAGACAACAAGTGCTCCCCTTTGGTCCAGAAAGGTTGGATATCTCTGTCTTAAATAATTTCCAAGTTAGTGAAGACGAAGCAAAAGTTTGTTTAAGAAGCCTTTTTTTATAAAAAGAAAAGAAAAAGAATCTGTAAAAATGCAATAATGAAATAATATTCTTTAAAATGTTTGGTTGTCTTAAGTCTGTTTCCAAATTAAGTTAGCACAAAGATCTTATTTACCTCATGAAATTTTCTTGAATGGGATGACGACATATCCTTTGCTGAATTATATGTATTTGACTTAATTAAAGATTAAAATTAATTTCAAAAGAGAATCACTTCTAATTACTGAGTCTACTGCCAGTAATTAACATATATATCCTACATTTGTTTTTCACTTTAATGTGGAAATTATAAAGCAACATTCCACATATTAAGTTGATTAAAGCCTTGCAAGCAAATGAGTTTTGATTAGCCAGTCTACCAGTAAGAAACTTTTCTGCATTTCCACTGTTGCTATTGCTGAAGATTTGTTATATGTTTTATTTGGGAGTTTATAGTGAAACAAAAAAAAGAGAGAGAGAGAGAAACAAAAATGAACACATTTTTCCTTCTCTGAATTCTCCTTCCCCAATAAAACAAAACAAAACTGAAAGAAATAAAAGCCAATTCTTGATTTCAGCTCCAACATACTCACTGGGTGTTAAAACTAGCTGAGACATGGAGCAATTTGTCTTTTTTGCAAGCGTCAAGTGAGGGATGTGAGATGGGTGTCCAGGCCTGTGGACTTCTTTTGGACCCCCCCAACATCCTTGGCCTTTCCAGACACTCTAATTTGGCACAACTCTTTCAGCTACTCTGTCAAATTTGGGCCAGCCAAGCTAGGGGGGAAGAGGATTGCAATAAACAAAGAGCTGATGGCTGGCTTCTCACCTCAGCATCGGCCTCGGAGGCGGGGGCGGCTCCCCGGGATCTTGGCACCGCTTGGCTTTCCTGGTGACCTGTTTATAGATGTTCCGAGATGTGAGTCCTATCCACAACAACGTGGCAAGGGTGGAGTAGTGCAAGATTATCCCAACCTGGAAAACAGCCATCAAAAACTCCACGTCAGACAAAGGAGACCGTTCCCCCCCCCACACCTTTCCCCTCTCCAATTCTTCAGCTGCTTGTTTTGGAAGCAATAAACCGGTAAATCTTGATAAGGAACAGGAAGGGCAATTTGCAAAGCGGCTGCTGGGATCTGAACTAAAGAACTGGCTCCATTTTCAAAATAGATAACGCTTATTAAACTTTTAATTATCTTTCTAGTGTTTACTTTTTTTAAAAAAACTCTGCTTTGTCTACTGCTCAGAAATCCCTTTACGAAAAAAAGTGCAATTATAAGGGCAGCGGATCATGACGCTGACCCAGGAAATCAGCGATTTGATTAATATTTCACAAGATGTACCGGTAAGTAAGATACCCTGATTCCTGTTCCTTTCCATTAAACACCTTCTCCTCAAACGATCATCAAATTCATCTTGCTCCAGCCAAAAAAAGAAGAAAAAAGGCATTTTTAGCTCAGGCCAGACTTACCATGTTCCGTAAAGGGAAGAGGGACCATGATAAAAACGTATCGGAATTTAATTACGCACATTAACCATGGTTATTCCCCCTTGCATTTAATGACATCTTAATTCCCCCCCCCAGAAAAATAGGCTAATCTTTGGGAGTACCACAAAGTTTACGGCCCTGCTCCACAGAACTAGAAGGGTAAGTTTTCCATTACAAATGTTGAAATGCAAATGATATATGATGCACTGGCATAAGTGGAAGGGTTTTTTTGTTGTTGTTGTTGCACATTAATAAGAAATAGAAAGCAGAAGCTTTTGCAAACTCTTGATGCTAACAACACAGAGCCCCAATCCACAGAAGGGCCATCAAGAAAAAACATTCCCCTGATGATGATGATTTTAGATTACTGATTAACAAAACAAACAAGATCTGATCTTCTCCTGCAAGGGGAACCTTTCCAGACCTGTCAGGGGCGCTGGTGACAGCTGACAGAATCTGGCAGCTGATCCCCTCTCATTTAAAGGAGTCTGGGGGGAAGGTTGCCATAAATCAAAGCTGCAAGTGTGATTTCTGTCAGGACCTTGTCTTGGGAGTCCTTTGACTGTTGTGTGAAAGAATTAATGGGCGCCATCCATCAAAATAAGGACCAAGGAAAGAGCATTTTAACTGCCAGGGCACTTCACTGGAGATCTCAAAGTGGCTGTTTTGCAACCACAAAAATGACTGCCAGCACTATAGAACGAGTTACAGGCTATCTCAGAAGATCTTAACTAATAATAGTGGCTAACTGATGAGGTTCTTGTAATCTGTTCACACATTATCTATCTAAACAAGCATGTTTTCTTTCTCTCCACACCTTGCCTTCAAATATTCAAATATTACGTCGGTTTGGCCCCTCCACATAGCTGAAGTGAGCGGTAGCTCGTGAATTATATGTCAGATCACCTAAAAATATGCTACTAGGCTCCTAGTCGTGGATCTTGGAATGGAAATGGTTTAAAAAAATAAATTGATGCCCTGAACATAAAAGTTTCAGAAAATAAACATTTAACACTGATTTTTTAAAAAATACTAAGGGACTTTATCCTTGGGTGTTTTTTTTTTTCTTTCCCTGCCATTATTCCAATACGCCTTTCACTTACCGCTTGGCAGATGCTAGTATGTTTGGTCTGGGTTATGCCCCCAACAAACACCACGCATGTCAGGAAAATATGAAAACTGAGGTTCATTAACATGTGCCAGCTTTTAAGACTGATCCTGATGACACTGTGGAATAATAATAAAAAAAAACCACAGCAGTTATTTTGCAGACAAACCTAAATATTATTCAATTAGACCAAGAAATTATTTGTAATTATGGTCCCCAAAACTTGCATCCATCCTGGTAAACTCAAATATTCAATGCAAAAGCATACTTACAAACAGTAAATAAGATGCCTCTATAGTGGCAGAAAGAAAGCCCAAACCGGGCATCGTTATCAACTAAGGCTGACTGTTTCAGCCTTCAGGGAAGGCTTCCTACTGTAACGTGATTAAAAACACCTTCTACAGCCCGTTTTAGAATAAATGCCCAATTTCCATGAAATCATCCTGCTTGCTTAATTTATGTAAATGTTCTGGAACAAGGCCAATACTTTTCAGATTTCAACGGACGTTCAGCAGCGAGTTGATTTCTTGCAGAAAACTCTCTGATATCATTCACCTCTGAGATCTCTCTGAAGCTACGTTAGGCTACATTTTTGAAATCACATCGTAAATTACAGTTGCTCAATCTCTATAAACATGAGAAAGGGGGGGGGAAGCAAATGATTTTATTTGCCCCTCTTCTATTTAGGATGCTGTATCAGTCCAAAATAAATTAAACCATGAAAAAGCAAATTATTAAATGAGTGAATTTTGCAAGCGTTCTCTAGAGTGGCAACAAACGTTAATGCTATGTAACTCTTGTTTAAAATTACAAATATTTCAAAATAATTAAAAGCACAGAATCTCTCTGCCTGAAACTATCTATCTATCTATCTATCTATCTATCTATCTATCTATCTATCTATCTATCTATCTATCTATCTATCTAATCTAACAATCTTATCTATATCTATTTTATCTATCTATCTTTTACCTATCTTATCTATATCTATCTAATCTAACAATCTTATCTCTATCTATCTTATCTAACAATCTCTATCTATCTATCTATCTATCATCTATCTTATCTATATCTCTCTAACAATTTTATCTATATCTATCTTATCCATATCTATCTATATCTTATCTAATAAACTTTATCTATCTATCTATCTATCTATCTATCTATCTATCTATCTATCTATCTATCATCTATCTATCTATATCTCTCTAACAATTTTATCTATATCTATCTTATCCATATCTATCTATATCTTATCTAACAATATTTATCTATCTCTCTATCTATCCCTCTGTCTGTTTCTCTGTTCATCCATCTGTCCATCCACCCATCCATCCTGTCTCTCCCTCTTTGGAAAGGAGGCCCATCTGCTTACATATCAGAACTGTGCAAAGCGTTAGAAATGCTTCACGAAGCACAAATGGAAAATCTCCCTTCAAAGCTGTGTTTTCGCAAGGCTTGTGCATTTGTTTCACCCTCTCAAGTGCAAACACACCTGCCCTGTGCTACGTTGGCGACCCAACCCAAGTCGCCAGCCAAGATGGCGGAGAATGGGCTACAGGGGGGGGGTCCCTTACGGCCACACCCGAGCCCAAAATTTATGATGCTAAGCGACAAGTTTGTTGGCTTTTGCTTCTTTTTACGACCTTTCTTTCCACCTTTCTTAAGTGAATCACTGCAGTTGTTAAGTTAGTGAATCTGGCCTCCCCGTTGACTTTGGTTTCGGAAGGTCACAACCGGGGATCACACGACCCCGGGAAGTACGACCCAGTGGCCGAATGTTGATCCCGTGATCATGGGGGTTGCTGCAATGCTTGTAAGTGTGAAAAGCAGTCCTAAGTTGCGTTGTTAACTTCAAACAGTCACTAAATGAACTGTCGTTAAGTCGGGGACTGCCCGTGCTGTGGTGCTTTGAAGGGAGAGGTTTTTGTTAGTGCCAGCGCAACCCCCCCTCCCAACTCATCGATATATGTTGATTTAACCCAACTGATTTAATATACATTCAGAATTATGCTACCTGTGGTGGTAAATGTAGCTAATTTTGATCATCAAGAGGCACAGCAGCAGAATCACAGCAGACACATAGACAACGGGATGGAGGAGGTCAGCTGACTGGGCGTCCCCTGTCAAATCCTGACCGGCAAGACAACACGACACAATTCAGAAGGTTAGGATGAATTAAACATTTAGACTAGGCAAGAATGCCGCACAACGTGAGTACAGCCGATGGGGCAACCCTGAGTAAGGCAGATCGCTCCTCCCACCGTTCTCCTTCCGCCCTCTCACTCAGCAAGGGGAAACGGAGAGATTGGGTCATAATGCACAGAGCATAATTAACACATTATTATTATTATTATTATTATTATTATTTAAAGGAGGCCACCGGACAGGCCTGGCAGCATGTAAATGGCAGGATCGTAGCATCTGTAATGTGTGAACTGTGATTTGATAAACGTGCTACACCCAAAACTAGCGCCGGATGTGAAGGAATGCAGCTCTGGCAAGACAGGAATGGTTGCAGTCACACTTATAATAGCAGGATGAAAATGCATTTTGTGCAGCAATGGAGGAAGGGTGCAAGAAAAATGACGGCACAGCTCCAAACAAGAACGGGCAGGTCCCAAGAACCAAAAACAGCCTCCCTGGGTGCGAGTCCCCAGGAAGAGAAAGAGGAAGCGAGGCGAGCCTCTCTCCAAATCCAAGTGATGTTGGACCGCTCTTTCTTTCGCTCAGAGCCACTTTTCAAGAAAACCCACCTTTTTTGGGGGGGGAGGGAACAGGAGGAGGAAGGAACATTACTTCCCTAATTTGTACAAATAAGGATATAAACGAATAGTTCTAAGTCGACTTACTACCTGTGTAATGCCTGAGCTATGTTTCTTTTTTTTTCATTTCAGCAAAAAGAGGAGAGAGATGTGAGCCTAGAACTCTTAAACCCACCACCTCTCCACTCCTCTCTCTCTCTGGAAAGGGCAACCATCCGACTCACCTGGGCAGCCAAGTGATCCCGACGGGGTTCAGCGCTCTGATATTCAACACGTCTGGATGACATGATCAGTCTCCCCCCCTCCTCCCCCCGCCCCGGCTTAGAGAGAGCAAGAGACCCACCATCAGGACTGCATAGTTGCCGAGGGAGACACACTGGATGGCTGTGACGTTTTCATCCGAGAAAAGGACGCGGCAGCCCTCCGACTTCCAGCCGCCCTGCCCGTTCAGCAGGTCGAAGTCCCACTGAGCCGCAACCGCTTCCGTCCCGTGCGCAATGCGCCGCAGCGTCACATTGATGGGGACGTCCCGATAGGGTGGACTCACGCCGTCTTGTTTGGTCATAAAGGAAGGAAGGAAAGAAAGAGAAAGGGGGGAAGGAAGGAAGGGAGGAGGGAGGGAAGAAAGAAAGAAAGAAAGAAAGGGGGGAAGGAACGAAGAAAGAGAGAAGGAAGGAAGGAAGGAAGACAAGGGGGAAGGAAGGAAGGAAGGAAAAGGGGGAAGGAACGGAGAAAGAAAGGAGAGAAGGAAGGAAGGAAAGAAGAAGAAAAAGAAAGGGGGAAGGAAGAAAGAAAGAAAGGAGGGACGGAAGGAAGAAGAAAGAAAGAAAGAAAGAAAGAAAGAAAGAAAGAAAGAAAGAAAGAAAGAAAGAAAGAAAGAAAGAAAGAAAAAGAAAGGTATATTTATACACAACACTGAAATGAAAGCGAGGGCATTTCCAAGGCAAAGAGAGGAGGAGGAGGAGGGGGGGGAGGGCGTTCCACGGCAAGGCCAGAACGGGGACTGAAAATGGGAGCCTGTTCAGGGGCAAACCTGTTTTGGTGAGGATGACCGGGGTCACCACCCTCAGGTGTTTCCTCTCGGCGGCCAAAGGCGTGGAATTCCCCGTGGAGGGGAAAAGCTTCCCGTTGCGGAAGGCCATCAGCTGGAGCCTGTAGACGGCATCCTCCGTGGGGGGCCGGGTCTCCCTTCTGGGCCTTTGGGAGAACAAGGCAGGGGGCAGCTGGATCGAGGCCTCCACCACGGTGTTCTGCAAAAGGGAGCAGGAAGCGGCGTTCATACAAACCGGAGAGAGTCCTCGACGTTCGACAGTTCCGTGAAGTTACGGCACTGAAAAAAAAGGGGGCTGGTGGCCGTTTCGCAGGAGCCCCCGCGGCGCAGCGCGACGGCACCTGGAAGACAAGCGCCTACCCGCCTGCGCCCGCTCAGCTTTTATTCACCTTCAGGGCTAGGCTGGACAAGGTATTGGAGACGTTGCATTTAAAGCCCAGCTGCTTGTCCAGGCCCCCGTCCAGATCTCTGCGCCCGTAGTCGGAGAAGCCCGAGCGATCTGCGGCCGCCATCTTTTGGAATACAGTGCAGGTCATCCCCGTGAAGCTGGAGCCCTTTATCACGTACGCTTCCACTGCAATGTTTGGAGAATACTGTTGGGATGAAACGACACGGAACAAAGCGCTGTGCTGGTGCTGCAGGAAGAGGCAAAAAACGGCTCCCCACCAAATACGCCAGATTTGTTAGGACGGAAAACTTCCAAAGAACTGAACTTGGAAGACTAGGCCCAGTGGTGGCGAACCCACGGCAGGGGGGCCAGAGGTGGCACTCAGAGCCCTCTCTGTGGGCACGGGCACCGTCGCCCCAGTCCTGGGCCTTCAGCTGGGCTTTATAATCAATTTCAACTTCTCGCGGGGAAAAAAAAGATTTCGCAAAGTTTGATGGATTGAACTTTTTAGTCCCACCCAGTCTGCCGTGACCACTCCAGCCACGCCCACCCAATGGGCCACACCCACCCGGCACCCAATGATACGTAAGTGGGTTTGGGGTTGCAGTTTGGGCACCTGGTCTCTAAAAGGTTCGCCATCACTGGACTAGGCATCACTAAAAAAATTAAGAATAGTAATAATAATAATAATAATAAAAAACCCCAATTGTCTGTCTGTCTGTCCACTGTAAGAGGATATAGGAAAAGGCTTTCTACACCCTCATCAGTAAGGTCTCCGTGGATCACTCAGCCTTCCGTCCTCCCAAGGTCAGTAAAATGAGGACCCAGATTGCTTTTGTGTGTGGGGGGGGGAGGGAAGAGGCTGACACTGTGAGCTGCTTAGAGAGGGGCTGTGAAAGCACTACGAAGCGGCATATAAGTGTAAGTGCGATTGCTATTATATGATCAAGAAAAACAACAGCAACAAGATTGCTGGTGGGACAATATTGGAAGACATCTGAAATACCATCTATTGAAGAATGGACGTTGAAAGTTGCAAACTTGGTGGAAATGGCTAAGATATCTGCATACTTGAAGAACCACTCAAATGAAGAATTTATGATGGATTGGAGAAAATGGATAGACTATATACAAAAGAAATATCAATTGAAGGAATTATATTTGGTATATAGTTAAATAGTTATATAATAGTAGTTTAGTGGGGTTTCTTGCGTTCTTACTCTGTATTCACTCTGGGAAGCTGGGGGGGAGGAGGGAGGGAGTTAATAAATGTTATATTATGTTTTCTCAACTGCATTTGGGGGTGATATGGGATTATGTTTTTAGGTATTAAAGGATTGCTCGGGTGGCCTCTGGGCACCACATTGGAGGAAAGAGGAAGGAGTAGTGAAGGTTGAGGTATGTAGGAAGAGGGTAAGAGGGTGAAGATAGGGGATAGAGGTGGGTGGAGGGGAGATGTAGAGAAAGGAGAAAGTAGGTAGGCAGATGGAAAGAGGAGGGGGAAGTTTAGGTGTAGGAGGATGTGGTGAGGGGGGGTACCAAGCAGTTATTTGGATTGTTTGGTAAATGTGTTATATGATTGTTATCAGTTGAGTTATTATCTCTTCTTTTTTATGTTAAAAATTTTTGTAAAATTTAATAAAAACATTTAATAAAAAAAAGAGAAAAACAACAGCAACACGGAGAGGTTACCCACCTTTCGAACCGCTACCCAGGTGCCCCCCCCGCCGGGAGGAGGGATTTTACTTCCCTGGGCAACCTTGCCTTGATCTGTCCCATTTCCCAATGTTATCTTTCCCCCGTGCCAAATGCCGTCCTCCTCGGCTTGCTTTTCAGAGCGTTACGATGCCGATACGACGGGATTCTGACCCCTTTTGCGAGCATTTCAACGAAAATTAAAGGCGGCCTTCACTATCAATGGAAAACAAAATAATCCTTACCGTTGAGTAAATCTGAGCCCCGTTGGCTAGCCGGTAGGTTGCAATCCGTTGTAAGCATTGCACCATCCTAGTGCAAGCTCTGGCTTCCCTCTGGGCCATCCAGAGAATGTGTTCATCAGCCAGCATGAGGTTACTAGCGATATCAACCATCACATCCCCCAGCTGGCAGGAGAAGAGCAGGAGAAGAGTTGCCATTCTCAGCTTTGGCATCATTTTTGCACAGAAGATCCCCAAAGGTTTACTCATTACGTTTCCCCCATTCCCCACGCCAGAAACTCGATAAGCAGCTTATCTTTGTATTATCATTCATTCAAATGCACAAACAGGAAAGGATCAAGGAGAGAAGCAACCTGGAACTAAGGAGAAACTTCCTGACAGTGAGAACAATTAACCAGTGGAACCACCTGCCTCCAGAAGCTGTGAATGCTCCAACACTGGAGGCTTTTAAGAAGAGACTGGACGGCCATTTGTCCGAAATGGTATAAGGTTTCCTGCCTGAGCAGGGGGTTGGACTAGATGACCTCCAAGGTCCCTTCCAACTTTATTATTATTATCAAGGAGAGAAGCAACTGAGAATTAAGGAGAAACTTCCTGACAGTGAGAACAATTAACCAGTGGAACCACCTGCCTCCAGAAGCGGTGGATGCTCCAACACTGGAAGTTTTTAAGAAGAGACTGAACAGCCATTTGTCTGAAATGGGATAGGGTTTCCTGCCTGGGCAGGGGGGTGGACTAAATGATCTCCAAGATCCCTTCCAATTCTGTTATTCTGTTTTCCTTCCTTCCTTCCTTTTCCTTCCGGTTTTTAAGAAGAGACTGGACAGCCATTTGTCTGAAATGCTTATAGGGTTTCCTGCCTGAGCAGGGGGTTGGACTAGATGACCTCCAAGGTCCCTTCCAACATCATCATCATCATTATTATTACTCTGGTGGGTCTGAATTTAACCCTTGGTAATGTCACATATTCTATTTATATCTTAAGTCTCTTTTTTTTTTGGTCCCCCTCAGCCATTTCATTTTTAATGGCGGTGCTTTAGCGGTTTATTATACCCACATTTTGTTCTCATAGTTTTCCTACCCCTCAAAACTCAAATCGATCCTTCAGCAGTAACTTCCTGTGCCGCAGATGAGACAATATTTTCTCAACAAATGGAGCCTAGTTCTTAATAATGGCTGGTTATAAATTGCCCATTTAAATAATATACCGAACTAAAAGCTTTTGGGTGCGCTCCTGGAAAAAAAAAAAAGGCGTATGTAGGCTTTTCCCAAAAGCATAAGATAAATACAAAGTTTGTGTTTGCAAAATCGGAAATTAAGGTAATCTGATTGCGTTGGGGTTTTGTAATTAAAATAAAGGAGACAATGAGGAAAAGGTCAAAAGGCAGTTCTTTTGCTTATAGGGCTATGGGGCTAAATTTTCAAATATGTGCTAGAGCAGGGGTTCTCAACCTTGGCAACTTTAAGACTTGTGGAATTCTGGGAATTGAAGTCCACAAGTCTTAAAGTTGCCAAGGTTGAGAACCCCTGTGCTAGAGTTTAGTCAAATCTGAAGAACGTTTTTCAGGATGCTGGGAACCGAAGGAAGCGTTAATGTCCCATAAACCTCGGTGACTCTTCCATGGAGAAGAATAAGGTGTGAAGCGTTAATATTTAACTGAGCAAAATGTTTATCCTGGGACAGCCCCGAGTTTTCCTGCCCCTCTCAACCAGGGGAGGAAAGGAGTTTAAATAAAATCAGGCCAATAAAACTAGCAGTGTTTAAAACAATGCATTTGTATTTTCAGTGGTCTGCATTTTCAGAAACAGGAAACCCCAGGAAATCTACAGGGAAGGTTAAATGTGGCCGGACTGGTCCCGTGGGCGCTTAGGTGAAGAGCTGTGTGTCTTTTCTGAAAGAGGACATTGTAAGACCGGCCTGACTTCTCTCAGGAGTGCAACTACCGTTAAGGCTTCGAACTTAGATCATGGCCCAATCTGGGTTTGATCCCAGGCTATAAAAGGAGGGGGGTCCGTGCAGGAAAAGGCTATTTATGGAATAAAAGGCTCATGGTGCAGAAAAGCAGAGGCAGCTCAGCCGTCGACAGAGTCACCTTCCCCATCACTCCCCATTTCAGTACCAGCACTAGATCTAAACTGGAGACCAGTAAAGGAGAGTATCTGGAGCTCAGGGCTGACACGAGGGGTCCTGGGTGCCCTCTGAGCTGGGTGGCTTTCTGGAAGACGTTCTATTACCTAACTAGGTAACATCATCAGGGCTAGGAGGGGGTGCAGTTTGCTGTCAGCTTGCATTCAAGGAACTGCCAAAGAAGCCAACAGCGAACAGCCCACCCAAAGATCTTCTAAGACCACCCCCACCAACACTGACAGGGCAAGCCACCGGAATATAAACCCCACTTCTTACTAGCCTGGCCTAGTCTGGGTGATGAGACGTCTGCAAGAAAACAAGCCAGCTCATTGAGCAGCACAAAGGACCCTTCAGATGGAGGACTGCCAGCAAGTTTAAACCATCCTGGGTCGCCTGGAGTTATCCAGGCACTGTGGGCTGAAGCCCACCGACACCACGGCCGGAAAGAGTGACTTGCAACTGCTGAGTTACCTGGCGTACTTTTTTCCCCCCTCCAACTCATCTGAATTTCATGAGGAACAATTAATCTTCTCCTGGAGACAAACAGCTCTTCCCTTCCTGCTAATTGACTAAAGTGGAACAAACAAGTTGTTCAGGAAATATTTTATCCAGAATGATGCCCGCCTCCTCTGGCCTTTAAAATTGTCTGGCAAACATTTCACGGAGTGTTTCCCTGGTGTGAATCGGCAAAGGAAGCTGCCACAGGTGTTGTGTTCTGTGCTGCAAAACACACTATCAAAATCCTCCAACTTAATCTTCCGGCTGGTTTTGTTTTAATGTGCTTCAGATTTCGACAAAACGGGAGGGAATCCGTTTTGCAATAAGAAAAACGGGAAGCTGGAGATAAGATTGCCATACCGATGTAAAAATACAGATTTCAGGAAAAAAAAATAATAGCACAGCTATTCACTCACCTTTATTTTGGCTTCTATATAAACTGCTTATTTTAGTGCTAACGAGTATTAAACATTAACTCAAGAAACTGTACACCCACGTTTTTATAGCTCAGCAAAATGACTAATACAGTTTCACTAAGCCAGATTAAAATATATTACACACTTGCATCAGAAGCCTTGCTCCTGAATTTCTTTATTATTTTTATAGAGTTAGCTATTGTCAAAACAAGAGCAAAGCTAGTGTTCGTGTCTGACAGACTGGACTTCATAAATCACAGCAGAAAGAATATTAACCTTACTGTCACTATCTAACCATACATGTCACACATTTTAGATCGCGTTAGATCGCACTGAAGCCCACTTGTGTAAATGTGGAACTCCAGCACTGCCAATCTTCACCCTGGGAATTTGAAGGAAGGAACTTGGGGCTCTGATTTCGAAGGCTCTTTTGATACGACTGCATGTGCTGAAGGGCCAGTTGTTCTGAGCATTCAAAGATGCCCCGGGTGGGAAGGCTGCCTCCTCAATGTTACGGGACGAAGGCCCTTTCACGAGAAAATATGGCTTGAAGAATATTCGGACTGTGCTAAAAATCATTACCTCTTTGTATTTCTCAGCAAATCTTCCAAATTTTTCTATCATTTCAGCCACGAAAATAACATCCATTTTGTCAGAAAAGTTTGCTGCTTCGACCGTGTAGGCCAAGAGTTGCCGGGCGGTGGCTACGGCGTTGGTGAGATTCAGCGGCATCTGCATGAAGGACATAACGTGCCGCATTAAAAGGTCAGAAAAAAGGCGCTTTTAAATAAAATACATCCAAGAAATCAGAAATGGACTCCACGTTGACCAAAACGCTGCAATAACGGAGTTTCTGTAAAAACTCGGGAAACCTTTCAACCACCTGTGACATCATAAAGCTGCCTAAATCCAACTTCCCTGGGCCTGGAATAAAACACATAAAGAGAGCACTAAACATTTTCCTCTATTTCATTCAGCGTAGCTTCTCACCCTCCACCTAAGAATCATTCAGAGATGAGGGCTCCCGACACCCGTATTTATTTGGCCTGAAGCGTGCTGATCCTGGGCTACTTCTTGGAAATACACCTGAGCTGTTCTGATGATTTTGATTAAGGAGAAGGATACAAAGCCACTAAATAAACCACTGAGACACCAAATAAGGTTTCTTGATCTTCAAATGCAGATCTTACTACGAATAAGGCATAAACAACGAGTAATGGGACTTATATGCCTCTTCATAGTGATTGACAGACCTCTCTAAGCGGTTTACAGAGTCAGCCTGTTGCCCCCCCCCCAACAATCTGAGTCCTCATTTTACCGACCTCGGAAGGACGGATAGAAGGCTGAGCCAACTGCCGAACTGCCGGCACCCGGGAGTCAGCGGAAGTGGCCTGCAGTGCTGCACTCTAACCACTGCGCCACCAAGGCTCTTAAGTAACCTGGTTTAATGGACAGCTTCCATCTTTTACATGAGGTTTTTATGCTATAAAGCAGAGGCCCTCCCCCTGTTGGGCACCAGGGACCGGTTCCGTGGGGAGAGGTTTTTCCGCAGACCGCAGGGTGCGTGGTTTTGTGTGCTGCCCGCATCCCGCGGACGGGGCTTTGCTTGTTTGTGTGGACCGGTTCCTGGCATGCCGCGGCCCGGTACCGGTCCACGGACCGGAGGTTGGGGACCCCTGCTATAAATAATTCTTTAGGAACGAACCAACAAACCAAACAAACTGCATTTCCTGCTTTGGAAAGCAATTCTTTGGCAACGACGACAAAAAACCTAGCACCGGTCAAAAAACACAGCACAACGATCAGCAGGTGTTCATGGCTGTTAATCCTCTATTTAAATAGACACAAAGATGACTAAAGGGCAGTAGGGATCCCGGATCTGTTGAATTATATAAATGCACTTCAAAGGCATCCATATTAAAAGGGTCCCACAAAAGGTGAGTGCGAAGGAGCACGGCTGACCTGATTGAACATATACAGGACCCGAGTGGCATCGTTGGCGTACTGGCAACGGGAGTAGTCCCCTTCGGCCCAGAGGCCTCCCCTGCCACACCTCCGCCAGGCCCTCCTCTCGTCCTGGGAGCTGCCCATGTAGATGCCGCTGCCGGCCGAGTATCGCGTGCAGAGCACCTGGGCAGCCAGGCCCGCCAGAGTCCTGGGCCACCTGGAGGTTGGGAGACAAAAGAGGACATTGGCTGACCCAGCAACAACGTTCCCAAGGAAGAGCAAAGTCCGGTCAGCTGTTTTTTGGGGAAAGCCTCTGTGGGACAAGCGCTACCCGGACGACTGATAATCTCCAAGGACATCTTCCCCCTGTCAGCCCCACTTCAGGAGTGACTTTTTCAGCTTCATTTCCACTGTAGTAAAATGATGGTCATAAGAGCTTAAGGGCACGTTGGAGCATTCTCCTTTTTATTCTCATTATCGTAACTTGAAGGACTGGTGGCAGCTTCCTGCTGAATAAAGATACCGGCTCTGCAGTTGTTTTTTTTAATTACCCCAGTTCAGAAAAGTAAGACATAGTTCATTATTTGGGGGCGGGGGATACTCAAGTTAAAGGGCTACCGACCTGGTTTTTTGACACCTCTCATCACCCACCTGAAGTCCCCCTTGTTGTTGACCACCCTCTCCGGTGGGCAGTACTGGGCAGAGCTGTTCAGGACCACAATGTCCACCGTCCTTGAATTGTTCCCGCGCCTGGAGTGCACGTGACACCCCCAATTTCCAGTAGATCCAGCTTGAATGTTTGAGATGGTTAGGGCACTTTGGTGATAACAAGCGAGAGCAGCATTAGAAATTGTACCAAGTCATTCCCCAAAAGGTCAATTATTTTACTGGCAAGAAACAATGAATTATTCTATATCGGGGTGGGCGACCATGACACCTTTACGAGCTGTGAACTTCGACTCCCAGAATTCCTGAGGCAGCAGGCTGAAGTCCACAGGGTGTAAATTTGGCATAGTTGCCCATCCCTGTTCTATATTAAGACCTCCACAACTAACGACGAGATGCCTTCACAATGAGCCAGACATCCCACCAGGCGAGGTTGTAGGATCTTGCCAACACACAAGAACGTATCCTTCCATCCAGCAGCTTCTCCAAACTACGGCTTAAAAACCAACGTGGAGCTTTCACGTGAGAAAACAGGGCGCAAATGAGATTAAAGAAGCTGTCACAATTATACACTGCAGTGGACGAGCAGGTTTCTGTAGCGTGGAAGGACGAGCAGTTCTTCTGCTTTTTAAAAATATTCAGGAGATTATTTTAGAAGAGGGGATAATTACGAAGCGTATCGGGGAAACTATTTAGAGTTCTTTTAAGTAGCCATTACCTACTGTGAGAAAACCTCCTTGTATAAATAGACACAGCGTACGTGTCTCGGGGCCCATATAAAAGGGCTAAGAATAGACAGCCGAAGCAGAGTTACTCATCCCGCTCACCTCGCAATGACAGAGCAGTTATGAACCATGTTCTTCTCCACAAAAATTCCCTGAGATTCATCGGTTTCCACAATCTTCCCATCCTGATACCACAGGACCTGCATGTCTTGATCAATGAAGGACACCATGCACTGGAAAGGCAGGCTGTCTCCTTCAAACACAAGCTGCCGGTGGGAGGGGGTCATGGAGAAGGACGGCAGCTCCAGGGGAGGGTCTGTTTTCCATGGGGGAGGGGAGACAAAAAAAAAAGCCGCACAACGCGATTTTAGCTATATCCTGACGTACAAAAAAATACAGGCAGTCCCCATTTTTACAGCCAAAAATCCGAGCCCAAAATTTCTATGGCTAAGTGAAACATTTGTTAAGTGAGCTTTGCCACATTTTACAGCCTTTCTTCCCACAGTTGCTACGTGCATCACTGCAGCTGTTCTGTCAGCATATTCATTTTGTTGCTTGGGCAAAACAGATGGTTAAGCACATACAGGGCACAGGTAGATGAGATTGTGCCAAGACAAGAAAAAAGGTGACGCTGGGTATGCAAACGGTCCTTCTTATAGGAGCACAGTTGATTTACCAAAGCACATGCCTCAAAACATACCAAGTAAACTTATTTTAAAAAGAGCAGGTGAAATGCGCTTCCTTTCGTGTGGCTAAGGAAAAGATGACTGTGGTTCTGCTCTATGTTGTGAATTAGTCATGCACTGTATTTTTTAAAGCTAAGGATAGAAAAAAAAAACAGCATATGAAGAATTGAAAAAATAAGCTACATGTTTTACTATCATTTTGTTATAGACAATTTGGGCCCAAGGCATTCAGGAACAGAAAATATTCACTTTTTGAACAATACCTACTAACAACATCAGCATTTTTAAAAAAAAAAATCCAATCACGATGGCTGAGCAGCATCATAAAAATCAATGACAAAATATCAAATTGTAAGAAAAATAGAAGAGAAAAATTTATGCTGGAGAGAAACTTGATACATTCCTTTTAAATTGACGATCATTGTGCCGTAGCATTCTTACCACATGTCAGAAGCCCTTGCTTTACACTCAGAATTGGTTGAGCCTGTAGTGATTTTGGATATGCACATCTGGTGTCACGAACAGTTATATTTCTTTCTTGTAACCACTGCTGCATCCATAGCATATTACAATCACAAAGCAGATAATCTGTTTGGAATTCGCTGAAATAATTTTAAAAAAGAATCAATGTAATTAAGCTTAAAATAATTGAAATTCAGCAATTAAAATGCCCAGGATCAAGCTATAGCTTCACTATTAACTAAGTTCTAAAATTTTAACAACCTTTTTTTTAAAAAAATAAAATAAAATAGGGCACTATTGCTTTATTACATTTTAGTATAAAGTTAGGACAATTAAAAATAGTATGAAATGGTACACATTTATAGTCTTAGCCTCAGAGTCTTGGAATCACGAAGAAACCTAATAAACGGAGAGATTACAAAATGTACTGAAGAATTAAATTATGTCCAGCAAATAACTCATACAGTTGTACTTACAGAACTTTTAATGAAGTTAGATGATCGAAAGTTCCTTGAGCAAGCAAAGAAAATAAGTTTCCTGACAGATTTCTAGGAAATGTGGAAACACAAACATTTTAGAAACCTCCACAATGTGTCAGAGTCTTCCAGTCACATCACCTCTCATGTGCATTTTAGAATTTCATGATTTCTCTCAAGAGCCAAGAATATGGGCTTATATATGGGCTTATAAGCAGTCCCGTCTGGGGTCTGAAGGATGTTTTTTTTTTTTTGGTGATTTTGAAAACTTTGGGACGCCCAAGCGCATTAATGCCTATCTATTGAGGGTACACGATGCGCTCTGAAGATTGATAGGTGATGATTACTTCCAAAGTTATACTACTCTGTTCTTCGTCATGGAAAACCTGTAGAGCTGTAAGCCTATCAAGAGACACGGAGCACCAGAAATCCTGGCTAGATTTATTTTCTGCTTCTGACAGTATATTTAAAGCAAAAGTGACTGAAAAGTCAAGGAATAACGTTTCTACAAAGGTTGACTACACAGAAAGAAAGTCAGGTAAGGTATCTTTGTATACATTCCACAATCCCTACCAACCATTGGTAAGATTACATATGTTGTGCTACAGCTGTAACCAGGTTGTGTCAACACATCACTCAGCGCTTGATGATTAAATAGCAGCTTAAAAAAAACACCATACAAACATAAGGTGTTAATTCGTGGAATATACATGGAAAGGAAGAGCAAGAACTCTAAAATGCAGGTAACAAGAAGTTTAGGCAGAAAGGAAACTGCTTTCCAGAAGGGACAGCCTCTCCAGGTGCTCTCTGGCCCATGTCAGGAGGCCTTTTCTCCTCTCCAGCCCCTCTGGCTTGCCTCAAACCAAAAAGAAAAGAACTAGGCAGCTCCTTGGGCAGCACACAAACACACACAAAACACACACCAGTCTCATTCTTTTCCACTTTATTTAATAAAACGTTTTGCTTTAAGTATTTGTTTTTTTAATGAAGTAATAAATACATCAAACTTAACTTACAGTCGAATGAGGTTTGTCAATCCTTTAAAAATATCTGCATTCAGGCACCCTATTTGGTTATTTGTTAGATCTCTGTTGAAAGAGGGAGAAGATATGAAAAACTGCTATACATACAGTGGACACCTTTATCACAATGATCAAATCACAGAACACAGGTCTCCCAGCCCCCCCCCCACGCTTGAGCAGCAGATCAGTAAATGAGTCGAGATTCAGTAAATTCAGCTTTATGTGACCTCATCTCCTGCTCTTCCCACCATCCTCTCTGCACTGTAACATTAGTTCCAGAACGAACCTGGAACCGGGCAGGAGGTTATTGGTGATTACAAACACCGGAGAGCTGAAACAAGAAAGACACCCCTAATGCAATAGACAACACACTAAAGAACGTTAGGGCCGCACAGGTCAATAAGGCAATTCAGCAACTAGAAGTAAAGCATCAACTCAAGGAACATTCTCAGAGTAATTCTACACTGACACTGGAGAAATCAGCTCTGCAGGAAATCCTACGTGCCAGCTTATTCTCCATTAAGTATGCACAGACTTGAAACTTGTCTTAAAAATATGTCGACATCAGCCTTTCTAAACCCTCTTACCCTGGGGGAGCCATCAGAAAAATATTCAGATTTCAGGGAATACCTGATTTAAAAAAGTCACAAAGACTACAAAAAAAAATCCACAATTCATTTTTAACCTGCACGAACGGGCTTTGCCATGTTTACAAGAACAGTGAAGTGACATGCTGATAACTGAATAGCAGCATGTTAAAAAAAAAATCCCCACAGCTATGGGCACTACGTGCAAAGATTAAAAATAATCTTGTAGAACAGAGATCTGGTTTAGACCTTTCAGGAATACGGACTCATGAGTGGGGAGCTGAATGAACATTATACACAAAATTCCAAAACAGAAAATGTTTTGGTTTAAGTGAAGCTAACTAGACATTGCAAGTTGTGCTTTTGGATTAAAGCTACTCCACCTTTCTATTGTAACATTTCATTTATATCCAAGTTTATAATAAGGTCAATACTTACAATCTTTTCAGGGATGTAAGTCCTAGAAAGGCTCCTGGATCTATCACACTAATGAGATTGTTCTTGAGATCCCTGTTTCAAGAAAAAAGGCAAAACAGAATAGTAGATTAACAGAAATATTATAACCGCGTGACTGTTTCTCCCGGAACTCAGTTGTGACTTTGTATATCTATATAAAGTCTAAATAATGGCAGACCCTTTTATCTAGCTTACTCATTGACATCTGCTTTATCAGATTTACAATTAAGATGTCTCTAAAAGATACGTTCAGATTAAACCAAGAAAAAGTATAATTCCTCTTTGCAGAGAAAATTCCCAGTGTGGAGGAAGACTCTGACAATCCACAGCATCCTTTATCCTCTTAACTAAAATGAAAACTTAAGAAAAGTGACGAGATAACAATATCAGGGGACAAAGGCACAGCCCATGAGTAAAACGCCGAATGCAACATTTAAACCTCAAATATGGAAGAATTCCTCTTTGTTCTTACCTTGAAAAAAATAATAAATACAGTTCAAAAGAACCTGTAGAATACACATATGATCAATTACTTCAGTGCAAATGGTTTCTAGATACTGAGTGGTCCCCTAACTCATGTGAATCTACCTGCCCATTCATTCCTTTTCTCCTCCAATCCCAATGTGATCCCACTTGACTGACGTCAGGAAAACTGAGAAAATGCATAGTTATGATGTTGTGATTAACTCATTCAAAATCAAAATTTCAAAATGTCACAGGCACGCCTCTGCAGGTCTAGGATGAAGGTGACCGCAGGCTTCCTTCCTGAACCATTACTACAAATATTCTAGCTAGGATGCCTTGCATCTTGTGTCACCCAGTGAGACAAGAAAGACCCCGGGCAAGGCTTAGCCATCAGGTCTGAAGTTGTTATGGGAAACATTTATTGAGCTCCGAATTGCTGCAAAGTAACAGCACCCGGACGATTGTGTTGTTCGCTGAAATGGGTCCACTGGCAGCATTCCCAAATGCAGCTGCCTGTGGATCTGGTTCTACACACACACACACACACACACACACACACACACACACACACACACACACACACACACACACACACACACAAAAGAAAATAAGCTTCTCTGGACCTCCTGTAGGTGGGACTCAAGATGCCCAAGTGGGAAAGTCATGGATCTCTGTTAAAAGTTACCTTTTTAACTACACAATGAACCTACAGTGAGATTAGATGCTAATCCCACAAGACAACCAGTGATTTCATACTCAAGCAATTACCTGAATATACAATAGTATTGCACATAAACTCCTATAAAAACACATTGCTGTATCACTAAAGGCTTGCACTAATTAGTGCCGTTCCTGAAACAGATTACAATCAATTCTCACCTGAGCAAACTAAGAAGCCAAACTGCCTGCATTCAGTCAACTGATGAATGAAAAGCTGTCAATATGCAGAGTTGCTACGGTAGGTATGATGGGATGATCAGGAAAACTAATATTTGCAAGATGCCACACTGATATTCATCGACCATGGTTTTAAGCATCTAACCTTAACCTATCTAAGATTTGTCTTTTAGCTGAGCCACCAGTCAGAATGTTGTATTTGAGCTCAAATAAATTAGGAAATGACTGAATCCTGACCACAATCTTTCAAAGATAAGGATATCGCTCTTGGCAGTGAACCCATCTTATATGCCAAAAAACCTCAGTTGGGTTTTACTCCCTAACAGCTGCCACAAACGAGTGCAACAGTCAAGTGGATCCACTCATATAATGTAGTATAAGGCTATATGACACAAAATGACTGAACTACATTACATAAAGCTCCTGAATAAAGAAAATTTGATAGGTATGCCCAAAGGTGCAAGTAAAGCAATTAATTATAACCAAGAAGAACTTTAGGGAGAAAACTGAATGGCAAAATCATATTGTCTAATAGCCAAAAGGCCAGGAGAAAAATACACTACATTTTCAGCATGACAGCAAGAAAATATATTTTAAATATATTTTAAAATATGCATTCTGACTCCTTTCCTTCCAGCGCATACAGTCTTTAATTACACAATGCTTTGCTTCCGCCTATTATTGTAATGACGACTTAGGAAGTCTAATTGCTAGGAACTTAAATGAAAAGACAAAAAATCGAAGTTGGCATTTCTCTTAAAAGTACAAAGAATAAAAACATTTAAAGCATTTGCGACTCGTTGAATAAGCAGGAAAAAAACCAGCATTCAAGGATCATAAACGTTATTAGAGAAAGTCACGATGCTGATGGGATAATTACTTTGGCTTATCCAGGGCTTTATTCAAAACAAAATTCACCCTAGTCAGGCGCTGAATTTCACCACGGCTTGTCAAGGCATTAGTGCAGGTAAGGGGCCCATGTCGGAGTTAGGTCGAAATGATTCCACCTAAACATTTAATTGACCGACGGTCCCAGTCATAAGCTAGCCTTTGGTTAGAAAGTCCAGTCCCAAAGACACCTGGATGACCCTTACTGGGGGATGGTGGTGTTTTTTTTGAGTCAGCTAAGTATTCTCTCACCTGTACCCTCAACAACATAGTGGCTGGTCGATGCACGCGCGCACACAGGCCCATTCGCGCCAGCATCGGGGTGTCCTTGGCCCCACTCGCGCAATGGGAGTTCGTGTGTGCACAAGCATGCACATTTACCCCTCCCACAAAGTCATCCCTTCTTCCCCTCCTCCTCCCTCTAGGCCACCAACCCCAAAAGGTTGTGGAACTCTGCTTTAAGAAACATCCTTTGGAAATATTCACCCAAACTTTTTTTTGGGGGGGGCAACACCTCTGGAAGCAATTAATTGCACGTCATATTCCTCATAGGGAACCTACTAAGTACTTCTGCTGCAATATTTTGTTTGAACAAGTTTAATTCTGTTTAAAGGCAGGAGGATTTTGACTTTCAGAATACTACCGTAAGCCACGTCATTGTAAGAACTTACAATCGTTCCAGAAGGCTTAGTCCGGCAAAGGAGCCATTCTTCAAACCAGATATCTTATTGTTGCTCAGAATTCTACAATGCAAAAAAAAAGAAAAAAAAAGAAAAAAAGAAATCCATTATAAGAAAAGTCCTTCAAAAATATTTCAGCCGTTTGCAAAGACATTTGGTTTCATTCCTTTCTCCCAATCTTCAATCTCTTACATTCAATAGGTGAATTAATATAAAAAAAAATTACGGAATTTATTAGGGGGATGTGGTGCGATTAACCGTGGTCTCTTAGCGCACCAAGACTCCTGCTAAATTCTGAAATGTAAGAAGACATCAGGAAAGAGAGAGGGGAAGTTGAACCCTTTCCCCTTCTTTTGCCCCTTTTTCATTTCTTCTCAGTCACACACATTATGAAAGGAGGAATGCCAGAGGTAGTCTGGATAGACTTCAGTTTAGAACAGGGGTTCTCAACCTTGGCAACTTTAAGACTTGTGGACTTTAACTCCCAGAATTCCTCAGCCAGCAAAGCTGGCTGAGGAATTCTGGGAGTTGAAGTCCACAAGTCTTAAAGTTGCTAAGGTTGAGAACCCCTGGTTTAGAATAAAATCACTTAAAGAAAAGTTTTCCTCAAGTTAAGCAAGCAATGGAAAAATACATTTTTTTATTATAAAATAAATAAAATAAAATAAAAATTTCAGTAGGCATTACTAAAACTCCTTGAATAGTTGTGTTATTTATATATAGCAGTGGTTATTTTTAGAAGAATTAGCAAGACAGGCTTACACATAAACTAATTTTATTATTTTACACCTTTTAAGGTTACAGGGAAGCTAACTTTAGAATCAAAGGTATCTTCATAAAAGCATTTATATATATATATATATATATATATATATATATATATATATATATATATATATATATATATATATATATATATATATATATATATATATATATATATATATATATATATATATATATATATATATATATATATATATATATATATATATATATATATATATATATATATATATATATATATATATATATATAAATAAATCAGTGCATCTGAAGTAATCCGGACATAGGGTCCCTTAACGGAGAAGCTCTCCTGCAATATGGCACCACCATTAAAAAAAAAAAAGTTGGGGATGTGAATGAAGAGCCAGAAGGAAGAAAGGGTACTGAATGACCACTATAACAGTCGCTATTAGTAACAGCAGAGGATATATATCACACCATTG
Organism: Bothrops alternatus; assembly: GCA_034064705.1. Lineage (NCBI taxonomy): Eukaryota > Metazoa > Chordata > Lepidosauria > Squamata > Viperidae > Bothrops > Bothrops alternatus. Next base: position 1,087,114 of record JARGCV010000338.1, read on the forward strand.
CAGAGAAGGGTCTCCTAAGAAAACACACTGCCACATGTACAAGCAGAGAACTTTCTCAAAGAAAACAGTGGCCACATGGAAAGCTCTCTAAAGCAAATATTTTTCTGGGAAGAGTTCCAGCAAAAACTGTGAAAGAATCATAATGAGAAGGGAAAAAAAAAAACCTTCCCGGATCTCCACAGCTCTAATTTTAAATGTGATTCACCAATGTTTACAGTATAAATTCAAAATCCAAATATGCTCAGACTTTACTTGTGGCTGGGTCCTGCCTATGTCGCTGGGAACCGTTAACCCTGCCATCCTTTCAAACTACACAAACTACACAACAGCTAAGCTGGAGGGAAGAGGAAGGGGGGAAGTCATACTTTGGAAGAGACCTATTTAAAATAAAATCCATTTCCAAAGGCCCTTTTTTTTTATTCTTTGCCCTTAATCAACAAATGGCTTTAGGTTAAAACTTTTCAGCAGAATTGTTTGTAAGTACTAGTAGTTATGTTGTATCCAGAGCTCCAGTGGGATAGAAAAATAGCTATTTTAAAGTTTCCTTTTTTTTTTATTCTGCAGTGATACAAAATTTCATTTTGATGTATGCCAATTTGTGTACATTCAAAGGGACAATAAAGTTGTTATGCCATCAAGTGCCTACTTTGCAACGACAACAAAAAAGTTACAGCTCACCCTCAAATTGCAACAGTTTGTTTGGTGACCGCCCAAAGTTAGGTCACTGAAAAAAAAGGTGACTTCTGACCGTTTTTCACACACTTACAACTGTTGCAACGATCCCCTTTTGTGACGAAGTTAATGGGGAAGCCAGATTCACTTAACAACCATGTGACTTAATTGAACAACTTCAGGGGTTCACTTAGCAACGGTGGCCCAAAGTGTCGTAAAATGGGGCGAAACTCACTTCACCGTCTTGCTTAGCGACAGAAGTTTTAAGCTGAAGGGCCCTTCTCAGGATTTCAGCTTTACCTGGGGAAAAAGGCTGGAATGGTAGACAAGCCCCTCAGCCTTTCTCAGCAGCTCCCCTGGCCCAAAGGTGGAGATTCTTCCGGCTGCAGATGGTTTGGAGCTGTACTGGCTTCAGGCCCCTGCAAATACCTGTAGGCAGTCCTCGAGGTACAGCCACAATTGCGGTTGTGAGTCGAGGCGCTGTGTGACCAGATTTGATTTTTGACACGTTTCGCAGCCATTGCTAAGCGTTGAACCCTGGTCGTTAGGTAAGGCCATTTTCTTTCTTCTTCTTCTTTTTGCTGGAATCCAGAAGGAAATGCTGGAACTTGTCAAAGAAAAACTGTCACAAATCACCGTCAGGCGTCCAGTGCGCAAAATGGGATTGCCAAGTGTGTGGCTGTGGTAACTTTGAAAAAAAAGTCACAGGTAGCCTTTCAGTGGAGGGGGGGAGGGCGTCCTTTGTCCGTGGAAGACGGGCTGTCGTCCTTTCTTGCATCTGGCATTTCTGCTTCCTTTCAGTTCTGCACTTGCCTTTGACCTTCAGTCTCTCTAATGAAGCCTCTGACACCCACCTTCTCCCTGACAGGCCCCGATTTTGCCCCAGCAATTTGTCCCCAATTTATCTGATATCTTATCTAATCTATCATATTTCCATTAGTGGCCACCTTTGTATAAATCTGTGTAAATTTTGCCTTGGAGTTGGACCAAGGTCCAAGGGATGACAACACTCAACTATGTCAACTTGGAAATTACAAATGTCCAAATTTAATATAAATTAACTGGCAGCTCCTTGTTTCAGGGACTACCGATGCGATCGTAAAGCCAGATCTATACAAATGATGCCTTCTTTTCTTGTTCTCCACAGTATTGGGTCTACCTCCTTCCTTTTGATAAGGCAGATAAATTGCCCCGACACATAACTGCTTCAAACTTTTTCAACCATGTGGGAAATTAAATAAAGGTTACGTTGAAAAGCAAGTCAAATGCATATAGGACGGTTTTTATTACCGGCTAACAATAATGGAGAGGAACAGGCAACTATAATTCCCGCTTCCCTCTTTTTCTGCGAGGCTTACTTCTTAAAAATTCTTAAATATTAAGATTAATGTTTAATCTTAAGGTTTTACGAAGTTTTATGCGTTCGTAAGTAATTTCATTATTTCTCAATTCTGATAGTCTTTTTGAATAGCTTAACATTTTAGTAAAACAAGAGAGTTTGTCTATCGAGCACTGAAGTTTTTTGTTTTTTTTAAAGAAAGCAGAATGGGATGTTAGACAAGGGAAGAGAGATCTGTACAGTGGTATAGTAGAATGTGGGTGGCACACAACTGAAACAAAACAGAAGTTTTATTTGAATATTTGGTCCTGGGCCAAACAAACTATGCCAGTATGAAGAATTCATATTACAATCCTTATTTATGTTGATATCCAACTGCTATCCCAGAGGATTCTTGATGGTCCCCAATACAAAAATGATATATAATACGATTAAAACACGGTACAGTCTTCCAACCCAGCACAAAAACCCAGCAGCCATTAATATATAATCTCCACAATAAAATAGCATTTTAATGTCATCTTCCAGAAGTGCCTTCAACCTAACCAGAAACAGATCTGAGTCTGCCTCGCATTTCAGTCAGAAGTGGCATGTGGGAAATACCAAGGACGGCAATCGCGATTACTGTAAATAAACCAAGTAATAGTAGTAGCAGTGGCGATGACAAAATTTAATTACAATAATTAGGAGGGCTTTTCTCGGAACCTGCCAGAGGAGAAAAGACAAGAAAAAAAACCAAGTAAGTGAACAAAGCAGCAACAGTCACAGCAATAATTAGGTCGCTGCACACCCCTGGGCTTCTGGGGTGCTTGGCAAAAAAGGAATGAAGGCGAGAGTACTATAGTATATAGTAAATATAACACAAGCCGGCATCACAATCATAGTAGCCCTGCCTTCTCGGTAAAGGACAAAGACTGGATGTAGGCCGAATAAACAAATCAAGCGCAGCTAGTTCTCGATTTACAGGAATGTGTTTAGTGACCGTTCGAAGGGACAATGGCACCGAAAAATGGGACTCGTGACTGTTTTTGCATCCCTGAGACTTAGATGTTTTGACAACTGGCTCAGATTTTGGGAAGCCTGAACCACTTAGCCACCGTGTTAACTTTAGCACAGTGATTCACTTAACAAAGAAAGGTCATGAAGTGTAGCAAGAAGGGTCACAAAATAAGGGAAAACTCACTTAACAAGTGTCTTGCTTAGCAGGAGAAATTTTGGACAGAACTCTGGTTGTAAAAGGAGGACTACCTGTAATAACGGCAGTGATGCTGTCAGGGCAGGCAGGAGAGCCAGAGCTGGCTGGCCTCCTTGGCAAAGGGTCACATTGGGCATCGAGCCAGGAAAGGAGTCCAAAGTACAGCCACCGGTAGTCCTCGCTTTCAGTGGTTCATTTAGCGACTGTTCAAACTTACAACGCCAGTGGAAAAACCGACTTAGGAGCATTTTTCACAGGGCTGCTGCAGAAACTTTGGGCTCGGGATGGCCATACGTTGAGGACTCCCCGTATTAATAATAATAAAAAAAAGGTATCCATGGTTGCCCTGCCGTTTTCTACGGATAAAATTGGGTATAAAAGGGAATCCAAGAGCAGCAGATTAAGAGCAGCGGGGGGACAGCGAGAGCCGCCTCGGGGCCTCCTTTGCAGAGGGCCCCATGGGCATAGAGCGGTGAAGGAGTGAGCAGGAATTGGCTCCCTTCCAGCCCACAGAATGACAGAGCTGGAAGGGGCCTTGGAGGTCCTCTAGTCCAACCCCCTGCTCAAGCAGGAGACCCTATGCCGTTTGAGATCAGTGGCCGTCCAGACCCTTCTTCAAAGCCCCCCCCCCCACCTGCCTGCCTGGTAAAGCCGGGATATAAAACAAAGACAAAAGAGGAGGGTCAGGACAAAGGGCCAAGCAGGTAGTCCTCCACGTACGACCACAGCTGAGCCCAAACTTTCTGGGGCTTAAGTGAGACATTTGTTAAGTTTCCATTTCACCACCTTTCTTGCCCCAGTTCTTAAGTGAAGCACGGCCACACGGTTGTTAAGTGAATCTGGCTTCCACCTGGGCTTTGCTTGTCAGAAAGTTGCCAAAAGAGATCCCAGGGCCCCAGGAGGCGGCAACCGTCCTACATCTGAAGCAGCTGACCTCTTGATCATGCGACCACGGAGAATGCTGCAGCGGTTGTAAAGTGTGAAAAACAGCCACAAGTGAGTCCTTTTCATGACCGCTGTAACTCTGAACGGTCACTAAATGAGTTGCCATAAGTCGAAGACCACCTGTGCCTGCCAGTTACCCAGCATCCTGAATCTTGATCACAGGACGCTGCAGCGGCCGTTAAGTGTGGAAAACGGTCACAAGTCCACCTTTTCCCGTGTCGTTGCAACTTTGAATGGCCAGTAAGAGAACTGCTGCTGGAGTCGAGGAGCGCCTGCAAGGGGGGGGGGGCGATCGGGACAAAGGGCCGTCGTAACTCCAGGAAGCCACACTACTACGAAGAGTAACGAGAACCCCAAGAGCTCCAGTCTGCAAAGCCAACCCCATCCCAGCCCTGGCAAGGAAAGGAGCCCCTGCAAGGGGGGACCCGGGCCCAGCCAGGAGCCCACTGCCCCAGCCCCCTCCTCTGAGGAGCCGGTGTGAAACTCGGAACGGTCACTGAGCGAAGCCCCGTAAGTCGAGAACCGCAATGCAGGGAGGGAGTCGATACCCGGGCACAGAAAGGCTCCCACTGAATGGTCACTAAGCAAACTGCTGGAAGGAAGCGACCTGGCCGTAAGTCCATTTTTTCAGGGATGGTGTGAAACTCGGAACGGTCACTAAGCAGACAGCCATTAAGTCGAGGAGCACCTGCAGGGAGGGAGCCAGGGGGGGAACCAGGCCCAGAAAGGAACCTCCTGGGCTGACTGGCACTGAACGGCCACTAAGCGAGGACCGCCTGAAAGGAAGGAGCCAAGGGGGGAACCAGGCCCAGAAAGGAACCTCCTGGGCTGACTGGCACTGAACGGCCACTAAGCGAGGAGCACCTGCAGGGAGGGAGCCAGGGGGGGAAACCAGGCCCAGAAAGGAACCTCCTGGGCTGACTGGCACTGAACGGCCACTAAGCGAGGACCACCTGAAAGGAAGGAGCCAAGGGGGGAACCAGGCCCAGAAAGGAACCTCCTGGGCTGACTGGCACTGAACGGTCACTAAGCGAGGACCGCCTGAAAGGAGGCAGCCAAAGGGGCACCTGGGCCCAGAAAGAAGAGAACAGAATACCTTCATTGTCGTTGTGTATCTCACAACGAATTCAAGCGCGATCCACAGTGCAGTCTACACTACCAGGCCCAGAGAGGCACCCACCGCCCCCAACGGCCGCTAAGCGAACGGCCGCAAGTCGAAGACGGCCTGCCGGGAGGGAGCCGGGGGGGGGCGCCGCGCGAGGACAAAGGTGGGACGGGAGGGGGCGAGGGGGGGCGCATGCGCACTGGGCCCGGGCCGCCCTCCTCCCCCCCTCCCCGCGGCGCGGCTACTCACAGGCTGACGGTCCTCTCGGGCAGGGCGCCGGGCGGCAGGACGTGGGCCAGCGCCAGGCTGCTGCACACCACCTTCTCCCCGGAGGAGCCCCCGGCCGGCGGAGGGGCCTTGCTGCCCCGCGGGCGACCCCCGCCGCCGCCGCCGCCGCCGTCCTGCTTGCACCCGGCGGGCAGCCCCGCCACCAGCGCCGGGAGGACGAGGAGGAGGAGGAGCAGCTGCAGCCCCATCGCCGCCCTTCAAGGTAAGCCCGAGCGCCTCCGCCGCCGCCGCCGCCTCCTCCGCCGGACGCCGCCGGTAACGGCCGCCATTCAGGCCGCCCGAAGCGACCCTCGCCCGCCTGCCTGCGAGCTGGCTGAGGAGACGCGCATGCGCGGCGCTCCGCGGCCCCGCCCCCTCTTCCCGGCTGGGCGCATGCGCGCGGCTCCCTTCGGCGCCCGGCTTCCATTCCGCCCAGGTGGGACGGTGGGTGGGTGGTTTGCTACGGTAGCTAGTTCCGGGCGGGAGTTTCGCGCCGGGCTGGCCGGGCGTCGTGCAGGGGGTGTCGGCGCGAACAAGGCTCTTCTGCAAAGCCCCAGAAGGCCGGAGGACGGGAAGCAGCGGGTGGGACCTGGCCCAGGAGAACCAAGGCGGAACTTGTTAACCAGGGGAACGACCCGCCTCCGTCCCTGGAGGTTTTCTCAGAAGGGGCCGGGCAGCCCCGTGTCTGAAATGGCATCGCCTGAGCAGGGGGCTGGACTAGAGGACCTCCCAGGTCCCTTCCAACTCTGCCTGTCTAAGCTAGTCTATATTCCATTCCATTCTTCCATTCCATTCCTCTTCTCTCCTATTCCTACTCTCTTCCTTATTCTATTCTATTTTCTTATTCTATTCCTCTTCTATTCTATTCCTATTCTCTATTCTATTCGATTCTATATTCTATTTCTATTCTATATTCTATTCTATTCTATTCTATTCCTATTCTGTTCTGTTCTATTCTATATTCTATTTCTATTCTATTCCTATTCTCTATTCTATTCGATTCTATATTCTATTTCTATTCTATATTCTATTCTATTCTATTCTATTCCTATTCTGTTCTGTTCTATTCTATATTCTATTTCTATTCTATTCCTATTCCTATTCCAAAATGCTTGGAAACTGTTTAAAAATACGTTACAGCAGGCTCAAATAAAATGCATTCCTAAAAGAAGAAAGAGGACTGGAAAGTCCAAGAGGATACCAGTATGGCTTACGAATGAGGTAAAGGAGGTTATTGGAAAGAAGAAAAACTCATTTAAGAAATGGAAGGCTCTTCCTACCGAGGAGAACAGGAGGGATCACAAACTCTGGCAGACCAAATGCAAGGCGATAGTCATGAAAGCCAAGAGAGACTTTGAGGAGCATATAGCCAAGAATATTAAAAATAATAACAAAACCTTTTTTAAGTACATCAGAAGCAGGAACCCAACCAGAAAATCAGTTGGGCCACTTGATAACAATGGTCAGAAGGGGATAATCAGAGAAGACAAGGAGATTGCTGAGAGGCTAAATGACTTCTTTGCCTCCGTTTTCACCGAGGAGGATAGAGAACATTTGCCTGCCACTGAATTAGTTTTCCCAGGGAGGGAAATAGAAGAATTAAACCTGATAGAGATAAACAAGGAAGATGTTCTTGCATGCCTTTCTAAACTAAACGTCAACAAATCACCAGGTCCAGATGGCATCCACCCTAGAATTCTCAAGGAACTCAAGTGTGAAATTGCTGAACTTCTAGCTAAAATATACAATCTTTCTCTAAGATCAGGCACTGTACCGGAGGATTGGAGGGAAGCAAATATAACCCCGATCTTCAAGAAAGGATCCAGAGGTGATCCAGGAAACTATAGACCAGTCAGTCTAACCTCAGTTCCAGGCAAACTGATGGAAACCATTATTAAAGATAAAATTACAGGGCACATAGAAAAACAGGCATTGCTGAAAGAAAATCAACATGGTTTCTGCAAAGGCAAATCATGTCTTACTAACTTGTTAGAATTCTTTGAGGGTGTAAATAAATACATAGATAAAGGGGCCCCAGTTGATATTGTATATCTTGACTTTCAAAAGGCTTTTGACAAAGTCCCTCACCAAAGGCTCCTAAAAAAGCTCTCCAGCCACGGAATTAGAGGACAGGTCTTGTCCTGGATTGGTAACTGGCTAAATTGTAGGAAGCAAAGGGTGGCAATAAATGGACAATTCTCCGGATGGAAAGAAGTGAGAAGTGGTGTACCCCAAGGTTCAGTTTTGGGGCCTTTACTTTTTAATTTATTCATCAATGATCTGGATGTAGAAGTTAATAGTGAGGTAGCCAAGTTTGCTGATGACACTAAATTGTTCCGTGTTGTGAAAAGTGAAACTGATTGTCGGGAGCTCCAGAAGGATCTCTCGAAATTGTGTGAGTGGGCAACAAAGTGGCAAATGCATTTTAACCTAAACAAGTGCAAAGTTATGCACATCGGGGCAAAGAACCCCAATTATACTTACCAACTGATGGGGACCAAACTTTCTGAGACAACCCAAGAAAGGGATCTTGGGGTTTTGGTGGACAGCTCGATGAAGATGTCAACCCAATGCGCAGCAGCAGTAAAAAAAGCAAATTCCATGCTTGGCATGATTAGGAAGGGAATCGAAAATAAGTCAGCAAGTGTTGTATTGCCTCTGTACAAATCGATGGTGAGACCACACTTGGAGTCCTGTGTACAGTTCTGGTCACCGCACCTCAAGAAGGATATAATGGAACTGGAAAAGGTGCAAAAAAGGGCAACAAGAATGATCAAGGAAATGGAGCGCCTCCCTTATGAAACCAGATTGCAACGCCTCGGTCTCTTCAGCCTTGAAAGACGGCGTTTAAGGGGTGACTTGATCAAAGTGTATAAAATCATGCATGGGATAGAAAAGGTGGATAGAGAAAAATTCTTTTCTCTATCACACAATACCAGGACAAGGGGGCACTCCCTAAAGCTCGTAGCTAAGAAAGTGAGGACAAATAAAGGGAAATATTTCTTCACCCAGAGGGTCGTTGATTTATGGAATTTACTTCCTGAAGGGGTCGTGACAGCTGTCAGCCTTGACAGCTTCAAGGCAGGGCTAGATAGATTCATGGATGCCAAGTGTATTGGTGGTTATTAAAACGGATGTCCATGTGCCGCCTCTATGTTGGTTGAGGCAGGCAGGATTCCCTTGAGTACCATTTGTTTGGGGGTCAAGGGAAAGGGAGGGTTTTGCCTTCTCTTTCTGCTCAAGATCCCCATGTACAATTGGTGGGCCACTGTGTGACACAGAATGCTGGACTCGATGGGCTTTGGCCTGATTCAGCATGGCTCTTCTTATGTTCTTATGTTCTTATTCTGTTCTGTTCTATTCTATTTTCTATTCTATTCCTGTTCTGTTCTATTCTACTCTACTCTACTCCTATTCTATTCTATTCTATTCTATTCTGTTCTGTTCTATTCTATATTCTATTTCTATTTTATTCCTATTCTGTTCTGTTCTATTCTATATTCTATTTCTATTCTATTCCTATTCTGTTCTATTCTATTTTCTATTCCTATTCTGTTCTGTTCTCCTCTACTCTACTCTACTCTACTCTACTCTACTCTACTCTACTCTACTCTACTCTACTCCTATTGTATTCCTATTCTGTTCTATTCTATTCCTATTCTGTTCTATTCCCCTTCTATATTCTATTCTATTCTATTCTATTCTATTCTATTCTATTCTATTCTATTCTATTCTATTCTATTCTATTCTATTCTATTCTATTCTATTCTATTCTATCTTTGTGTTCTGTTCTATTCTATTCTGGGAGCTGAAGTCCACAAGTCATAAAAGGGCCAAGGTGGAAGAGCCCTGCCTTAGAGAGGCGACTTACTCTCGGGGGATGCTGACTGAAGCGTCGGTCAAGCCAGCATGGTTGCAGAGAGAAAGGTAGTTTTTCAATCTTAAATTGCAATTAGTTTGCGGCTCTGCTTGAAAAATGCTTGCAGAGTGGAGAAAATCGCAGCTTATCTCCGGCTCAGTTTAAAAGGAATCTTCCTGGGAACGATGGCACTTAGATGGACCGTTCTTTTGAACTTTATTGAATGGCTAAATGACAAGACGATCCATTCAGCACGAGAAGAGATGCTTTTTATAGAACCTTTACATTTACATCCGCTTAGATAACACATGTGGCCATTGTGTAAAAATGCACGCATTTTCTACCGCCCAATTGCCATTTTGAACGGTTTCCCCTGGTTCAAACGGTCTCTTTATCAGTGGGATGAGGTAACGTGGCACCTCGGTCCTTATCTCCCAGCATGGATAAAGTAATAAACATAACTTTTAAATGAAATGGGAAGAAAGCACCGTCTCTGTATTAGCACAAACAGTTGCCACAATAAACAGTTTTCCTAAAGTCAGTTTTTATGCTCAAAGGACCAACTGCTAATACAAAAGTCTTTTATTGTTATTTTTATTTCATTTTGCTTATCACTAGAAGAATATGACCGGGCAGGCGGACGGGCGGACGGACGGACGGGCGGGCGGGCGGGCGGGCGGGTGGGTGGGTGGACGGACGGACGGATGGATAGACAGACGGACGGATGGATGGATGGATGGACAGACGGATGGGTAGACGGATGGACAGATGGGTAGACAGATGGACGGATGGATGGATGGATAGATGGATGGACAGACAGGTAGATGGATGGATGGATAGATAGAAAGAGAGATGATAGATAGATAGATAGATAGATAGGTGGGTGGGTGGGTGGGTGGGTGGACGGACGGATTGATAGACAGACGGACAGACGGATGGATGGATGGATGGACAGACGGATGGGTAGACGGATGGACAGATGGGTAGACAGATGGATGGATGGATGGATGGATGGATGGATGGATAGATGGATGGACAGACAAGTAGATGGATGGATGGATAGATAGAAAGAGATAGATGATATAGATAGATGATAGATAGATAGATAGATGGATGGATAGATAGATAGATAGATAGATAGATAGATAGATAGATAGATAGATAGATAGATAGATAGATAGATAGATAGATAATGGATGGATAGATAATGGATGGATAGATGGATGGACAGATGGATGGACGGATGGATAGGTAGGTATCTCTCTCTCTCTCTCTCTCTCTCTCTCTCTCTCTCTCTCTCTCTCTCTCTCTCTCTCTCTCTCTCTCTCTCTCTCTCTCTCTCTCTCTCTCTCTCTCTCTCTCTCCCTCCTTTGAGGGCTGTTCATTGTAATTTTGTATTTAGTCCCACAAAACTAACAGAGACGAAGACTTGAGCTAGGTGTTGACCAATTCCCCTTCAGATGTGCCTGGGATTGGCTTATTCTCCTCCAAGCTGACATCTGGAGTGGTATCTGGGGAAGCATCTGGGGAGTCACCACACATTTAAACAAGAACTTTCTTGGACCTTAATGGCCAAATGTCCTGAATGAAGAACTATGCTAATCGTACAATGATGTACGAGACAGTTTCTCAAGGAAACGTTTTATTAAGGCCCGAACAGGTCCTGAAGATGACATGGGATTTGCAAGCCTTCTCCATAGCTTGAAGGGTCTCGCCATGCATTACAGGCCCCATGTGGCTTTCCTTCAGGAGCATTTCTCTCTCTCTTTGGTCCATTAGCTGCACAGCCACAAGCCAGCTGTTGGGCTAGCAACTAAATGTGTCCATTACCAGATCACCGGCATGCCAGAAGCACAGTTCCTTTCCCTTCAATTGCCAGCCATGCGGTCGCTGGAAGTATTGGAAAGCAAACGCGGCGCCTCCGTTTTGGAACGGTAGCTGATTCTCCAAAGCTACCATTTCCTTGATTATAGCTCTTAAGAGCACCTGGGCTAGAAAAATTTAAAAATGATTAGAAGCAAAAGGGTGAAGGAGCCTCACTGATACTTTCTCCCTTCTCCGTCAAGTACAAAACTGGATTTACATCTAGATCTGGAAATCAAAATCCATCCACCCACCCACCCACCCATCCATCCATCTATCTATCCATCCATCTACTCACCCATCCATCCATCCATCCATACATCCACCCATCCATCTACCCACCCACCCACCCATCCATCTACTCACCTATCCATCCACCCATCCATCCATCTACTCACCTATCCATCCATCCATCCATCCATTCACCCATCCATCCACCCATCCATCTACCCACCCACCCACCCACCCACCCACCCATCCATCCATCCCCCCACCCACGCATCTATTCACTCACCTACACATCTATTCACTCACCCATCCACACATCTATCCACCCACCCACCCATCCATCCATCTACTCACCTATCCATTCACTCACTCACCCACCCATCTATTCATTCACCCATCCACTCACCCACCCATCCATCCACTCACCCATCCACACACCCACCCATCCGTTCACTCACCCACCCACCTACCCATCCATCTGCACACCCACCCATCCATCCATCCATCCATCCATCCATCCATCTATTCCTCCACCCATCCATTCACCTATCCATCCATCTACTCGTCCATCCATTCAACCAACCATCCATCAATTCACCTATCTATCCATCCATCCACCCATCTACTCATCCATCCATCTATCCACCTACGTATCCATCCATCCTTCCAGTCACCCATCCATCCATCCGGTGTCCCATCAAGAGTCCTGTTGAACTTGGCCCTTAATCCTTAATATTCTAATTCCTGGGCTGTGACTAAAAACACTTTTTCTGAGATGTCCAATTTACAGGATGCAGGATTTTAAGGTTGGGTTCATTAGTAGCTTTAAGAATAGAGTTCCTCCTGTCTTCATAAGTGTTAATCTTGGGGGAAGTGAGTCAGGTTTCAAAGTACTACTTTCCTTTGATCATGGCTTATGTACTGCATTTGCATCATGCAAAATTTCAATGCAGGGTTTTAGACAGAAAATCCTTGCATTTGGATTCTTGCCCTTGTACCTGGATGATTGTCGCTGGAATATGATGAAACAGCCGCTTGTTTAATCTCGTGTCTTCTGGACAGCTTCTCTATTAGATGTCTATTTAATTTAGGCTTCATAAAACGTTATTGCATGTTAATTAATTTCCTTGCAAATTAAATAAATACCAACTCCACATATTTGCAGTGCATTCAAAGCTACTGCATCTGTTGATACACGCTTTCAGTAATAGCTGTATTAAAATTCTTAATCATAAGATGCTTAATAGTTCTACTAATAGTTACTATCCAAATGAAGACATGAACTATCCTTTTAAATCAAGATAAACTGGGAATAGAGACTACTAATTTCCTATAATAATGCTATTTCAGGCAGGAAACCCTATCCCATTTCACCAATGGCTATCCAGTCTCTTCTTAAAAACTTCCAGTGTTGGAGCATTCACCGCTTCTGGAGGCAGGCTGTTCCACTGGTTAATTGTCCTCACTGTCAGGAAGTTTCTCCTTAGTTCTAGGTTGCTTCTCTCCTTGATGAGTTTCCATCCGTTGCTTCTTGTCCTGCCTTCTAAGGACTTTGGAGAATAGCTTGACTCCCTCTTCTTTGGGGCAGCCCCTGAGATACTGGAAGACTGCTATCATGTTCCCCCTTGTCCTTCACTTCATTACACTAGACCCCCCCCCCGCAATTCCTGCAACCATTTTTAATATGTTTTAGCCTCCAGGTCCCTAATCATCTTTGTTGCTCTTCTCTGCATTCTTTCCAGAGTCTCAACATCTTTTTTGCATCATGGTGAATTATCGGCCACGTGTCTGAATTTTGATCCCGTGGCCCTGGAGGTGCTGCAGCGGTCGTAAGTGTGAAAAACGATCATAAGTCACTTTTTTGAACGCCGTGGCAACTTCGAACCAGCACTAAATGATCTGTTGTAGGTTGAGCAGTGCCTGCAGTATACGGTAATCGCTGTCCCTGTTTCTCTCTGCGGAGCGAGTCTGCAATGAAGGCACCCCTTTTTCGCTAAGGGCCATTTTGTGTCTGCCGCGTTCCGATCTGTAAACCCACTGTGGCTCTCCGTGGATTCCTGTGCACACCCGGGGATTTGATTTATGTGCCCGTAATATGGGAGGCTAAATTGAATGGAGAGCCATATTTTTCATTTTGAAAACATCGCGGCTGAAGAAAGAAGTCTGTCCAACTTGCTTCAAGGCAAGTGAAAAGTTTAGAAAAAGGAGCATCGGTTAAGGAGCATCGGAAGTCATCTGTTCATGGCTTTCTGGCTCCCATCAATCTTATATTTTCCTTAGGGAAAGTTTCTGCAGAGGGCGTTACCCAAACGCTATTAAATGAACAAAGTAGTCATTATTTTATTTCTGAGCTTCTGTCCTTTCAGGGTGAAATCAGTTTACATTTTGCTCTAAGCCTTGGTTATTTTTCCAGCTGGCTGGGTTCACACATAATGTTAAACAATAATTCATAGCTTGCAGGAATGGGGAACAGCAGCGTGCTGAGCCGGTCCCATACAGCCAGGTTACAATTTAATTTAATAGGTGAAGGAAGCGAAGCCTTTCGCTGCGTTGTGCCCAACAAATTGGCATTAGTTTGTTTCAAGGAAGAGTCAAAGAAGTTCAGTCAGGTGCCAAAGAAAGCCACAAAGCTGACAGGCCACTTCCCTTGTTCTTGTGTGTACTTCGAATTAGATGTTTTAATGTTCCCTGCTGCTTTTAATGCTGTTATTGCTTGAAATATTTTTAAAAACTTTTTAATAGTAACGCACATTTTGAATTGTAAGCTGCCCGGGGTCATTCGTTGAGATGGACAGCTCTAGAAATCAATCAGTCAATCAAACAAACAAATAAAATAGGGTCACAGCTTTCGATTCTTGCTGGGCCTCCGAATGGACAGGTTATAATACGGTTAGAATGTATTAACTTCATGCTTGATTCAGTGTTAGAATAAATATATCTCAAGAGCTGATTCCTCCTTTAAATAAAAACACACTCGAAAAAAATATGCAGAAAACCCCAATTTTGAAAGCATTCCTAAATGCCTGAATGAAAAAAAAAATCCCTCTTACTCAAGTTGATCATTTTGCCTTTCCCTTATTCCCCAAGACCTTTTAAAGGAGAACAAATAATTTTTCTAGCTGGTCCCCGAAGGGGATATTTGAGTAGTCAATCAGAAAATTATCCAACGGCAACGAAGCAAAGTGCTTAGCTGACTCTTCTGAAATGGCCGTCTCAAGGATTTTCCCCTTTTCTCTGCTTCTTTCCCAATTAAGGGCGTTAGGGAGGCTCCCTGTTAAGATAAAATTACTTTTTAAAAGTGTCTTCGATCTATCTCTAAATGGAAAGCCCAGCACGAAAGGCCTAAGTTTAGTTAAAGCTAAAATTAGCCATGCTGATTAAATGGATTTTTTCATAACATGGCCGCTAATCCCTCGCATTGGTTTGCTTTTTTGCTTTGAAAATCCTAAAAGACACCCCTAAGGACAGGTGACTGAATGAGTCGCAGCCCGAGAGCTATTTTGGTCAGGGCAAATCTGCTGAATGGCCATTAATCTTTTTTTTTAATAATTTTTTTTTATTATTAGATATCTGTTTGTACATGTAAACAAAGAAAAAGTTCAAGTTAAAGCCATAGTTAAATCTGGACATACGGAGTGAAGAATGTTTACAAATTTAAATCAATTGTATTAAGTTGGATAGCAGTTAACTTGAATGGCCATTAATCTTGATGGGATCCTCCGGTGAGGAGGGCAAAGCCACCGTCTGACAGCTTCTTGGCCCAAGTTTTAGATTCCAGTTAGCAACAGCGTTGCGTGTAAAAAGCGTCTGGGATTCAAAACCATTTGTTAATAGCATAGCGGTTCTCAAAAGCAGCCTCATGGGCACTTTTGGGTGAACTCATTGAGCTTTAAAAAAAAAAAAGTCCAAGCGATATTTCATCTTGATGGTGCTGAGAAAAATCAGCCCGGATGTGAGGTTTTAAAAAATATAACACAACAAACCCCTTGCGTAGACGAGACTATGAAGAGCTCAGCAATGAATCTCGACTTGAAGGAGATATTTCTTTTGAATGCCTGAGAGAGAGGGAGAGAGAGAGAGGGAAGGAGAGAGAGAGGGAGGGAGGGAGAGAGAGGGAGAGAGAGAGAAAGAGAGGGAGGGAGAGAGAAAGAGAGGGAGGGAGGGAGGGAGAGAGAGAGGGAGGGAGGGAGAGAGAAAGAGGGAGGGAGAGAGAAAGAGAGAGAGGGAGAGAGAGAAATTGACTATTTTAACTTGATATTTTTTGCTATCCTTAGGAAGCAATTAGAGGTCTTCTCTATGGACCCTCCCAGGAAGAAATCCCAAAGGTTTTTCTCCAAAGGCAACTGGACCTTCTTTGTTTTTCCTTGGAAGATGTTTTGCTTCTCATCCAAGAACTGAGGAAGCTTCTTGGATGAGAAATCAAAACGTCTTCCAGGAAAAAAAAACAAAGAAAGTCCAGTCAGAACTGAAGAAGCTTCTTGGATGGGAAGCGAAACGACTTCAAGGAAAAACAAAAGAAAGTCCAGTTGCCTTTGGAAAAAACGCCTTTGGGACAGCCGTGACCTGGAGGACGGAGAATCGCCATAGATTAGGGGGTAGGCAACCTTGGCTCTTTTACGACTCGTGGACTTCAACTCCCAGAATTCCTGAGCCAGCATACCATAGCTGGCTCAGGAATTCTGGGAGTTGAAGTCCACGAGTCGTAAAAGAGCCACGGTTGCCTACCCCTGCCATAGATATTCACAAGAGGAGGAACATTGTGAAATTGGGGAAGTGAATCAGGCTGCGCTTAGTTCTCCAACTGAATTGTGAATATGTTCCAATTAAACTCACATTTAGTGTAGAATAAGAAAACGTTTCTGTACATTCTCATCCAAGAATGGAGATGGGAGGGACATGCAGCCTGCTAGTGGCAGATCTGGATGCTGCTTAGGTAAGAGGGCGTGATCAAATCCCAATTTAAATTGAAGAAAAAAAAATACCCCAAAGAAGGCGGTGGGAAAGAGGCTCGAGTCTCAAGAAGGGAGATATTACCCAGCAAACAAGCATTTTGGGATGAGTGATCATTTGGAAAGAACAGAAAGGGCCCACAAACAGTTTTGGCTTCTATAATAACAATAACAATAATAATATCACAACAACAACAATAACAACAACAACAACAACAACAATAATATAGTTGGAAGAGTCCTTGGAGGTCATCTAGTCCAACCCCCTGCTCAGCCAGGAAAGCCTATACCATTTCAGACCAATGGCTGTCCAGTCTCTTCTTAAAAACTTCCAGTGTTGGAGCCTTCACCGCTTCTGGAGGCAGGTGGTTCCGCTGGTTAATTGTTCTGACTGTCAGGAAGTTTCTCCTTAGTTCTAGGTTGCTTCTGTCCTTGATCAATTTCCATCCGTTGCTTCTTCTCCTGCCTTCAGGCACCTTGGAGAACAGCTTGACTCCCTCTTCTTTTAGGCAGCCCCTGAGATACTGGAACGCTGCTATCATGTCCCCCCTCGTCCTTCTTCTCTTCATTAAACTAGACATACCCAATTCCAGCAGCCGTTCCTTGTAAGTTTCAGCCTCCAGTCCCCTAATCCTCTTTCCAATGTCTTGTTGCAGATCGAAAAATTAAGGCTGTTAGCCAAATCAAGTCATTTCATCCTACGTCATCCATATTATGCTTTTGGTTTGCTTGCTTATATTTTGACTGCAGCATAAAGCACACAATGTTGAAATCATTAAAAAAAAAAGAAATAGAAGTGGAAGAAGTCAGATATCCTATTAGTAAGGTAAAATAGAGGTAATCTGAGTTTAAAATGATAAAATACGAGGGGAGGAGTCAATAGAATTATAATCTGTGGTCTAACATGCAAAAGTAGTTAAGCTAGATAACCGCAGATAATTATATAAGAAATACTAGGATCTATAAGTCCCTATAGCAGCTTAAATGCACCTTATGGATTTCTGTACCTCTAATTCCAGTAAGTGCCTCTTGCAAATCTGAAGATTTTCTGAAGATTTGCAAGGTTGGGGTCTTCCCTCCTCTGTCACCTACATTGCCTGTTTCTTAAAAGCATCCGAAACCTAACAGTTCAAACCATATACTGAGGGTGCATTTTCCTATTTGCCCAACATCTCTTAAAAGATAGAAATGGGTGGGAAGAACCAACCAGGCCTTCGCTCCCTTTTAGAAAAGTGTCAAATGCCAAACTATCGTAGAAAGACGATTATGATAAATCCTAACCATTTGTGGAAACCAAACTTGTAAGGAACATGGATTAATTAATTGAGCCCTTTAGTGCTATGACTTTTTAAAAATATCAATTAGCACATTTGCCCACTGTCTTCGAAGAATTACCTCATTAACTGTTTTTACATCACTTTATCAGCCATGAATTCCAATGAGCTGACAGTTTTTGTGCACACCTCCACACACACACACACACACACACACACACACACACACACACACACACACCTGATCAATACATCTTGCTGGAATCCTTCAGCATGATCGATCGTGTCATGTTTTGTTGAATAATTGGCCAGTAAAATTGGGTTTTTAGAACGTAATGATTCAATAGGTTACAGGTCATTTCAGTAAGAGATTGAACGTTAAGGATTTTCTTAATTTTTTCACTTTTTTTCCCAGGGGTAGACTTGAGAACGTTGTATTTCTAGCTGAAATATTTTCCCATTACTGAATGCCGGGTCATCTCTGCATGCGATCTTTAAAGTTTCAGAGACTAGCTCCGAATATAGAATGAATACTTTGTTGGTGTAACTTTATATTGTCTTGCACAAAGCTTACAAAGGAATCATTTTTTTTCAAGGGGGAAAGACTTTGTCGGTATCAGCTAAATTGACTCAGTACCTTAGCAATGAAGAACACAAGATAAGATTTGTAGCTACCCTTGCTCTCCATCTGAAGGTTTACAGAAGACCAAATAAGACCTAAGAATTAAAGAGAGGAGTAGAGATTACAATGAACCAGGAAAGACTACGGTAGAAGGGAAGATTTGGGAGAATTTTTTATTGGAAGGGAACCTTGGGCTGCGGAATTTTAAATATTTGTCAGGGTGTTTTGTTTTTTTTAAAGCAACTGGCATGATCAGTAAAGTCACAGTAGATAGTCAAGAAATGAAGGTGGTAGATCACGTGAAGTGTTAATACCACTTTACAACGCCTTGGTAAGGCCACACTTGGAATCCTGCATCCAGTTTTGGTCACCGCGATGTAAAAAAGATGTTGAGACTCTGGAAAGAGTGCAGAGAAGAGCAACAAAGATGATCGGGGAACTGGAGGCTAAAACATCTAAAGAACGGTTGTTGGAATTGGGGATGTCTAGTTTAATGAAGAGAAGAAGGACGAGGGGGGACATGATATCAGTCTTCCAATATCTCAGGGGCTGCCCCAAAGAAGAGGGAGTCAAGCTATTCTCCAAAGCGCCTGAAGGCAGGACAAGAAGCAGCGGAGGAAAACTAACCAAGGAGAGAAGCAACCTGGAACTAAGGAGAAATTTCCTAACAGTGTGAACAATTATTTATTTATTTATTTTATTTTATTCAGATTTGTATGCCGCTCCTCTCTGAGGACTCGGAGCGGCTCACAACATATATATAAAACAATTTTGACTAAATCCGAACAAAAAACATTAAAAATAAAACCCCACACATACTCCTCAGTCACACCACAATCAACAATCATCCCCAGGCCTGCCGGCAGAGGTAGGTTTTTAAATTCTTTCGGAAGGCCGGGAGAGTGGGGGAAGCGTGGACTTCAGGAGGCAGTTGGTTCCAGAGGGTGGGCGCCACAACAGAGAAGGCCCTCCCCCTAGGACCCGCCAGATGACATTGTTTCGCTGACGGGACCTGGAGGAGGCCGACCCTGTGCGCTCTCACCGGTCGTAGGGAAGTATGTGGCAGAAGGCGGTCCCGTAAATATCCTGGTCCCATGCCATGAAGGGCTTTATAGGTAATAACCAACACCTTGAATTGGGCTCGGAGACCGATAGGCAACCAATGCAGCATGCGGAGAGTTGATGAAATGTGGGCACAACTAGGAAGGCCCACAACTGCTCGCGCAGCTGCATTTTGCACTAGTTGTAGTCTCCGAACACTCTTCAAGGGTAGCCCCATGTAGAGAGCGTTGCAGTAGTCGATCCTCGAGGTGACAAGGGCATGTGTGACTGTAAGGAGAGACTCCCGATCCAAGTAAGGACGCAACTGGTGCACCAGGTGAACCTGGGCAAATGCCCCCCTCGCCACTGCCGACAAATGATGATCCAATGTCAGCCGTGGATCGAGGAGGACTCCCAAGTTGCGAACCTTCTCTGAGGGGTTTATAGATTCACCCCCCAGGGTAATCGAAGGACAGATAGAAGTGTCCTTGGGAGGCATCACCCACAGCCACTCTGTCTTATCGGGGTTGAGCCTTAATCTGTTAACACCCATCCAAACCCTCACAGCCTCCAGACACCGGCACATCACCTCAACCGCTTCACTGATATGGCCAGGAGTGGAAATGTACAGCTGAGTATCATCAGCATACTGATGGTATCTCACTCCATGGCGGTGGATGATCTCACCCAGTGGCTTCATGTAAATGTTAAAAAGTAGGGGGGAGAGAACCGACCCCTGAGGCACCCCACACGGGAGTAACCTAGAGGTGGACCTCTGACCCCCCACAAACACCGACTGCGACCGACCAGTGAGATAGGAGGAGAACCACCGCAATACGGTGTCCCCCACTCCCAATCCCTCCAGCCGGCGCAGAAGGATACCGTGGAAAACAGTATCGAACGCCGCTGAGAGGTCAAGAAGCACCAGGACAGAGGACTGGCCACTATCCCGGGCTCGCCATAGATCATCCATCAGAGCGACCAAAGCAGTTTCGGTGCTGTAGCCGGGCCTGAACCCCAACTGCAGAGGGCCCAGATAATCAGTGGAATTGCTTGACTTTGGAAATTGTAGGTGCTCCAATACGTGAGGGTTTTTAAGACCGGACAGCCATTTGTCTGAAATGGTATAGAGTCTCCTGCTTGAGCAGGGGGTTGGACTAGATGACCTCCAAGTTCCCTTCCACCTCTGTTATTTTGTTATTCTAAGGAAAAATATGACAATGCTTGGCAAAGTTGAGAGAGAGAAAGGAGGGCAATGAACATAAATGGGTAAATCAGTGCTATGATTGGAATGAGCCTGGAGAAGGAAAAGAAGGTGGGCAAGATTGGCTACACACAAGTCCCAATCAGTGTTGTGTAACCGACTACGGCAGGGGTTCTCAACCTTGGCAACTTTAAGACTTGTGGACTGAGGAATTCTGGGAATTGAAGTCCACAAGTCTTAAAGTTGCCAAGGTTGAGAACCCCTGAACTACGGAGTCTTGTGACGGCACTATTGCATTGCATTGCATTGTGTGTAAGATGTAGACAGGAACAGCAGACATGGACAGCACAATCAAGTAACATCTGCACAGTGTGTGCGCTAGATCCTGCCAAGCCCAGATGGGAGATGCAGATTCTGTGAGAAATGAAAAGGAAAACACAAAACACAACCCAATTCACTTGGACTGAGAGCTCCATCCCTATTTTTTCTAAGGAAAAGCCAGCCACATCCCAAGGACGTGGGTTTCTTTCTTTGGCTAAAATATTAACTCCCAAGTCAAAGCAAAATGGACATTAGTTAGAAGCATTAATTTTGTAATGAACAGGATCTTTTATTAATTTGTTTTTTTTAATACTGGCCATTGTGGGGAAACTTTGCGGTAGGGGAAGCTTTCAACCATGGCGAAATACGACTGTTTGAACGGCAAGCGTCTCCAGAGAGAGAACTGTGTAAATGTACATGCTTCATGCAAAAAGTCTTTTATGGGACTTCACTCCTCCCACACGCACAAAAATACCATGTGTGAATAACTAGATTCCGAGAAAAATGACTGGATGGTCGCCAATGCAAACCTATTCTGGGCCCTTCCCTCTTTCAAACAAATAAAAGAGCATGTGAAAAAGTAATCCGAGAAGCAATTTAAACTTGTTGGCATTTTGAGTTGCTGCAAGGAAACCTCGTGGCTTCAAGTCGTGACATTAAGTAGGAAGTTGCCAAGGGCCAATTTGGATATAGGAAATATTTACCCGTCCTATGGGCATGATAAACATAGATTGCTATTCCGGAAGAATATTTCCTATTTTTAGCAGGGAAAACATAATCCTAGAATGGTTTTTTTAGCCGATAATAAATCTTATTGGTTTGGGGGGACCAGAGGGATAGATGACTGTGGTTGACTGTTGAATATGAGTGGGTGTTTTATTGTATTTTTAGATATTTTTTGTTTGGGATTTTTATTGTAATTCGTTGTTTATACATATGTTGTTAGCTGCTCCGAGTCTCTGGAGAGGAGCGGCATACAAGCCCGAACAAATAAAATAAATAAATAAATGCTCTCTCTTCTTTTGCTGCTTCCTCTTGTTTTTCCATTCTCTTTTTCTTCTCTCCCCTCTTTTTTTTAATATTTGCGGGCGGTGGGGGCACATTTATATTGGCCAGAAGGATTCTAGGATTCAGAAGCCTAAGAGGGTCTGGCTAGTTAATGTTTGAACAGGGAATCCTAAAGTAAACACACAGTTTGTGAGGATTTAATGAACAGATCCTGGTTATATTCTTATTCACTGGTGAAAGCAATTCTGTTTGGAAGAGTTTGGGGCCAAAAGGAAACCAGGCCACTAAAGAACACGGTCTGGCTGGACACCATCAACACTGGCATCAGCCAGAGCGTTGAAAAAAGCTCAGTCCTCGACTTACGAACACAATTTTTACTTGCATTTTCCCCGTTTTGGATTGCCACGGACCCTCAGACTAGTATTTCTATGGGGGAAAAAAAAAGATTCCTAAAAGGAAATAGGGTGTCATCTTGAACCAGCCCCATAGATTTCCTGACACTGAGGACAATTGACCAATGGAACAACCTGCCTCCAGAAGCGGTGAATGCTCCAACACTGGAGGCTTTTAAGAGGAGACTGGACAGCCATTTGTCTGAAATGGTGTAGGGTTTCCTGCCTGAGCAGGGGGTTGGACTAGATGACCTCCAAGGTGCCTTCCATCTCATTTGTTTGTTTGCTTGTTTAAATATTTTCAGCTAAGTGAGATGGTGGACTCTCCACCCATTCCTCTTTTTGCCACGGTGATCTTCCTCTGCACCGCATTTATCACTCCCCAAGGTGATTGGCTGTATTAAATCCTTCCTGGGTTTGCTAATCTTTCCGCCCCCTTCCACTTCTCATAGCTTCAGATCTAATTAATCTGGCCGCTCCTCCTACTTTAATGAAGGTGCTAAATAGGTGCCATCTTCTCCGCCATGGATTAATGATTCCTGCACCCGCCCCAAATCTGTTGTTTTCCTTCACCTTGATCTCAAGTCAGCAAACCCGTTTACGAACCATTGAATGCAATTTTAGGAAGACATTCTAATCAGCGTGTTCATTAAAACGGTGCTATTGGTACCCCATTGTTTTTACTGTCTCCCGTTCTCTTGTCTAATATTTGCATAAGAAAATGTAACGCCCTAGACGCAATTATTTTGTTTCAGTCAAGTCTCAGGGGGCTCAGTTCTTATCTTCACATAAATCAGCCATGGTGGGTGTAAATTGACAATAAAACTACGCTGATTTTTCTGGCCGACTTTCACAAAATTCCTTTGGTTGCTATTTTTTTTTATTTCACTTGCAAACTAAAATCTAGTTTCCAAGGACGATTGGCTTATCTTAAGCTCATGTGTTGACTTAAGAGTTGGGTCACGGAGATTTCTGCTCTCGTTCTGCCTCTGCGTTGACCTTCACAGTGGCAATAAGTCATAACAACTCCTTGCAAAAAGAGTAACATACAAACGTAATGAATAGACCTGACGCAGAGCTGAGTAAAAGTTGCTCCATACAGATCGGGTTGTTTTACGGTAAAATTCCTACGCAGCCATTCTGGAAGTCTCTGGTTTTAATCCTTTGGAAGTAGTTAGCTAAACTTATCTATGCATTAAGCTCTGGCCCAAATCAAACTTAATGCCATTTTAAATCAGCTTTCTGGGAAGACACAGTTTTAGGCTTCCATGAAAGGGAAGCAAGAAGAGCTGATGTCCACGATGCATGCAAGAGTTTGGTCTCCTCTCTGCACACTTTTAGATATTTTAGATATTTCTTAACCTTTAGTTCTAACACCCCTGTTTGCAGAGAACAAAACAGAGGATAAACTATTGGATGAAAAAGAAAGAAAGAAAGAAAGAAAGAAAGAGGAAGGAGAGAAAGAAAAAAGGAAGAAAGAAAGAAAAAAAGAAAAAGAAAGAAAGGGAGAAAGGAAGGAAAGAAAGAAAGAAAAAGAAAGGAAGGAAGGAAGGAAGGAAGGAAGGAGAAAGAAAAAAGGAAGAAAGAAAAGGGAGAGAAAAAAAGAAGGGAAGGAGAAAGAAAGGAAGGAGAAAGAGAAAAAAGAAAGGGAGAAAGAAAGAAAAAAGAAAAGAGAAAGGAAGGAGAAAGAAAGAAAAGAAAGAAAGAAAAAAGAAAAGAGAAAGAAAGGAAGGAGAAAGAGAAAAAGAAAGAAAGAAAGAAAAAAGAAAGAGGAAGGAGAGAAAGGAAGGAGAGAAAGAAAGGAAGAAAAAAAGAAAAAGAAAGGGAGAAAGGAAGGAAGGAAAGAAAGAAAAAGAAAGAAAGAAAGAAAGAAAGAGAAAGGAAGGAAGGAAGGAAGGAGAAAGAAAAAAGGAAGAAAGAAAAGAAAAGGGAGAGAAAAAAAGAAAGGAAGGAAGGAGAAAGAAAGGAAGGAGAAAGAAAAAAGAAAGGGAGAAAGAAAGAAAAAAGAAAAGAGAGAAAGGAAGGAAGGAGAAAGAAAGGAGAAAAAGAAAAAGAGGATGAAGGAGAAAAAGAAAAAGGAAGGAAGAGAAAGAAAGAACACACACACACACACACACACACACACACACACAGAGAGAGAGAGAGAGAGAGTGGCTTAATGAATATGAATAATGACCTGAGCATAAACCTAGAGGGTTCTCTCTTTGTGTGTATGTGTGTGTGTGTGTGTGTGTGTGTGTGTGTGTGTGTGTGTGTGTGATTTATCCTAACAGAAGAGGAATACCTTAGTATTTCCAGTATCCAAACAAGACAATTGCAATAGCGCCATCTGCTGTCTATTTTAAGAACCTCTCCCCTCTGGCAGGACTGACCCTTAAGGCCGCCCAGCAGTTCATCCCGGCTTGTCTTCTCCGCCAACGGACGTGTGTGTCGGAACGGAAGGTAGGAAAGGCTGCGCCTTTTCTGTTGGACTGCAGAGGATTCCCACGATTGGCAGATGTTCTCCTGAGATATGACTCACCGCCTCATTTATTCCCTTACTCCACTTAGACAGCCACCCGTCTCAAATGCACAACCCTCGACGTACACCCGTTCATTTAGTGACCGTTCGAAGTCACAGCCGCGCTGTGAAAAGAGTGACTCGTGACCGTTTTTCACACTTAACGACCGTTGCAGCCTCCCCCTGGTCACGTGATCAAAACCCGCCCGCTTGTCAACCGACTCGCATTTATGGTCGTGGCCGTGCCCCAGGGGGTCACGCCGTCCCCTAGTGCAACCTTTTTACAATTAGGTCAGTGGGGAAAGCCGGATTCACTTAACGACCGTGTTACGCGTTGAACAACGGTAGCCTTCTGCTTAACCATGGCAGTGAGAAAGGTCGTAAAATGGGACGAGACTCACTTAACAGCAGAAATGTTGGATTTCATTATGGTCGTAAAGTTGAGAACCATCCTGCCTTGTGTTCCCCTTTCAGTCACAAAATATTTGTTGGCCAAGCTGTTGCTAGGGTCCGGGCTGTGCGGTAACACATTCAAACTAACATTCCTGGGTTATCCCTAGAAAGTAGGAAAGGGATCACCGTATTCACTTGGATCCCTGAGGCAGAACCGATCCCCAGGGACCTTCCTGGGACCAGCTTCCACTCTACTCTTGCCTTTACTACACAATGAGCCTTTTCTTCGCGGTGCTTAACTATCTGCAAGTTAGGAAACTTTTATTTTCTATCCCTCTAAGCATCCAATATTCCATGTGGGTTGAATTCTACCATGAACAGAATTTGTCGGTGTCACAGCCCACCGTCTAAGTCTACACATCAAAGGGAAGACCTACACAAGCAAGTTTTTCAAAGCTCTTCCCTGGAGAAACCAATTGTGGTTTCTCTGGATTGTGGGTCAGATTTAAGCCCATCTTCAACAATGTCTGTGGAGATTCTCCATCATTCCCGGTCACGGTTGACCCAAAGGTGCTTTTTCAAGAGGCAACCGGACTCTCTTTGTTCTTCCTTGAAGACGTTTCGCTTCTCATTCCAGAAGCTTCTTCCGTTCTGACTGGAGGGCGGACCACCATTCAGTCAGAACTGAAGGAGCTCTTTGGATGAGAAGGGAAACGTCTTCAAGGAAGAACAAAGAGAGTCCGGTTGCCTCTTGAAAAAGCACCTTTGGGACACCTTCAGCCATGCGACCTCTCGGGGGGATTTTGGCCCACTCATGTTTGAGCTGCAATAATCCACTTGGTGCTTCTTCGTTCTGTTCTGTTGGCCAACTGCCTACCAGTTGGGGACTATAAGGGGTAGCCTTCATTTTTAAAAATGCTTGTCTTCTGGGAAGCTCCAGTACTTTATTTTTGAGATTCTCTAGAACTGGGGTGTGGCGTTTCCTTCATTCGATACTTGGACGCCTTTAAAAGGACAGATCCTGTTCTGTGTGGGACAGGACCCTTCCTTCGGCGAAGTGAGCATAGATAAGAAATGCTGGATTAAGATGTTCCTTGGACACAAAACCCAACAACCTTCTTGGACAGCTCTTGAAGGACAATCCTACAGTCTGACTGTAGGCCCTTCGGATTATCGGTGAAGCAAGATCTGTTCCCAATGGCTAAAACTCTCCTTGCACTTCTGATCATCTTTTAATTCCAGATATTGTTTTGGGGATGAAAAGTAGAAATAACCTTACTGATGGACACAACAGCCAGCCTTCCCATGGATTCTGCTCCAGTTGATTCTGCTGATGTTGTCTCCTCTCCAAATGATGACATCTGCAGTCTGGAAAGTATGACTTTCCCAGAAAAATTCGCCTGGGGCTCAGCTACAGCAGCATATCAGATTGAAGGTAAATGATTTTTTTTAAAAAAAGAAAAAATAATAACTTTTTTTTATTTGGTGTTCTCTTTCGTTTTTACTTCCAGTTACAATAGAGAAAAGCATGCTGCATGGTGTAAGATATACATTTGTGTTTCTTGTAAACAATTCATTTTGTGCTCATTGTATTTAAAATTCTTGTGTCTGGTACCTACAGACATATTGTTAAACTTCGGACTGTTAACCTGGACTATTCTGTTAGACTCAATGAATTATTTTGAATAGCCTTTTTAGTGTTACAATTCATGTCTTTTTGCAACACTGTTTAAAAACATGTTTTTAAGTATCTTTCGGTAAGGAACATTTTCTGAAATGTGCAGGGCTGCATAGATACTATTTTCCTGGAACTTGGGATTCCTCATTCTCTCCTCCTTCAAAACATTGCATTATAGACTTCCCCGTGATATCTTAGGAAAAAACATGGAAGCATTGGCTGCTAAAGTAAAATAAATCCCAAGAATTATATTTTTAAAATGTACCTAATAGTCCTGCTTTATCTATTTTTAATTTTCAATTTAGTTGATCGCAGGTAAGTAAAAGTTTGAAGCATCAAATAGCTAACACTTTGTCTGGGAAGAAATTGAATTGATAACAAACTTAGGAAACTTTTCCACTGATAAAACAGGCTTACCGAGAATTATTGAATTAAAAGAAAATGGCAGATTTGAGCGGTGCTGAAAGAATATTGATGTGATTAATTGACATCCTTTAACTTCCTATGAAGATGATCATACATTAAAGTTCAATATGTGAGATAAACCTGGACAGAGATACCAGGGCATCTGGGCAATGATAACACATTGCTGGAGGCACATGGGACATCTCTCTCTCTCTCTCTCTCTCTCTCTCTCTCTCTCTCTCTCTCTCTCTCTCTCTCTCTCTCTCTCTCTCTCTCTCTCTCTCTCTCTCTCTCTCTCTCTCTCTCTCTCTCTCTCTCTCCCTCTCCCTCTCCCTCTCCCTCTCTCTCTCTCTCTCTTAAACAGTAATTGTGTTAAAGATTAGTGTTACCACAACAAAATCAATGCAAACTGGAAAAATACAGAAGAATAACAAAGAAAGTGTAGAAGGTGTAGGAAAGAAAGGGGAAAAAATAGAGAAAGAGAAAAGAATGAAAACTAAAATTACAGTGAAGAAAAAGAAAAGGATTAGGGCAGGGGTAGGCAACCTTAGCTGGCTCAGGAATTCTGGGAATTGAAGTCCACGAGTCATAAAAGAGCCAAGGTTCCCCACCCCTGGGTTAGGGTTAGGTTATAAATAAGTGACTTTCAACCTTCATCACATGTATAAAGTTTTTCAGTCAGCTATGACCTCCTTAAAATACAACAAAAACATACTTTTCCTTATCCATAAACTAATCCATAAAGCACCATCATTTCAATCCCAGTGTCAGCAAAAGCCCATTAAGGGTCACATACAAATGTATACCTTGTATACCTTTTTAACCTTGTTCAAATAAAACAAATTATATTTCTTCCTTTTGTTTTTAACTTAATCTTTAATCAAATGATATTGTAAAACTTGATTTCTTTTTTCTTAGCTCCTTCTTACGAGACTTTGCAAAAAAAAATATTAATAATTGTCTTTAATAAATCCAATGTAAGAAGATTACCATAGTTGTTCTCTTAGTTTACTGTTTGTATATCCCTTTTAATTGTTAAGACAATATCCGGTTTCTTTTATCCATCCAGTGTAACATACATTTTGTGACAAGTATTTCCGTGTCATCCTTATAGTCTGTCATTTGTAATTCTACTTGCAACTCAGTCTCAATTTTATCAAGTAAAACGTGTTCCATAATATCTTCTAGACACCATTTTTCCAGAAGCAGATGTTTCCGTCATTAATGACACAGGGCTCTGACACTATTAAAATTCATTTCTGAGTCCTTTGTTCAAAATTATCTTCTAGTATCCTCTGGTATCCAATATTTAAAGTCTTATTATATATATATTTTTAAAGAAGGATTCAAAACTAAAGCATTTTCCCTCAGGAAGGATTCTTGCAATTCCAAAATCTTATTTCACATTTATCTGGACCCCTTAGTCCATTGGTAACTTTTTTTTTAAATCAAAGTTTTAAAGCAGGGGTTCTCAACTTTGGCAACTTTAAGACTTGTGGACTTCAACTCCCAGAATTCCTCAGCCAGCAAAGCTGGCTGAGGAATTCTGGGAGTTGAAGTCCACAAGTCTTAAAGTTGCCAAAGTTGAGAACCCCTGCTTTAAAGCTTTTACAATTTATTAAAAAAACTATTTATTTATTTATTTAAAAAATAATCTCAAGTCATTAAACCTGGATTTTAAAACTTCTTTCAGTAAAGATTGAAAAAAGAAAAAGCTCATTCCAAAACTTCCTAGTAGCTGAAAGGCTTTTAAGAAGCCACTTCTGAAAGCAGTTAGAAAAGGAAGTATGTGAACCCAGTGTCCTTTTAAAGACACTGACCATGGTTTGAATAAGACAGCCATCCTAAACTCGTCAGAGACCACTGTCTTGCGAACTTCTCATGAAGAGCAACTGTCTGGATCACTTGTGGGTAATCTCAAGTCTTTTCCTTGTCCAGAGAGGAATTCTTCATCCCCCCCCCCACCGTTGTTCTCTCCTCTTTTTGTGGAGATGTCTTCATTCCACCATTTCTTCTTCTGGAAGCCCAGGCGTGCCTCAATGTCCGTGAGGAAGAGAGAAATCTCACATCCTAGGAAAACTTCAGCCGTTTCCGATATATTTAACCTTCCGTGAATGTATTCCGAGAAGCAATTTGGGCCCAGCAAGGGCTAGGCCGGATCTTTCCCTAATATATTTTTTCCATCTTTAATCTTCGTAATAGTGATTGATTACTAAAATGCATTTTTATTGAGGTCTGATGTAAAAGCGTGGCATAGATATTCATCTTGGAGATTAGCTGATATTTAATTTATAAATGATTCTAAGCCATAAAATCTCTCTAACTTTTCACACAGCATTACTTTCTATAAAATATGAGCAGAATTTTTAGCTCAGGTTTTTCACCCCCCCTTTGTTCTTTGCTCACTGCTCAATGCTAGGAAATAGCCAGAGTTGGCTTCACTACAAGCACACGTCCACACACCATTATGCCAAAGGTCTTCTACCACCCTTAAAGTATTCTTATTACACTTATGTGGCTTACTTTGAGGAAAAGTCTGAAGAACGTAGTTCTTGTTTTCTCATTTCATCAATTATTGGGTCATAGAGCCAATAATTACATTCTTTATATGTTCTTTCAGAGTCGTTGTTTGAATATACCAAATTTGGAATGCAGTTAAGCATCTTGCAAGGGAAAACAAACTATGTGCGTGGATACATTTCCACAAACAGTTTTATCTTAGGGCTAGAATTGCTAAGTCTACATGTTAAGCTCAACTGATGCATATAACTAACTCCATGTAGTTTTCTTGAGCGTAATGCCAAAATAATTTGCCAGTATTTATTTTAGCATAGTTTTAGAGTAGCAGTACAGTCTGGTATTCTGGTATATTTGACTCCTGATTAACCTCCAAGTCTGGATTAAAATCAATATGGTCATCTTCTCTGCTGAGAATCAGTGGAGCTTTGGATTTACTTAGCCACTTCACAAAGATTTCTCCTTAGTTTTAAGTTGGTTCTATCCTTGATTGGTGTCCATCCATTGTTTTTTGTCCTGCCCTCAGGTGCTTTGGAAAATAAATGGACCCCTTCTTCTTTGGGGTGGCCCCTCGAATATTAGAAGACGCTATCTCATCTCACCCTTAGTCCTTCTTTTTTCTAGACTCGCCAAACCCAAATCTTGCAAACATTCTTCATATGTTTCAGTCTCCAGACCTTTAATCATCTTTGTTGCTCTTCTCTGCACTCTTTCCAGAGTCTCAACATCTTTTTTATATCGTGGTGACCAAAACTGGATGCAGTAGTCCAGGTGTGGCCTTACCAAGGCCTTGTAAAGTGGTACTAACACTTCACATGATCTTGATTCTCTCCCTCTGTTAATGCAGCCTAGAAGTGTGTTGGCTTTTTTTGGCTGCTGCCACACACGGCTGGCTCCTATTCAAGGGATTGTCCACTAGGACTCCAAGGTCCCCCTCACAGTTGTACCTATTCTATACCTGTGCATTCTGCTGCCACATTCTGCGCCAGTTGAAGTCCTCAAAGGCATCCCATGTGAAAGACATTGCAGTCCTCCATACGGAAAGTCAGGAGAGCATGGGTGAGGTTGAGTAGGGCAGTGTTTCTCAACCTTGACAATTTTAAGGCATGTGGACTTCAACTCCCAGAATTCCACAGCCAGCACTGCTGGCTGTGGAATTCTGGGAGTTGAAGTCCACATGCCTTAAAATTGTCAAGGTTGAGAAACACTGGAGTAGGGTCTCCTGGTCCAGGAGGGTTCAACCCGTGCAGAACATGGCCTCCTAGTCAAGGCTGCCCCCTGCTCTTCCTCTTCTTCACATCCCTCCTGCTCCAAGCCAGCCTTCCCCCTCGTCCCTACGCTCCCCGGCAGCTGAGCCCAAGTGCCCATCATTTTCCCCCACGCATCCTTCCAGCCCCTTCTAAAGGACCTTTCAGTGGGATCCTCTCTCCAGGCTGCAGAGCAACCCACAGCAGAGAAAGCTACAAGGTCCTCCAGGACTAGCTCACCAGTTCATGCAACGGCCGAGGTCCTGGGCTGTGGCTCCTTCGGCCGCGTTATGCTGGCAATACTCTTTCAGAGAATCATGGGGAAGGGAAGGGGGAAAAAAAGTGAGGTATGCATCATTGCAGCCCATAATGACATTTTAAACAGTGACCTCTACCAAAGATGTTGAAATCACTAGGAAATATCTTTAAACTCTCAGGATGCAAAAAAGAAATTATGCGGAGGTTGCAGAAACCTGGTGTAAAATTTAATTTGTGGAAACCTTTGCTGTTTCCCCAAAGCCCCCCCCCCACCACCACCACTTCTCTCCTTGCAGACACTCTTCTGACTGAAAAACAGACATTTTGTAGGGATGCTGTTAGATTAATTCCCATCTCCTATACATGCCTGAGGCCATGGTTTAGAATGGCATCCACTTCCCTTCGGAGAGGCACTCCGGACTTTCAAAGGACACAGGCAGACAAGCCTAGATGTTTTCTGAGGAATCCATCTTGTCTGAATGACTGTCTTTTTTAAAAACAACAACAACAACAACACAACATTTAAGCTATTCTACACTTTTGAGAATCACTTTAATAATCTGCAACTGGGTTCAGAGAGAACACCTCCCCCCTCCAATGAATACATGGACTTTTTAAAAAATAAAATAACTCCAATTCCATGTTTTTGTATTAAGACTTTTCATCTTTATAAATTCTGCCATTACATGGGGGAAAGGAACTATGATTTGTGTTGAACCTAAATGATCAAATCTTGTAGGGTTTTGTTTTTTCCCCCTCCACATTTATTTGGACATTTCTTCCCTTCCAGTTTACAACCATCTGAATTCGTGAGAATGAGGAAAATAAGGGCCATTTAATATATTTTGTTATCTGAGGACAGATCTGCCCGTTCTGGGAAACCTGGAGCTGCCCCAATAAATATCAGCCTTGTGTCAAAATCCTCCATTTTTCCTTTCTTTTGCTCTCTGCAAAATATATTACAGCTTCTCAATCCCTCACATCCTTGCGCTCTGCTGTTATTTATCCCAGCAGATGGGGAGAAAATAAGCGAGGTCTAACAACATCATGGATGACCTGTACAGACACAATTTGGAAAATAACTTGACGTGAATCGGATCTTTTTATTTATTGTGTCTTGTTGTGCATAATGTTGTCTTCACTGATAGGTAAAGTCTTGCGGTGGCTCTTCATGTCCTTGCAGGTTGTGCGTAAGGCCCCCCCCCCGGTCTTATTTTTTAAGCTCTTTTTTTTTTATGCAAAGCATCCCACTCCAAGAACGGCACCAGCCAACTAGGGTGAAACAGAATTTAGCCATCAGCCACGTCACACATCTCAGTTTGAAACAAGCATGGTTAAAAGAGAATTTTCTACAAAACTTTAAAAAAAAACAACAACCTTAGAGGCACAAAGCTTACAATCCTCAGCTTACGATCACAAAATGAGCCCCAAATTTCTGCTGCTACGAGATAGTTGTTTAAGTGAGTTTTGCCCCATTTTATGGCTTTTTCCCCACAGTTGTTAAGTAAATCTCTTAACAGTTGTTCAGTTAGCAACATGACTGTGGAGCGAACGCAGCTTCCCCCCATTGACTTGGCTTGTCAGAATTTCACCAAAAGGGGGTCACGTGACCCCCCCAGGGACCCTGCAAACCATCATAAAATTAGTAACGTGGTTATTAAGTGAATCTGGCTTTGGTACAAAGTGGCGACGGCACTGAAAGAAATTGACTTATGACCCTTTTTCACACTTACAACCGTCGCAGCGCCCCCCCGTAGTCACGTGATCAAGATTCGGGCTCTTGGCAACTGGCCCATATTTATGATGGCTACGGTGTCCCCGGGGGGGAGGGGCACGTGACCCCCCCTTTTGCAACCTCCTGAAAAGCAAAGTCAGTGGGGAAGCCAGATCCACTCACTAACTTAACAACCTCAGTGATTCCCTTAACAACCAAGAAAGGTCATCAAACGTCAATTTTGGCCTCAGCTGTGGTCAAGGGTTGCCTGTCCTGGGCACAGTTCTTTGTGTGACTTTTTACTGCAAATGTAGGGGAGACGTAAGTACAGAATGGAAAGGAAATACCCAGGTCACCTATTAGCTCTCTTACATGGACGTGTTTTTGAGGGGGCCTGTTTGTGATGTCTCCTTTGGGCGAACTCCCCACATGTCAGCTTGGGGGAGGTTGAGCCCATTCCTGACCTATCAGGAATGGAGTTGATTGATGGCTCTGGAGGAGGCTTCAGCTGGGCAAAGCAGGCAGTTGCAGATGGTCAGTGAAGAAGAGGAGGAACAGCGCCGGATCCGAGAACACCAGGGCAGAGAAAAGGCAGGAGCAGCAGAGGCCAGTCAGACTGCTCCAGAGGAGAAAGCCTCACCCTTCTGGAGGGTCTGCACTGGAGAGCTGGCTATTTATCCCAGCGGACAGAGGGAGGCATTGCTGAGAACAGTGTGTTGGTTTTCCAGGTGTTTTGTTTGATCGCGGTGTTCCCTGCTTAGCTCTGGATGGACCCTGTGTTTGGAATTGTGCCTTGGAGCCTCCAAACTTTTCTTGCCCCATGAGCTTTATGTTTTGCCTGGTGGAGTTATTTTGCTTGAGAGTAACTTTCAAGTGCCTTGTGTACCTGTGGACTAACCATGGCTTGCTCGTGGCCAGACTTAATGGGGACAGTTCTGAGTTTTGGGTGAAGGGAATTGCTGGGGGATATTAATAAAACTCACTAAGCCACACAGATACGTGCGTGTGAGCGAGCGAGCGAGTGGGGCAGCACATTGTCTGAACTAGCGATGCAAAATATTTCACTTGTATGTATTCACTGCGTGTCTTCTCCGCACGTCAAAAGTGTGACGATCGTTTTGTTTTTAACCAGGAGGCTGGGATGCAGATGAGAAAGGCCCCAGCGTCTGGGACACGTTCACCCACCAGGGAGGAGATCAAGTTTTCAAGAACCAGACCGGCGACGTAGCTTGTGGCAGCTACTCTCTGTGGGAGGAAGATTTGAAATGTATCCAACAGCTTGGGTTGACTCATTATCGTTTTTCTCTTTCCTGGTCACGTCTGTTACCTGATGGGACGACAGGTTTCATCAACCAGAAAGGCAATTGTTCCTTTAAAATAGAAACTTGTGCTGCCTTAATTCAAGGTTATTGCCGCAGTCTGGCACAATTAAGCCGGTGTTCGAGTCTGCAGTGCAGATTTGAAATGGCAACTTCGTTCGCGGCAATTATGGGATTTATATGTTAAAAAATAATAATAATAATCTTGGCCTAATTAATATTCCAGCGTACTTCTGAGGATGTGATCTTTAGAGATGAGGTTAGAGTTAGGATATTATTACTTCACTGTTTGCTTTGTTTTTTTTTTTTAATACCGGCCGTCAATAGATATCATTTCTTTTCCGCACCGAGGATGCTAGGAGCATTGGGCAGAAATTCCTAAGGTGAACATAAGGACAGCACAGGGCAGGGGAAAAAGGAAGTGGCCAATGGGTGTCCTGAGAGGGGGAGAGAGGAAATAAAAATGCCCAAGTATCAAAGTGCAAG
This sequence comes from Bothrops alternatus, assembly GCA_034064705.1. Classification (NCBI taxonomy): domain Eukaryota; kingdom Metazoa; phylum Chordata; class Lepidosauria; order Squamata; family Viperidae; genus Bothrops; species Bothrops alternatus. Next base: position 1,121,915 of record JARGCV010000338.1, read on the forward strand.
GTTTGGTTGGATCTGCTAGTGGGATTTTCCTCCCATGGGATTTTTCCATGTATTTTACCAGGAAAGATAGATAGGGCAGCCTAGAAAGGTCAGTGCCCTCCCAACCATACCCAAGCACTCCGGGTTTGTTGGCGATGTCCATTTTGCTCTCTTGAGTTCATGGTGTCCTAACCCTAACCCTAAGTGGAATTTTCCTCCCATGGGATTTCCCCATGTATTTTACCAGGAAACATAGAGAGGGCAGCCTAGAAAAGTCAGTGTCCTCCTAACCATACCCAAGCACCCCGAATTTGTTGGTGATGTCCGTTTTGCTCTCTTGAGTTCGTGGTGACCTACAAGGTCTCCTACAAGACTAGACGGGGGTTGGGTTACATGACCTCAAACTCTTATTTCTGTTAACCTATGCTGTTTCAGGTCCTATCTGTAGCAATACCTATTGCGATGGCTTCAGCAAGAGTTAGCACGTGTGAAATAACATTCAAGAAACATCAGAAGAGCCCTGGAGCTGGATCAAGTCCCAGGTTTATCACAGCTAGCATTCGGAGTCACCCTGTGGCTGACTGGATGGCATCTGGACACCCACCAGCCTGGACTAGAGGCCAAAAGATCTTGTTGCTTTCTAGCAGCCAGTTGTAAGGCCTACCGCCTGACTCAAGAAGCAATCAGCAGCCATGGGAATTAGGAGTCGTAGCTAGCTGGACTTTCCACCAACTTGAGTAGCCCCCATTGAAAGGTTTATCAGTCCTGGTTCAAAGATCTTTTTTCTAGAAAGGTCTGCTCTTTAGTTCCTAAAAGGCTTTGTAGGACGGGGAGCAGGGAAGGCAGGAAGAACAAACAAGGCATGGTGTCCCTGGTGTGTGTGTGTGTGTGTGTGTGTGTGTGAGAGAGAGAGAGAGAGAGAGAGAGAGAGAGAGAGAGAGAGAGAGAGAGAGAGAGAGAGAGAGAGAGAGAGAGAGAGAGAGAGAGAGAGAGAGAGAGAGATTGAGAGAGATTTCAACGGTGGGGCCAAGGAGACCCCCCTTCTCTCCCTCTTTTGACCCTCTTCGTGTAGGAGACGAAAAACGCCGGCCATCCGTGAAGCTCTCTAGTTAGGGAACTTTTTGCCAGAAAACCCAGAGATTTTTTTTTTTTAATGTAGAAAACCTCAGATTTGCAGATAGAAATCAAGATAGCCTTTACCGGTTGATAGCACTTCAATCCAGAAGAGGTGATACAGGGTTTTTGTGGGTTTTTTTGATGCTGGAGCAACGGAACACGTTTAATAGACATATTTCTAAGACCACCGTCAGCAACATCGTTTACCTGTTTACCAATCCGGTCGTCATCTTTTTGAAGGAAAAAAAAATCTCCTCCTGCTTTTTGGTTCTCATCGTAAACATTCTGATTAATATTATGAACTTTACATTTATCAAAAGGGCGTCGGAAACTCTTCTAAGGGGCTGTTTTTTCATTACCCAGAATCTCGCTTCTCCTGAGCAGTGATCTGTTGAAACAATTGAAGCCGCCAAGTTTGGAAAGGCCACGCTCCCATCTACATTTGGTGGGGTGTGGGGTTTTTTTTTTGTTTTTTGTTTGCAAAAGAGCAGGAAGAGAATTAAAACGCAGTGTTCTTTTTAAGCATCACCTGAGCTGATTGATTACCTGTTTGGCCTCTAAAATAAAAGACATCTCGCTGGTCTCCCCCCCCCCCAGTTGTCTTCCAACACTTTATTAAAAGTGTCGTGTTTAGTTTTAAACGTCACTGAAGATATTTTAAATTAAAACTTTAATGGAGCCAAGTTTAACCTATCTTTTGCAAAGGTAATCCTCTATGAAACAAATGCTGGAGATGTCATTATCCCTGATGGCCATCATCTTTAGCACTTAGCAATAGCCCTTAGACTTATATACCGCTTCACAGTACTTTACAGCCCTCTCTGAGCGGTTTGCAGAGTCAGCATATTTGCCCCCAACAATCTGGGTCCTCATTTGACCGACCTGGGAAGGACGGAAGGCTGCGTCAACCTTGAGCTGGTCAGCATCAAACTTCTGGCTGTGGGTAGAGTCAGCCTGCAATACTGCACTTTCCAGCCACCACGACTCCTTTAATATTTTGGTTCTTTAGTCCCCCTGCATTCTAGTGGACAGGGGGAACGCTGTAGACACAGTATATCTTCATTTCAGCAAAGCTAGTGATGAAGTTTCTCACGCTATCCTTGTGACAAGTTGACAAATCCATGGGTTGGATTTTAGCAATAGTAATAGCAATCGCATTTAAACTTATATACCGCTTCACACTGCTGCTTTACAGCCCTCTAAGCGGTTTAGAGAGTCAACAGGTGGCTGCGGCCGTGTTTCTGCCAATATTGAGGTTTTGTGGGAAAGTGAGTTTGGCGAAGTGAGGGATAATAAGGGGTCCGTAAGGAACTCAACCGATCGGTTGCAAAGTAGTAGGAAGGTGTGCCCCTGGTAGGCTTCCCTGGAAGCCCATGCAACATCTGGTGGCATCTTGTTGCATCCGAAGGTAGATTAAAAACAGGACGGCTGGCATGCTTGAAGTACAGCTGTGAGAGCAGAATTACCTAAATACCCAACACTGCCTGGATAAAGATAATGCAGAACAAGACATCTGGCCCTTGTGTGGCTGTCTCTGTGTGCGCATGTGTGTGCTTAAATGTTTAATGCGGGTGAACAGAAAGCTGGAAAAATTTAAAAAAAATAGTTCTGTGTTAATTGGTGTTAATCACCAGGTGCTTTCACACACAGGAGATATTGCTTGGAAATAGGCTGATAATTAAATAAAGCAGACTTGGGCTGGGTGAGGTTTTGGCTTTGATTAAAAAAAAAAAGGAATTGGATGAATAAAGCAACAGAGCACGGCCCTTCAAAGCAGCTATGTCTTCTTGGGATCATATGGCTGTCCTTGCAGTAGCCCCATGTCCCTAGGGAATGAGGTAGCTGCTTTAAAGCACTGGGGACACTTTTTATGTTTAGAGTACCATCGTTTGGGAATCAAAGCCAAAACAGCTCTAAATGCTATAGAGATAAGTCCCAAAGGTGCTTTCTTGTTTTTCTTTGAAGACCTTTCGCTCTTTATCCCAAAAGCTTCTTCAGTTCTGACTGAATTGGTGGGGAATGGAAGGATTTATACTCCTTGCAGACAGCTGGTCATTTGCCTCCTTTGAGAGAATCATTGAGGCCACGTGGACCCTGAGGACACAGACCAACCTCCAAGTGGCCTCAAGGACTCTCTAAAAGAAGGTAAATGACCAGCAGTCTGCAAGGAGTATAAATCCTTCCATTCCCCACCAATTCAGTGAGAACTGAAGAAGCTTCTTGGATGGGAAGGGAAAGGTCTTCAAAGAAAAACAAGAAAGTCCAATTGCCTCCTGAAAAAGCACCGTTGGGACAACCAGGACCCGGATGACTGAGAATCTCCATATGGAGTTAAGTCTTTTTCTATATTATGTCCATTCCGTGGCGTTCTCATAGGCTGGTGGGCCAGCTGTTATAGGGTATGATAAACTCTTTTTTTTAAAATATAAAATTCTTTTATTAAAACAATCAACATTGAACATAAAAACATATTGTGCAGCAATCATCATGGCACCTGATATACAATACTAAGTGTTAGTCATTGAAAACGTCTGAATTAGTAAGCCTTTTTCCCACCCCTCGCGTCTAGCCTCAACTATACTCCTGTTACACTTTGTTTGATTGGTGTTTCTCTTATCTGGTTCCATATTAATGTGATCAACATTAAACCAAGGATCCTATTGCTAAACAATCATCCTAGAACTTAGCATACAACATTAGGGTATGATAAACTCTTGACCTGATCCTTCAGGGCTCGTCACTGCAAGTCTCTGTGCGCTCACGTTAAGCACATCACTGGCTCTATTTCCACTCTCCTAATAAGTCAATAATAAGGTTGGCCTGCCTGTTTTCACATGGCTCAGTTTGTGAAAGGGAGCGAGGCCAAAGGAATGATGGCCCAGCGAGAGAGAGAACAGTGAGGACGAGCAACGTGAAAGAAACAAATGCCGATCTCACTAACCTTTTGGCCTTCTCTTCCTCAGGAGTTCATTATTATGACCAAGTGATCGATGGGCTGCTCTCCATCGGCGTCACCCCGGTGGTGACGCTGTATCACTTTGACTTACCTCAATGCTTAGAAGACCAAGGCGGCTGGAGATCCAACGCCACAGTGGAGGCGTTTAACGCGTACGCCCAGTTCTGCTTCCAAACCTTCGGGGACCGGGTGAAGCTGTGGATCACCATTAATGAACCGCACGTCGTTGCTGTGTATGGCTATGAAAAGGGAATTATAGCGCCGGGTGTCTCCATGCCCGGTGTCGGTGCCTATCTGGCAGCCCACCACCTGATCAAGGCTCATGCTGAAGCTTGGCACACTTACCACCAACTCTTTCGGGAACAACAGGGTGGACTTGTGTCCATAGCCCTCGACTCCGATTGGGCCGAACCCTTCGATCCGACTTCCCTTGCTGACCGGGAAGCTGCCAAGAGGCATATGGCGTTTTGCTTGGACTGGTTCGCCACCCCGATCTTCCTCCACGGCGACTATCCGGCTGTGATGAAGTCGAGGGTTTCCACTGCGCGCACGGAGCCAGGCTCTCTGTCTTCACGGCTTCCTGAATTTACCGAACGAGAGAAGGCGAGGATCAAAGGCACGGCTGATTTCTTTGCCCTCAATTATTACACCGCCCGCAAAGTTAAGCACCTGGATCACAAGCCCGGCCAGCCGAGTTTGTCTGCAGACAAAGAAGCCGAACAAATCATAGATCCATCCTGGCCTGTGGCAACTGGGAATTCTTGGCTGGCGGTTGTTCCCTGGGGTTTACGGCGGCTGTTGACATACATCAAGGTGACGAATTCTATTCTTGCTTTTCTGTTGCTAGCCACTTCCCTTTGCACGGAGAAACAGGCTCAGAGGGAATTCAGCTAGACCTCCGCTTACGACCTCAGCTGGCCCCAAAATTTCTGCTGCTAAACAAGACGGTTAGGTGAGTTTCGCCCCATTTAACACCCTCCCTTGGACCGTTGTTAAGTGAATCACTGTACTTGTTAAGCAAGTAACACGGTCCGTAAGTGGATCTGGCTTCCCCATTGATTTTGCTTGTCAGAAAGTTGCCAAAGGGTCAGGGTTGATGTCTGCACGCCAATCCCCAAGCAACCAAATCTGAATTTTGATCAGGTGACCGTGAGGATGCAGCAACGGTCGTAAGGGTGAAAAACAGTCATACGACATCGCTTTTCTCAGTGCTGCTGTAACTTCAGACGGTCACTAAACAAATTGTTATAAATCGAGGACTACCTGTAGTAAGAAAGGCAGCTGAACCCCAAAATTTCCTTCATGAAAATCAATCAGAATAGAACTGGGCGGGACCTTGGAGGTCATCTAGTCCAACCCCCTGCTCAAGCAGGAGACCTTATACCATTTCAGACAAGTGGCTGTCCAGTCCCTTCTTAAAATCCTCCAGGGATGAAGGACCCACAACTTCTGGAGGAAGGAGTTCCACTGGTTAATTGTTCCCACTGTCAGGAAGTTTCTCCTTAGTTCCAGGTTGCTTCTCTCCTTGATGAGTTTCCATCCGTTGCTTCTTCTCCCGCCTTCTTCTGGGGCTTTGGAGGATAGCTGGACTCCCTCTGTTAATATATAGAAACCATAAGGCAAATATCTAGTTCTGGGTCCAAGTTCATCTTGTGGTCAGCCTCACTCCCTCTTAGCTGTTGACCAGGGGAACTTAGATAGTCAAGAAGATACCATTCCTCCCTGACATGTTTTCAGTCACGTATGAAAAATCCCGTGAGCGTCCCGTGTGTGTGTTTACGCGATCCTAGGATCCCCATCCTAGCTCTGAACCGCTTACCCATAAGCCCAGCCATTTTTGCTCACATCCCCAGCAAGTCCCACAGCACAGGAAGGCCGTGTGTCTGTCCAAGAGGCCATGGGGTGTTGGTTGCCCCTTGCGAGGATGGAGGGGGGGGGTTTTAAAACGCGATGCCAGCGAGGCAGATGCTAATGCAGAGGAAAAAAAAAGATATTTCAGTATTCTCATTAAAGTAAGTAATTCCTCCTCCTTCATGGATGTTTGCACAGTTTTGCTTTTCCGCTGTTAATCATAAAAGGTCAGCTTGTGGGAAATTAAGTTAATAGGGTCAGTGCAATTGGATGAAAAGTACTTTGCAGTGGTAGCTTAAAGTAGATGGAGGGTGAGGCACCTGGTTTTATGGGCTTTTCTTGACATCTGCTCTGAACGAAACGCCTGCTCCCTTCTTCCAGGATACGTATAATCACCCCGTAATTTACATCACCGAGAACGGCTTCTCCCAAAGTGACCCGGCTCCCGTGGATGACGGCCGTCGCTGGGAGTATTTTAGGCTGACTCTACAGGAGATTTTAAAAGGTACAGGTTGTGCAAACTCAATACAACTTTCCTACGTGCCTATTTGCATTGAAGCAAATGCCAAGTGGTTCTTCAAGTTAATGTACATCCGGAGAGCGGCAGGGCAATTAGGAAAGGAAAGTTTGAGAAGGAGAATAGGAAGGAGAAGTAGCTGAGGCCCCCTGTACTGTGACGTTGGGGAGGCAGAGGAGAGGAGGCTCCTTTTCACGAATTCACGATGCTCAAAAGTCGTATTAATTGGAAGAGTTTATCCGAGGGAAGAAAATAGGGTTGAACACTGCAGTATTGATTTCACAAATACTGACTTCCCGGGAGAAGCGTAAATAAGGCTCTGCCAGAAATGAAAGGGATTGAGGGGTTTTCCATAGCTAGGAAGTTGAAAGTTCAGCAGACAAGTCAAGGGGTAGGGACAAAATTCCAAGTTTTCCGCCTCGTTTTGGTAATCCTTAATTGGACTGGTTTGGTTTTAAAGGCGATCCTGTTGTGAAAGAACCTTTAGAATTTTTCTCTCCCACCCCACCCCAAATGCCTTTGCTTCTTGGAAAATAGCTTGTCCCTGAAACACTTAACACAGATTATTATTATTATTATTATTATTATTATTATTATTATTATTATTATTATTATTATTATTATTATTATTATTATTATCTTTTATTCATTAAACATGAACCTCAGTCAACTGAACATTCAAATCGCCAATTTGAATGTTCAGTTGATCTATTATTATTATTATCATTATCATTATCATGGTGGGATATAAATAAGTAAATGTTAATTGCAGGCAAACAATTACATTTATTCTGCCTCCATCCCTTTATTTTACAATTGACAATAAAGCAGAGAAGCACCGTGAAGACCAAAACCCTTTTGTTTTTAAAATGTCAAGAGGGCTGAAATGGGAAATGAATACTTTTTTCTCTGTTGGAACTCCAGCTGCAGTGATTATAAGGTATCAAACTCTTACTTGTTGAGGCATAAAACTCAAATTCCTTTGACGAACGCTCTTAAGCAATATTACTGTTTTATAATTTAGTCCTTATTATCCAGGCCTCTTAAATCTTACCTGGGAATTTTCTCACCGGCCACAACGTTCAATCTTTGTTCACTGAAACCTTAAACGGTGTCCTTGTTGCTAAAGCAATAATACCCACGTCTGTCAGGATGCCTGGCTTTAAATGTGCGAAAGTTCGAACCGCTGTCAGATTATTATTACTTTCTTTTTCATTACCCATTCAGATGTTAGCGGTCGTGTCTGTGGGAATCACATCAAAATCAAGCTGTGCAAAGACGGATCCATTAATATTTTTTTTTCCACACACACCCCTCTCAATTTAGGAGCAAGCAAGGTCTTAAGCCACATTTTAACCAACCTTCCTAACAAAATCCAACTTTTTAGACACAGAATTGTACCTGAGTTAGCGCAGCAGTCCCAAAGTGCTGAAAGAGGCAGCGCTGGGTTCTTAATGTCCACTTTATCCAAGGCAAGGTGCCATGATATGTATTGAAAACTTCAGTAAAAAACTGTCGAGGTGTGTGCAGAGGGGCAGGTTCATATATCTCACCCTACAGGAGTTCAAAGTTGGAAGTGACCCCTTACTCTCTTTCTCTTTCTCTTTCTCTTTCTCTTCTCTTCTCTTCTCTTCTCTTCTCTTCTCTTCTCTTCTCTTCTCTTCTCTTCTCTTCTCTCCTCTCCTCTCCTCTCCTCTCCTCTCCTCTCCTTTTATATTTATTCCCTTCCCTTCCCTCCCCTTCCCTTCCCTTCCCTTTTGTATATTCTATTCTATTCTATTCTATTCTGTTCTGTTCTGTTCTGTTCTGTTCTGTTCTATTTTTCTAATTTATTCTCTTCTCTTCCCTTCCCTTCCATTTTGTATATTGTATATTCTATTCTATTCTATTTCTATTTCTATTCTTCGATTTGATTCTGTTGTTCTTCCAGACCTCACTGATATTCAATTAACTTTGCAACATCTTGCAGCCTCTGAATTCATTTGGGTTTTATATGCTTTCTATATTTTTCAGTAGTGGGGAGTCTTGTGTGGTAGAGATTGTAACTGTGCCTTCTGTGTAACTGGAGGTGGCAGTGTTTTGCTACGTCCGTTTTCGTATTCTCTTTCAGATACAGAAAAATCTGCTTCAATTCTTTCATCTCTAATCTGTTGGTGTTAAATAAGCTTGGGATATGCACCTGTTGCTGGCTTGTAGCAGGAAAGGAAGGTTTAATGTGATATGAAAAATGTCTTTTATTTAAACAAAAAAGCTTTTGCACAGCTACAGTTTCACTGTGCAGCCAGATGTATAGATTGATTTTTTTCTAAAAAAAAAATGCACGCAGAAAGTTTTTTTTTTTAAAAAGCTACACAAAATCCAGCATGACACTGTGATTGTGTGTATATTGAAGCCTAGGAAGACTCAAATTTGATATAAGGAAGCATCTCTTGACCATGAGAAAAAGGGACCAGCCTGCCTCATAGATGCTCCATCACTGAACATTTTCAAGCAGCCAATTATTTGGAAAGATTCGAGACTTCTTCCCTTGGTTAAGGGTCCCATCCCGCTCACGTTGGGAGCCCTGAGACATTTCTGGGTTGAAAGGATTATGTCAGAGCTTGCACAGATTATTGCGCGAGGTAACCCAGGAGTAAATACAGTAAACTGTGGTCTATATTATCTTACACTATCTACAATATCACACACCAGGAACAATATACATACACGTGCTAATACAGCAGGATCAAACAAACCACAATTACAGCAGGAAACGGAAGAGCGACAACATATCAGCAGAGCCATCCCTTTATACAAAGGCTCTTAAAGAGATCCAAACCCTGCTGCGTCATTCCCATCATTATATCTTACATTACATAAGCTGGTTAGCTGTTAAATCATTACCTTGACAGATTAGCTGGTGATATCACCGTTCCCTGGGGGGCACCTGGTTGGGAGTCTCCTTTCATGTCCCCATTTATGTGCCCACTGAAGTGGTACCTATTTATCTACTTGCAAATGCACGCTTTCCAACTGCCAGGTGGGCAGGAGCTGGAGCGAATGCCGAGAGCTCACCCACCACACAGCAGGACTCAGTTCTCGAATGCAAACTTGCTGATTGGGGTAGACTAGAAGAGCTTCAAGGTCCCTTCCAACCTTATGATTTTATAATTCAACCAAAGTCTTTTTTCATCAGAAGACTTTCAGTGGCAGCTTTAGCCATGGGCCTGTCTAAGCATCTGCCCATCTTAAATAGCAATAGCCCTTAGACTTATACACCGCTCCACATGGCTTGACAGCCCTCTCTAAGCAGTTTACAGAGTCAGCCTGTTGCCCCCCAACAACCTGGGTCCTCATTTTACCGACCTCGGAAGGACGGAAGCCTGAGTCGACCTGGAACTGGTGAGAATCGAACTGCCAAATTGCTGGCAATTGAGAGTCAGCAGAAGAAGAGGAAGGAGGAAGAGAGGAGGGAGCAGGAGAAGAAGGAAGGGAAGGGAAGGGAAGGAAGGAAGGAAGGAAAGAAGGACCAGTAAAAAGGAAATTTTGGATGAATAAACTTGGCATAGAGACATCATGTATTATAATGTCCAACCCCCCCCCAAAGATATGAATATGTGAACTTGAGAAAATACCTCCACACAATTGAAAAGGAAAGTTATTTCAATGAAGGGATCAAAGGAGCCGTCAAAGGGATGTGAAGACCCATCCATTGTTGTCATAACTCTCCAAGAATGAAAAGTCCTTGCTGAGCAGGAGTGTCCTCAGGAGTAGAGCTAATACAGAGATCAAGGAGAGAAGAAAGCATGGAAGGAAGAGCTACAAGGAGGAGATGGCTAATGTGTAGGACAAGACAAATGATGTGCTTTGCTGTACCTGAAATGGTTCTTTTGGCTGTTGTGACCACCCATGGTGGTTAATTAATTAGATAACCTTCCTGATAGGGTGATTAATGGGCAGGCTGGATGTAAACAGATCTACGCTAATTAATAATATAGCTGTCACCAGAGAACCTGGCCACAGGAGTAGGGAGTGAGAACTAACTTTCTGTGCAACAGTTCCTGGGAGACACATTACGTAGGGTGATCACATGGGTGATAGAGCACGTCCTTCTCCTCCCATGGTAGTTCAATTTGTATAACAAATGTTGGTTGCATATCTCTCTCTCTCTCTCTCTCTCTCTCTCTCTCTCTCTCTCTCTCTCTCTCTCTCTCTCTCTCTCTCTCTCTCTCTCCTTCTTTCTCTCTCTCTCCCCTCTTCTCTCTCCCTCTTCTCCCTCCTCTCTCCCTTCCTCTCTCTCCCTCCTCTCCTCCTCTCCCTCTCCCCTCTTCTCCCTCTTCTCCCCCCTCTCTCTCTCCCTTCTCTCCTCTCCCTCTCTCTTCTCTCCTCCTCTCCCTCTCCCCTCTCTTCCTCTTCTCCCTCTCCCCTCTCTTCCTCTTCTCTCTCCCGTTTCCTCTCCTCTCCCTCTGTCCTCTCTCCCTCTTTCCTCTCCCTTCTGTCTCCCTCCTCTCCCTTTTCTCTCTCTCTCTCCTTCTTTCTCTCTCCTCTCTCCCTTCCCTCTCTCCTCTCCCCTCTTTCCTCTCTCCTCTCCCTCTCTTCCTCTCTCTCTCTCCCTTGTCTCCATCTCCTCTCTCCTCTCTCACTTTTCTCTCTCTTCCCTCCTCTCTCTCTCCTCTCCTCTCCCTCCCCCCCTTAGTTAGTGCCTGCACAAGCACTTTTCATGAAGCTGGTCTTTCATTCCTATCTGGAGAGAGTAAGGTTTACAAGGAACTGCTGTTTAAGACAACTCAAAAAAATTAAGATAATCCTAGAAGGCAGGTGACCGAATTCCAACGGGGACTAATCACAGAGAACAGGTGTTGAAGGAGCTCCATTACCTTCCGAGCTCATTGCAAAATGCAGGTACTTGTCTATAAAATTCCGTATCGGGGATCTGAGGCAACATCTGCTGGCCCAGGAGCCATTAATCTGCGGAGGGGCTTCATCGGTACTTTTCTTCAAGAACAGCTGAGCCAGGTGGTAAGCAGAAGAAACCATTTGTGGAACTTGCTCTCCCAGGAAGATCACTTGGCGTTGGCGTCTGCTAATTGCTTCAGTGCTGGGCAATCTTTGTAATCTCCCAGGTCTTTTAGACATTGGAAGCATAGATTTCAGATTTAAATCTTAAGACATTCTTATCTAGGTATATCCAGCTGAACATAACAAGATACGGCCTGCTAAGGAACATGGTCAATTAATGTTGGTTTGTACTGATGGTGGGCCATTGCTGATTGTATTGCTTCCATGTGGTTTTCTACTGATTGTTCAGTCTGGGTTTCATCCCAATGATTAGATTCAATTTCAGTTCAAAGTAGAGCTGGAAGGGACTTTGGAGGTCTTCTAGTCCAACTCCTGCTCAAGCAGGAGACCATTTCAGACAAGTGACTGTCCAGTCTCTTCTTGAAAACACTGGGTTAATTGTCCTCACCGTTAGGAAATTTCTCCTTAATTCCAGGTTGCTTTTCTCCTTAATTAGTTTCCACCCATTGTTTTTTGTCCTGCCTTCTGGTGCTTCGGAGAATAAGTAAGGAAAATAAGATGCTGTAGATTCCATCTTCTTCTTGATTGCTCTTCTCCCTTTTGACACCGGGAGCCTGTAACATAATTGAGATCAACATCCAGGAAGAACTAAAAGTATAATAATATGGATTCTTATAGACTATTTCTCCTTATAGCATTTCGCCTCATAGGAATCTCATCAGCTATCTGATTCGTGTGTGTCTACATGTGTGTGTGTTTGTCCTAACACACCTGCTTCAACAAGCCCGTATGTTCAACGGAGCCGTGTGCTACAGGCCTGAGAAGACTTGAGTCACTCCACTTCTCCAAAGAGTAGAAATCTTTGTATTTCTAAATTAGACAGTCTGCTTCCAGGGCAAAATGTAGTTAAAGAGTCTTCTACTTACCCTCAAAAAAAAACAACAAAAAGGATAGGAGAAAATGAGTTTGAATAACTGATGCGCTACGGCAGCCATCTGCAAATTAAACCCAGGATGTTGGGGAAATTGTGCCTTTGGCTGAGAAATAATCAGCTCCCGACGCTTTTTTCTCATCAACGTATCGGCGTGAAGCCCCTTTACTTAGCCAAAGTCCTATCATCAAGGAAGCAGTCCATCAAAAGTTCACCGTGGGGTATTATTTGGCGCCTCACCTTTCTCTTTACATTTTGGCTTCCTTGGACCCCCTTCCCACTTGCGATGGTTTGAAAGGAGAAGAATTGTAGGAACACGGGTTTCTTATCACGTCTGTTCCAGCTCCGGCAGGCCCAGAGCCGTCCCTGTCCTCCTCAGTTATCTTTCGACACAGCACCGTTTTGAGCAGAGGTTTAATACACAAAAGATTGTTTCCCTCAAGATTTAGGTACCTCATAAATCAACCTGACAAATCACGTGGCCACTTTCTCTCGGCTGCTTTGTCTGGGGTGTGCGCACGGACAAGACGGTGGCGTTCTCCGCGGCTTATTGTCTAATAATGTCAGAGGGTTGTGTTCTTCTCACGCTGTATTAGACTCAACCTAGACAATTCTTTTTCTGAGTGTTCGTGTGGTGCCCAAGTAGTGTGTGAGAAAGGGGAGACGGATTTCCAAGGACTACATTTCTCCACATATAACTCTGCTAGGAAGTGTAAGATCAATGTATAACTGATGTTTCCCGGAATGTCGTAACTTAAATTGTTCTTCATTTAAAAAAAAAAAACCAAAACAATTCATGTTAATGTGTTTATGATGAATCCATCCATCATTTCCCCCCTCCCTTTACTTGTGAGACCCTTCCTCTGTGCAGTGGGAAAGACCTAGACCAAAACCTCCAGTGATGGAGCAGCTTCTGAAGGCAACTTCTGTTAGGTTAATTGTTCTCACTGTCAGTAAATTCCTCCTTAGTTCCAGGTTGCTTCTGTCCTTGATTAGTTTCCATCCGTTGGTTCTTGTCCTGCCTTCAGGCGCTTTGGAGAATAGCTTGACTCCCTCTTCTTTGGGACAGCCCCTGAGATATTGGAAGACTGCTATCGTGTCCCCCCTCGTCCTTCTCTTCATTAAACTGGACATACCCAATTCCAGCAACCGTTCCTTATATGTTTTAGCCGCCAGTCCCCTGATCATCTTTGTTGCTCTTCTCGGTGCTCTTTCTAGAGTCTCAACATCTTTTTTATATCATGGTGACCAAGACTTGTAGCATTTTTAAACTCTATCCTAGTTCCTGATTTCACAGTAGTGTGAATTTAGCCCCCCCCCGCCCCGCCACTTTGTTATCGCAATGTTACTAAAGTGTCCCTTTATTCTGGAATCAATTGCATGCCCAGTTACGTTTCTGTTGAGATGGATAGTTTAAGTATGTCATCACACGATCTGCACTCGGATAAACTCTTACAGGCTCACCCTATAGGCCGCTAAGCATGATAAGCAGAACGTGAAGGCCTAACTCAATCTGATGATAAGCAACTTCCATTCAAGGCAAATAGTAAGCACCTGATGCAAGCCAATAGCAGCAACTAGGAGCTTGGATCCATCTTTCAGTTTGAAGTGAGAAACTGAACAGAAGGAAGCTCTTGGCTCAAGATTGTGAAGGAAGCCACGTTTAGTGACCTGTACTAAGCCTTGGTCCAAATATTACCACTGACCCTAATTTCTGATCATGATTCAATTCTGGGTGATGCTTAGTAGGATAACCGATCAACATGAACCAGGATTTTTTTCCTATGGGCAAATTATATGAGAAAAAAAAATTCTGTTGGCAATTTTACAATGGACACACACCTCTCTGAATATAAATGTATGACTCAACATCTCTTAAGAAGTTTTAGCCATTGGATTAGCCTGTAAATCCACGAAAAGTGAAATGTCAGCTAGGATTTTAGTCTCTGGATTATCTTTGATAATTTTATCTAGAAACGAGTGTCCAATTACTGTAGGATGACTGGCTCACTTGTGTTGTGAGAAAAGAGCCTGTGTGGATGTTTTAGCAGTGACTCAGCAAACCCACACTTACATCTTTCATTGTTGTTTTGTTTTTTGTGTTGGACCTAAAATTATATTTTGCTGAAACTCTTAAATTCCCTAATGTGTCACCCCTTTTTCCTACGCAGATCTCCAGAACATATACAGGTAACCCTTCGGTGGGGGCCACAATCGACCCGACAATTTCTGTTCCTAAGGGAGACCTTTGTTAAGTGACTTTTGCCCCATTTTATGACTTCCTTTCTTGCTACATTTGTTAAGTGAATCACTGCAGTTGCTCAGTTAATAACACGGTTGTTAAGTGAATCCAGCTTCCCCATTTTTCAGAAGGTCGCAAAAGGGGATCTTGTGACCCCGGGACACTGCAACCGACATAAGTACAAGTCAGTTGCCGAGCATCTTAATTTTGATCACATGATCATAGGGATGCTGCGGCGGTCGTTGAGTGTGAAAAACGGCCATAAGTCACTTTTTTCAGTGCCGTTGTAACTTTGAACGGTCACTAAGCGAACTGTTGCAGATTACCTGTACTTCAGCCCCTTTTTTCAGAGGAAAATGTGGCTTTTTTTTTAAAAGAAAGGATAGAGTGATGATTGTGTTGATGAATAAGGAGGGGGAAGAGACGATAACGAAAAAATTCCTAGGCCGGGTATACTGAAAATGTAAATAATCATCCGCTATTTTGTACAGACCACGAGAAGCATAAAGCTGAGTTTCTATTAAGCCACGAAAAAAACGGAAAAGAGAAATAGTGAGGTTAAAATTTAAGAGTGGTAACTTTTGGGGGAGAGCCTTTTTTGTCACTAAACAGTCAGTTCTTTTAAGAGGTTCAGTCCTTGTGTACAAGGTTCACTTTACGGGTTTAAGTTGTGTTGAGTTTCTTGAACTTTCCACCAAGCTTGGCCAGGGTGCCTTTGCAGGAGTCAAGCTTGCCTTCTACTCCTCTGCTTGGTGAGCTTCTCCACTTTGGTGAATGGGATTAACTGAATTGCAGTTACTTTTCTCTCCTTTCATTTGCTAAATTGGAG
The DNA here is from genome assembly GCA_034064705.1 of Bothrops alternatus. Taxonomy (NCBI): domain Eukaryota; kingdom Metazoa; phylum Chordata; class Lepidosauria; order Squamata; family Viperidae; genus Bothrops; species Bothrops alternatus. Next base: position 1,137,334 of record JARGCV010000338.1, read on the forward strand.
ATCAGGTCTTCCTCTTAAATCAAGGAGGTCAACACCAGGGATGATGTTGAGGAAGTGGGCGCTGGAGCTAGCTATGCCTCTTCACTTCCAGAGGTTCAAGATAACTTCCATGAGGGACTTCCTTTCAGTTCACCCATACTTGTGAGAAGGCTGAGAAAATTGACGAGGGCACGATTGCCTACTTTAACCCATGATTAAGAGTCTATGGAGAGTCTCAGTCATCCAGGTCATGGTTGTGAAACCATGAAAAAGCACCTTTGGGACAACCATGATTAAGTGGAGACTTCACCCTGGAAGCCGTCATGGTTCCGACAGATGAAACTTGTCAAAGAACTTCGAGGCATTGTTTACCTTAAAGAATCTTTATTTTGGGTAGCATAACATCGGCAGTGCATAAGCGAAGCCAAAAACTGAATTCCCCTCTCCTGGGCGCATAGTATCAAAGCACAATTCCCTTCTCCAATTAACAGTCATAAATCACATTCCCCAATTAGCTTGAAGTGCGGGCTTCCTCTCCAGTTCTCCAGCCCGCTGCCAATTCTTATCATCTCTGGTTACGATAACCTTGATTCTCACGCTAAGTTTAATGTTGTTATATCTAGCTGGACTCTCATTCATATCCCCCCTCCCAGCATCATCTAACTCTGAAAGCAAAAGGTAAAAGGTGGCTACATTTCCATTTGTTGTCAATGCAAAAACATCCAATGTTAGCAGTGTTGACAGTAGAATAACTAATTTTCTCAGTTTAGGTGTAAGGCATCCATGGTGCAGCAGTCTATAAAACTTGACTAGGAGTTTTAATTAAAGGTCCGATCAACATTTAAATGGGGAAACTCTTTCAGGTTTTGTTCTGTGTAACAAAAGGGAGATATATAAATGTAATTAAAACCAAGTGGTTCTTTTCCTTTTTCTTTTTAGCGATTTACGCTGACGGCGTCCAAGTGAAAGGCTACTTTGTCTGGTCCCTCCTGGATAACTTTGAATGGATTTGTGGATACAGCTCTCGGTTTGGGCTCTTCCACGTGGATTTTGAAAACTCAGCATTGCCCCGAGTTCCTTATAAATCTGCCATTGAATATGCAAAAGTCATCGCCAACAACGGGCTGGTGAAATCACCTAGATAACAGATGAACCTCAACGGACTGCACGGGACGGTCTTTTTAAAACGGAATGTGGGTTTTTAATAAAGGCCCGTCAAAAGCGCGATCAGCAAAATTGCGGGTATTAGAACAATAATTACACAAGGGATGTAAAACCTACATCCTGCAAGACGTGGCTTTTTAAAAAATAAAGTCGAAATGCTGGGTCGCTATTATGTACTTCCACAATGTTTATTATTGGACTGGGCAGAAATTCATTTGAAAAATGTAAGTAATTAACCCACATTGATTAAATAGGTTTGGTACATCAATGGTTTGGTACTCTTTTATTTTTAACTTTAAAAAACAAGAACAACCGCATACGGGTAATTCAAATTCTGTGCCAAGAATGGATGAATTCGGTGACCTGCACTAATTAGGCAAATTTCCCGTATTTCTTCATTGTACGTAGTTTGTCCTGCAAAGCTAGTTAGAACTGAAAGGAACGCTAAATGTGTTTGCCGATAAAGATTGAAGCAGAGGAGAGAAACAAACTAGTCCTCAGGGAGGCATTTTTGAAGCTTTGCCTGTCTAAAAAGCTCATGAAAGGGCTCTTTTTCTGTGACAAAGTGAAGGCTTTGGTTAAGTGGCCCACTGTGGGGCAGGAACAAGGAGAAACATGTATGTGCAGCCTTCACCAAATGTCCTTCTGGTGGCTTCTCATTCATAGCAATTGCAGAGTAGCACCTGCAGGGACAGGGATGGAGGCCTGTTGGATTAGGAAAAAAAGAGCCACTCTTCTGGGTGCAAAAAGTAGAAAGATTAGCAAAGGGCAACATGCTTCCAAAGTCTGGACAGGTATTGTTCCGGCATTGGAATTGGAATTGGAATTGGAAATGGAAATGGAAATGAGAAGAGAAGGGAAGGGAAGGGATGGGATGGGATGGGAAGGGGAAAGGAAGAGAAGAGAAGATGGGAAGGGAAAGGAAGGGAAAGGAAAGGAAAGGATGGGAAGGGAAGGGAAGAGAAGAGGAAGGGAAGGGAAGGGAATAGAATAGAAGATGGAAAGGGAGGGGAAAGGAAGAGAAGAGGAAGAAAGGAGGAGAAGAGAAGGGAAGGGAAGAGAAGAGAATAGAAGATGGGAAGGGAGGGGAAAGGAAGAGAAGAGGAAGAAAGGAAGGGAAGGGAAGAGAAAAGGAAGAGAAGATGGGAAGGGAGGGGAAAGGAAGAGAAGAGGAAGAAAGTAAGAGAAGAGAAGATGGGAAGGGAAGGGAAAGGAAGGGAAAGGAAAGGATGGGAAGGGAAGGGAAGAGAAGAGGAAGGGAAGAGAAGAGAATAGAAGATGGGAAGGGAGGGGAAAGGAAGAGAAGAGGAAGAAAGAAAGGAAGGGAAGGGAAGGGAAGAGAATGTCAAGAATTCTCAAATTAGTCATCAAAGTTGCTTGCCATTGGCTTTCTCCTTTTTTGATTTTGTTTTTAGGAGAAAGTGCAGCGGCGCTCTTGAAAATATGAACCACAGTTAGCATCTTTCACGGAAGAAAAAAAAATACCCCACACAAAATAAATAAATAAAAACACCACACACAAAATAAAACCTGAGGAGTGTGTTTTCACTCTGGCTTGAGAAAAAAAAAAAGCAAGTCCTAACATTAAGGCAGGTGGGCAAACTCCCCCCTAGGACCTCCGAAGAGCCTGCCAGGGTTGGGGTTAGGGTTTATGGTGAAGTCTCACCTTCCCAAAGACGATGTTGGGGCGTGGTGCTTTCAAACAGCGGAATCTAATGACAGACAGTGTGTCCCTGTGTACAGACAATCCTCGACTTAATGGCCACAACGAGGCTCCAGATTTCTATTCTCAAGCGAGACGTTTGTTAAGGGAGCTTTGCCCCATTTTACAACTATTTCTTGCCACCGTCGTTAAGCGGATCCCTGCAGCTGATCAGTTAGTAACCCGGTTGTTAAGTGGGTCTGGCTTCCCCCACTGACTTCGCTTGTCGGACGGTCGTAAAAGGGGATCACACCCCCCCCGGGGCACTGTGACCGTCGTAAATGTGAGTCAGTTGCCAGGCACCCGAATTTGGATCACGTGACCCCCTGGGTGATGCTACAAAGGATGCAACTGGAAAACCGGTCGTAAGTCCCTTTTCCCCAGTGCCGTTGTAACTTTGAACAGTCACTAAACCAGCGGTTCTCAACCTATGGGTCACGACCCCATTTGGGGTTGAACGACCGTTTCGCAGGGGTCGCCAGACACCGCGGTCCGCCATTTTGTTTTTTGTTTTTGTTTTTTCGTCGCGCGCGCGCCGCGCATGCGCACATCAGCCCGTCGCGGTCCGCCATTTTGTTTTTGTTTTTGTTTTTTTTTTGGTTTCTTAAAAAAATTTTTCAATTTTTTTTATTTTTTTTTTGTCGCGCGTGTGCCGCGCATGCGCAGTTCGGCCCGTCGCGGTCCGCCATTTTGTTTTATTTATTTATTTATTTATTTATTTTTAAAATTTTTTTTTGTCGCGCGCACACCGCACATGTGCAGTTCAGGCCATCGTGCGCGCGCCGCGCATGCACGGATCAGCCCGTCGCGGTCCGCCATTTTGTTTTTCTTTGGTTTTTTATTATTTTTTTCGTTGCATGCACTGCGCATGCACGGATTGGCCCGTTGCGCGCGCGCGCACCCGGGTCGGGGTCGCAGCGCGCATGGGCGGCGCAAGTGGGGTCTCAACCTGAAAAAGGTTGAGAACCACTGCACTAAACCATCAGTTGTAAGTGGAGGACTACCTTGTACAATGTTATAAGTAAAATTCTATGTAGATTAAAGCACTGCAAAGCTCCGGTTCTAAGTTGGTGAAAACACACACGTGTAGACCAAACTTTTTGATCATTTTCGTTTGATTGGCTTGAAAAGGGAGTCGTGGTCTGTTCTTTTAATTAAAACAAAACAAAAACAAAAAATGAAACCGTGATGGTCTTCAAAAGCATCTCCTTCCACTTGCCTTTCACCAAGTATTCAGTAGACTCTTTCAAAATCGCCCCCTTTAATCTTCCAAGCCCAAATTTAATGAGCGTAATCAATCCATAAAGAGAGATAGATGAGATTATTATTACCCTGGTCTTGCAGAAAATTATGCACGCCAACCTTTAGCTGTCTATTATAACTCTCTTGGGCGCCCAGGTGGAGGTGAGGACCTCTCAGAACTCCCTCCAAAATGAAGGAAATTCTTCTTTCTTGGTCCCAGCCGGGATAATCACCCTGGAGATTTTTAAGAAGAGACTAGACAGTCACTTGCCTGAGATGGTCTAGGTTCTCCTGCTTGAGCAGGGGGCTGGACTAGAAGACCTCCAAGGTCCCTTCCAGCTCTATTCCATTCCATATTCTATTCTATTCCATTCCATATTCTATTCTATTCCATTTCATATTCTATTCTATTCTACTCTATTCTATTTCTACTCTACTCTATTTCTATTCTATTCTATTCCATTTTTTATTCTATTCTATTCCATTTCATATTCTATTCTATTCTATTTCTGCTCTGCTCTGCTCCACTCCACTCCATTCTGCCAGACTAAAGCCTCACTGACTATTGTTGCTGATTTAATTTTTTAGAAGATAAGGCATCCGTTTTTTCTTCTTACTTCTTCCAAGCAGAACCCCCTTTAAATCGCAATGTTTTTGAATGTGTTGAGGTTGCACTCATCAACCTGACTTTCAAAATGGTTTAAAATCAGACCAAACTGGCATCTTTAAATGGGGAATGTCTTCTAAATAAAATCAGATGGACATCGTCAAGCTGCCCAGCTGCCCAGGCCACTCTGGCTTAGAGTAATATTCTGTCCTCTTTGTACTGTGTTTCGTTCGTGATTTTAAATACTCCCATGCTTTGGATTTTACAAGTGGTTCTATGTTATATTCTCTTCAGAGTTTATGTTATTATTCAAGAAAGAAGAGCTCTCTTTAATTAGGACACCAGGTAGACATTTATCCTGATGGATATATTTATACGTTCTATTTTGGAATACATGGACGATAGATTTTGTTTTCCACAGAAAAGAGGTATTCTTTCTGAATTAGTAAATTACATCTTCCAGCTCACTTGCTTTATCGGCTGAAATAAATATGCCAGATACTGAAATTCAAAGTCACTGAAAGTGCTGCATTTCTCTGAAGTTCTGTGTTGGGTTTGAAAAGACATTTCTCTCTCTCTCCCTCCTTCTCTCTCCTCTCTCTCGCTCTCCCTCTATCCCTCTCTCTCCTCTCCTCTCTCACTCTCTCTCCTCTCCTCTGTCTCTCCCTCCCTCTCCTCCCTCCCTCCCTCTCCTCCCTCCCTCTCTCCTCTCTCTCCTCCCTCCCTCTCTCTTGTCTCCTCTCTCTCCCTCTATCCCTTTCTCTCTTCTCTCCTCTCTCCTCCCTCTCTCTCTTCTCTCTGTCTCTCCCTCTCTCTCCTCCCTCCCTCCTCCCTCTCCTCTCTCTCTTTCAAAGTTTTATAAGACAAAGGGCAATTCACTAATTACTCCTGAAAATTAGTATTGCTGCGCAGTTATGTAGAAGGAGAAAAAAAAAACAAGAGACCAAATCCCTGCAGTATTTCAATTAATGTTATTTTTTAATTGCTTGTATTAGCATTTAAGATCAAGATTGATTAGCTTTGGACCATCAAACAAAGGGTTGAAGTCGTGGGCTGGAAGTTCTTAATTATATTTAGAATCTGTCAATATGATACATACCCAGCTAAAAGGTCAACAAAATAGAGTACAATAACTGCAACGTTTCGCTTCCATTGAACGTTGAGGATGGGAGGACTCCCCTTCTCCTCTCTTATCTGATCATTTGCCACCCCCAAAAAGGCGCAACCAATTCTTCCCTCATTGATGGGAGATGCTTCCGGGCAAATCTTTTATCGTGCAATTATCCTGCCACATTCAGGACATTTTGGAGAGCGGGCAACCAATGTCATATCCTACATCTGACCTTTTCTAGTTGCAGTGCCCATTAAGAGAGTAATAGTGAGCTGTAGTAAGTGCCCGGTGAGATGGGAGTGGGCCCACAAATTGGCTTGGGGTGTACTCTTAATTGCATTTTAGAAGCTCCTTGGTCAGAGCAATTGGTTTCTCTTAAAACTGGGATTAAAACAGCAATGGTGGATAGAATCCCCAAGACCAATTCATATAGGAAGCGGCTTAGACTACCCACCTTCCAGGTGGATAAAAGGGACAGTTTAACCAGGTAAATTGGCCTCTCTAAATAAACCAGAGACATCCCAACTCCTTGCTCGTCCACTCTATATCTTAAGTCCACCATGATACATTTTGTAGCAGCAACAGACGCTCTGACATCTTGGGATGTCTTTCTTCTTCTTCTTTTTTACTGCGGTAAAATTATTCAGGTATGTCCAGAAGGTGAAGAAGTGGGCAGATGGAGGCCCACAGAGAAAAAGATGGAATTGGGCTCTCCAGCTGAGTCCTTAAACCAACAGGTGGAGTCTTCTGACGATGGGAAATGGCCTTTTAGGCCTGTGGAGTGAAGGAAGCCTAAGGCCATCAGCATTTGGATTTTTGAAGGGCAGCCAAAGCTTTGCTCAGGTAAGCAAAAAAGCCACTTTATCCGTAATTATTTACTTGGGCCAAGTTTTAACTTTCTTGGGAAGACTTGGAAGCATCCTAAGGAAGCCATGCTGTGCCTATGACAACTGCAGAAACACAGGATGTCCATCTGCCTCAAGGAACAAGTTCAAGAAGTTTCCTGATTGAGAAATAACATCCACCTCTGCGGTCTCATCACCGTTCCTTACCTTTCAGTGATCTATGTGTCACCATCTCTATCATCTCTCCATTTATTGATGAAGTGTCTCCATCATATAATTTCTGCTAAACTCTGCTGAAGACGTTACCTAGCCTGGTAACAAAACATTCGGAAACCAGCTTGGAGAACGCACCCAGTTTTCCAGTATTTGAGGGGCTGCCCCAAAGAAGAGGGGGTCATGTTATTCTCCAAAGGACCAGAGGGGAGGACGAGAAACAATGGTTGGAAACTGACCAAAGAGAGAAGCAACCTGGAATTAAGGAGAAGCTTCCTGACAGTGAGGACAATTAACCAGTGGAACAGAAGTTGCCTCCAGAAGTTGTGGGTGCTCCCATCTCTGGAGATTTTTAATGCCATTTTATTTTAAAATCTGTTCAATTGATACATTTGAGCTCTGAAGATGCTTGTCAATCAATAGCCTTCTTCTCAACTTGAAGACGTCTCTGTTTCCAGATCTGGGGAATTTCTAGATTATTCTGTCTGAAAATGGTCATTTACTAAGAATTTGGGGACCTGAAAGTAGTTCCCCACATGGATGCACTTTTCACTTCCAGAATTTCCTGGCTGATATTGACATATACAGTAACTGTGGAACTGAAATGTGTTATAGATCTTATTAATTCCTTGTGAAATGAAATACCACATAGGTATATTTTTCCACTCACTCACCCTTCAGTTTAGTGTCAAATAAAAAAAAATGAAGCTGTCTGTTTATTTTTATACAACGCTTTCTCTTTAATATAAGGATTAGAACTGATGTTTATATATTGTTTTAATCCGCTGCTAAGTAGTACATTTCTTTCATTTTTGAATTTTTAATGAAAAGTCTTGCATTAAAAACGCCCCCTCTGCAAAACAGGGACAACAAATATCTTTGCAATATGCACCTTCTTCTCCCCGCCCCCTCTCCTGTAAAATATCAAATGAAACATCATCTTACTTACAATGTGCTTTTTAAAATAAAATAAAATAAACTCCCTAAAGCACAGCCAGTTGAAGTCAAATCCCAAGTCTTGAATAATCGATGCTAAAGGAGACATGATTGGGAACAAAGCTTTTCTACGTTCCATATGTGCACGAACTGAAAATAAATCTGTTGTTTGTTTTACCTGCTGTCTCCCAGCCTTCTCTCCTAGGTTAGCAATAATGTACTTTTGATGGTGTATAAACATCATCTTGTGGCAATCCATACTGGACTCTCTCCAGCAGGCCTTGTGGGAAAATCAATTTGTGCAGCTCCAGGTACATTCTGAGAAGGAAAATAGGCCTACGTGAATGCAGGAGGGTCAGCAAGCCTGTTGACCTCTGCCAATTCTAGATATCAACATTTCTACTTTGGGTTACGGCCCCAGTGAGTTCACCAGACTCCTAAGTTTCAGGGCAAACGTTTGTTCTCGTGGGTTGTGGGTTGATTTCTGAACATTTCATTACTAGCCCAGATACCATCTTCAGCAGAGTTTAGGGCAGGGGTCCCCAACCTCCGGTTCATGGACCGGTACCGGGCCGCGACATGCCAGCAACCAGTCCACACAAACAAGCAAAGCCCCACCCGCGGGATGCAGGCAACACACAAAACCACGCACCCTTTGGTCCATGGAAAAGCCTCTCTCCACGGAACCGGACCCTGGTGCCCAAAAGGTTGGGGACCTCTGTTTAGATGATATCAGATATTCGCCACTATTGTGTTCCTGAGTTTATAATAGTCCTTGTAGAAGATCGTAAACCTGCAGATATGTGCACTTAAAACATCATTTCCCATATGGCAATTGGAAGTGGCCACCAATTGCTCCTACCACAACATCTGCAGAGGTTTCTACTATCTTTCTCCAAGTTGTTTGGACTAGCTGGATAGACCTCAATCACAACCGCCTTGCTTTAAAAAGCTTCCTTCCCCCCCCCATCCCTCTCCTTACGCCCAGAAATATCCGCTACATGTAAGCATGATTGTTGGTACATCTTCTTTACTTTTCTTGGAAAAAGCTTCCACCTGGAGTTGTAGATGGAATCAAGTTAGGGCTACCCACATCTGGGCTGGAAGAATCTGGAGAAGCACAACTAGAGCCACTGAGAGCATCAGCTCCGTAGAGCAGGGATGTCCAATCTTGATAATTTTAAGACTTGTGGATGTATCTTCAGGAATTCCCTAGTCAGCATGGCTGGCTGGGGAATTCTGGGAATTGAAGTCCACAAGCCGTGAAGATGCCAAGATTGGACATCCTCGTGTTGGACCAGGCTGGCTGGGGAATTCTGGGAGTTGAAGTCCACAAGTCTTGAAGATGCCAAGATTGGACATCCCTGCTCTAGACAATTGCAGCCCAGTTCTGATAGCCTTTAATCAAGTGCCAAGTGGACAAAATGCATCTAAGCTACTTCTGTTGCAGCATTAAAATAGGCTGGAAATATTTCCGCAGCCTTTTGTCTTCTAAACACATATTTACTCATTAAATGTATTATAAGGTTCTTATTAATTTAATGGTCTGTGAAGGGAATTGCTTGTGCTTTAAAAACCATAGACGTTGGCTCTGCCTCTGCTTATATTTTATACGTTTCTTTTTTAAAAAGGAAAGAGGATAAAACTAGCCTTGTGGAAGCTTTCACAGCTTCCATATTTTAATAAAGATTTTCTTATGCAGTCTCTCCTCTTAGCTCAGTGGTGGTGAACCACACATGCCGTTGCCCCAGCAGAGGTCACCAGAATTGCGAGCACGTGGCGTTTGGAAGCAACAGGGTAGGAAGTGAGCGAGCAAGCGGCGTTGCCCCCCCCCAGGGATGCCCCAGAGATGGTGAGGGACTGATCCCGGTCACGCTCACCCAGTCTGCTGTGACCACTGCAGCCATGCCCACCAAGTGGGCCACGCCCCCCTGCCCCACCTAAGGGCACCACAATGCTGATGCAGCCCTGGCACTTTGTGATAAATAAGTGGGTTTTGAGTTGCAGTTTGGGCATTCGGTCTCTAGAAGGTTCACCATCACTGTCTTAGCTATTCACCCATTTTTAATTGGATTGGATCTACTGGATCTAACCTTGGTAGGATTCTCTTTCCTAAAGCACAATGGATTCTTTACAGAAAGTTTCAAAACAGGAGGGTTTTTTTAAGCAGGGACAATAGCTTTTTAGTTGTTTGTTTGTTTGTTTATACGTTGAGGGACACTATCTTGGTCATGAAAAGGGATGGCTTAGGAAAACAATGAGAGTATGACAAAAAGAGAGTCCCAACCAATGGCAGGAAGGAAAATGGGTCTCTGAGCTCTTCAGTTGTGATTTTTGTAGGAAGGAATTGTAGGAGATAACCAGGTCGAGCCAAGCGAGGAGGAGTTAAATGCATCATCAGTTTTGAATCTCTATGTTCCCGTAAGAGACCTAAGTTCAGCTCCTCCCTTGAAGTCCATTGACTCTTCTCTGGCACCCATTTGCCTTGACTGCTAGTACTTCAGATTCTTGAGTGGAGGTAGCATGGAGTAAACCTGTAGTACTTTTGAACTCTTTCCTGGCTCCTTGCACCTGAAAAGAATTCAGTAATAGGCAAGAAACACAACTGGACATCTGGAGTAGGAAAAAGAATATGAAAAGATACTTCTGAGCAGATTTTTCAATGCTCAACAGAGGACATTTATAAGCTGAGCTCTTGTGTTTTTTGAATTGTTAATCTGCTGCAAGGGACCGGGGAACATGACAGGACCAGAGAAAGAAAAGCAACTTTGATTCGTGCCTCTTTTTTGATGTCGTCTGCAGCTTTTCTACATTCATCCAAGCAAGACATTTCCTCAAAGAGCACTAGCAATACGCATCACACTTAGACTTATATACCGCTTCACTGTGCTTTACAGCCCTCTCTGAGTGGTTTGCAAAGTCAGCCTATTTGCCCCCAACAATCCTCATTTTACCCCGCTCGGAAGGATGGAAAGCTGAGTCAACCTTGAGCCGATCAGGATCGAACTTCCTGGCAGTGGGCAGAGTCAGCCTGCAATACTCATTCTAACCACTGCGCCACCATGGCTAAATGCAGAGAGTAGGTTTGGCAATTTGTAAAGAATCTACAGTAGAATCAAACCAAGTGGGAAATTGGAGAGGAGCACAATTTTTGAATAATGTTTTAGAGCTTCTCTCTTCTTGAATTGCTCCACATCCTTCTGAAGAGAGAGGCTGGACCCCTATCATCTTGTTATTATCGGGTAGCATTCAATTTCCCCAGAAAGCTGAAGGCCAAACCTCTTGCTGGACACCTGCGGTTTTTATTATTATTATTATTAATGAAAACATCATGCAGGAGGGAACATTTCATTGCCAAAGCCAGGCTGTGTATTAAACAATATGGCTGAAGGAAAAATAGCTACCATGGAGAAGAGAATGCGTAATCATGATCTTGTCATATTCGGCATCTAGAGATGCGAAGATAAAGGAGCGTTTATTGCAGTTTACGGGGCCCACTTTCCTTAGCTATCGTATTAGCAATAAATCCTGGTTTGGATACTAATTTGATGCATTTGAAAACCAGGCCAACAAATACGTTTTGTTCCTGTCATGGAAATATGGAGGGGGAAAAAATGTACATATCATTTTTGTGGCACTTTGACACCTTGCAAGATTTATGTTCTTTGAAAACCCCCCCTGTTCTCGCTAAATGTACTGCATATGCAATTTCCTTGTAATTTACTCGGGACTTGTGGCTGTCACAAATAATGTTAATATGACTGTTTTGATACAGCACATAAAATTTATTTAATCGGCTCCCTCCTTTTGAAATATATCCATTAGATCAAAGCTGGACGGGGAGGGGGGAAGGGTGAGGGCAACCCTGTCCTTTGCAAAGATCAGTTCATTTTGAGGGTGATGACATTTGCAAGTTGCAAGGGATTGAACCCGTGGAATAGCTTTTGGTCAACTCTCACAGACATTATTCGGACGGTAGGCTCCTCGTATTGATTGGATGCTGGTTGAAAATTTAAAGCTTATGCTACATTTCACTAACGCTGTGACAATGGAAAGCATGAGCAATGGTCTGTCAAATATGAGAAAATTGCATTCTTCTCCAAGTAAATAAATGCACTGTTCATAACTCTATAAAAGAGTAACGGCAACATTTATTCTGGAATTAAGCAGTAATAAAAGAAAGGCCATGTTCTCTGCTCTGAAAGAAGGAGTTGAAGTTACAGCGTGAAAGCAATAGGCTCATGGCTTGATATCTGCCAGATGACATGACTGGAATGCGATGCAAATCTCTCTCTCTCTCTTTTTTTAATCTTCCCTTTTCCTCCTTTACCCTTTGGGGCAAAAGGACACAAGGCAGAATTACCTACTTTCCCAGACATTTCCAACTCCATTGCCCACAATGCGAGATTGTGAGTTGGTTGCATCCAGTTTTGATCACCACATTACAAAAAAAACCCCGATGTTGAGACTTTGGGGAAAGTGCAGAGAAGAGCAACTGAGATGATTACAGGCCTGGAGACTAAAACATATGAAGAATGGTTCCGCTGCTCAGGCAGGAGACCCTACACCATTTCAGACAAGTGGTTGCCCCATCTCTTCTTGAAAAACCTCCAGTGTTGTCTCCATAACTTCTGGAGATAAGCCATTCCACTGGTTGATTGCCCTCCTTGTTAGGAAGTTTCTCCTTAATTCCAGGTTGCTTTTCTCCTTGATTAGTTTCCATCTGTTACTTCTTGTCCTGCCTTCTGGTGTTTTGAAAAATAGGTTGTTTCACCTCTTCTTTGTGGCAGCCCCTCAGATATTGGAAGACTGATATCGTGTCACCCCTCGTCCTTTTTTTCTCTAGACTGGCCATCACCAATTCCTGCAACTGTCCTTTTAGTCTCCAGGCCCTTAATCATCTTAATTGCTCTTCTCCGTGCTTTACTCAAAATGCAAAAAAAAAAAAAAAAACTTTCCAAAAAACCTTCGGGATTTTTTTTTTTGCTTATTCAAAACTTTGAAAAGAGGCAAGAAAGAAGTGTTTGCAAATGTTATAGTGCGTCCTGTGTTCAACATTTTTTTCTTTCTAAGGCAGTCTGATTACTGTTATGTCTGGTCTCTCTCAGCTCATTAAAAGCTACGTAAATGTCTTTAAGAGATTTATTAAACACATTTCAAAAGGATTCATTTCAAAGCCAACTGCTGACATTTTGCTGGCAAAAACATCTAAGACTAAGTATTTACAGTTAGATTACAACAAACTCTTTCCAAACATCCCAATTACTCACTCCGTCTTTATCACAGTGTCCGAGACCTCATTATCCTTCGCTAGGTTTTTCAAAACATCAGACTTTCAAAGCATTGCAAAAGCTTCCAAACCTCTCATTGATAAACGTTGCCCGTAACAAGGGCGTAGTCTACTTCCCCCTTCTAATATAGTGTCCGATACGTCACTTCCCCCCATTACTTCCTTTTTCCAGTTAACTGACACCTTCGCTTATCAAACCTTCTGAACCTCGGATCAATCCATTGCTCGTCTTGCTCTAAATCTGACTCATCATTTGGAGAGTCTGAATCAGAATGCATACAAAACTCCTCATTGTCTGATTTGGCTGCCGGGGGGGGAAAATACCCAGAGGGGCCGGCTTGTGCTTCCTCATTCTCTGATATGTCATCATCCAGTCGTGAGACACCCACAACAATTACATGCTTGCACTAAGACAGGAATGAAAGGCGTAGAACTTAAGGAATCACATCCTCCCCTTGTTACTCTTTGCACCAAAAGGGCCTGCCTGCTAAGGGGGCTGTATAAAGCCGTACTAATCCTTCACGTGATTGTGATTCTATGCCTCCGTTTATACAAGCAAGGATTGTATCTACTGCACCTATGTACAAATGCGCCGTACAGCATTTGTACTGTACATTTATACATCCTAAGGATCTACTGTACATTTGTTAGAAGATTGTAACAGAAAACTGCTGGATCCAAGACTTAAATGTGCTTTTAAGAAGCGTAGGAGCAGAACAGGATGGCATTAGGGCTGCGTTCCCTAGATACTTTTATTCTCTATGAGGTACTTAGCAATCTTATTTTTTTTCCCCCTTTTGAGCAATCCAACCAAACACTTGCTAAGGCTGAAACTGTGTGTGCACATTCAGCTCAAATACTGGCATAAAGTTGCATCTATCCCGTCTCCCTTTCTGAGACTCAAAATATGAACGGTACACAAAGACCCTTATAGAATGGTTGCCATACCTCCTTTATCCCTGCTACCCTGCCTTCAAATATAGGTAGTGAACAGATTAGTTCTTCTGAGTTCTCCTCCTTTCCTGTGACATCAAACTGGGACCCTGCAGCCGTTCGACTGCGACACTTCCTATCATCACTAGATGGCAGCACAGATCTATAGAAACTCAGTCTAACCCCTTGCTGCCATCTAGCAGTCCTATGAAATATTGCAGTCCAGACCCAATAGCTCCAGCCGACACCTCTACTTTTCAGCAATGTTTCCCTGCAAATATTTCAAGGTCAGGCAATGGGAAAAAAGAAAAAAAGAATCACTCCCAAAGTTTATGTGACATTAATCTTCACTTCATTGTCGTTTTGTAGCACAGCACCTTTTAATATTTATCACTCAAAGATATTGCCAAGGCCTTTCTTTTCTGTTTTGTCATTTCCAGTTCCAGCAGTTGAACCAAAGGCTAGGCTCTGTGCGTTGACGGGCTGACCACTTAATTTTACAGCTCAGCCATAGAGAGATGCTGACTTGGCAGTTTGAAGACCGCGTCCTCGTGAATCATACTGAAAGTATAATGCATTTTGCTACACATTTATGAAAAAGTCATATACATTTTGATATATATGGGTTTGGGTTTGGCTAGTGAAAGAAAAGAAGAAACAGGGACGACATGATAGCAGTGTTCCAGTATTTGAGGGGCTGCCACAAAGAAGAGGGGGTCAAACTATTCTCCAAAGCACGAGAGGGAAGGATGAGAAACAATGGTTGGAAACTGACCAGAGAGAGAAACAGCCTGGAATTAAGGAGAAACTTCCTGACAGTGAGGACAATTAACCAGTAGAACAAAAGTTGCCACCAGAAATTGTGGGTGCTCCATCACTGGAGGTTTTTAAGAGGAGACTAGACAGTCTCTATTCTATTCTATTCTGTTCTGTTCTGTTCTATTCTACATTCCATTATTCTATTCTATTCTATTCTATTCTATTCTATTCTATTCTATTCTATTCTATTCTATTCTATTCTATTCTATTCTATTCTATTCTATTCTACTCTACTCTACTCTACTCTACTCTACTCTACTCTACTCTACTCTACTCTACTCTACTCTGTTCCGTTCCGTTCCGTTCCGTTCCATTCTATACTATTCTTATAATATGTAATAATAATATAATATAATTAATATGATATGATATGATATGATATGATATGATATGATATGATATGATATGATATGATATGATATGATATAATATAATATAATATAATATAATATAATATAATATAATATAATATAATATAATATAATATAATATAATTAATATAATATAATATAATATAATATACACTGCAGCCGATGGTTGTTTTCCAAAGCTGGAGGGGTGAGGTTTAGAGTTGAATGGGGTTGATCAATTCTATAGGTCTGCCTTATCAGATGGGCTGGTACCTCTTGGTCCCATCAGCAAAAAACGTGGGCAGAACCATTCCCCATGCCCAAATGGGTCAGTAAATTCTTGGATCAGATAAGCAGCCAAACTCAATGAAAGACTGGACGCACTGAAGCTGTTGACCAATAGTTTCATCAAACCAAGACTGGGGACACCTTGTACCAGAAAAATCCTCCCCAATTTTAGAGAGGCAAAAAGAATTCAATCTGTAATTTTATGATTTTGTTATTTTTCTTCTTGTTACTTTTTTTAAAAATCTTTTTATACGGTGTTCTATATCTGTGTAAGCCGCCTTGAGTCGCCATGCACGAGTTGGCGGCAATGTAAACTTTTCTAAATAAATAAATCAATAAAAGCCGGGAGGAAGGTGAAGATGAGACTAAGTGCTACCAGGAACAGACCTGACCCACTTGGACATTTATAAGCAGCATCTGAGGATCCACGGCATGCCTGGAATTTAGCTTCCTGTCTATTTGAAAATCTTACCCGGCACATCTTTAATCTTCACCATGTTTCTTCGAACATAGAATAGTAGAGTTGGAATAGTAGAGGTCATTGAATCCAACCCCCTGTTCCAGAGCAGGAGACCCTACATCATTTCAGACAAATGGCTGTCCAGTCTCTTCTTGAACGCCTTCCTTGATGGAGCACCCATAACTTCTGGAGGCAGGTTGTTCTACTGATTAATTGTTCTCACGGTCAGGAAATTCCTCCTGTGTTCTAGGTTGCTTCTCTCCTTAGTTAGTTTCCAACCTTTGTTTCTTATCTTGCTTATGAAAAGAGTTTGACCCCCTTGTCTTTGTAGGAGCCCCTCAAAAATAGCTTTTCTTCAAAACTAGGTGCCTCACCCCTTGGGACCTTCTTACAAGCTCCTTCTTTTTAATTCACCTGCTGTTGTTTTCCTTGGACCCTCTTACTTGGAGACCAACCAGGTCTGGATTTCGGGGTTTACATTTACCTCCTTCCCTGGGTCCCATCAAAACACCTAAACGACGGGGAAATAAAGGTATCCCCCATTATATTTAAGATGATTAAAAAAAAGAAGAAGAATCCGGAAGAAAAGCAATGCCAGTGGGAGTTTTCTTCACTGCGTAGGCGCTTAGGTGATTGCTACCATTCTTTTAAAACGTGATGCTCAGAAGACAGTTTGATAATGTTAAACAGATGGGCCTTTCTTGCTTCATTCAGTAAGGTTTTACTAGTAACTAATTAACAGGTTTACAGCTCAAATTAGCAATAAAAAGAGTTGAGGAGCCTTGGCCTAAGCTGTTCTCTTTCTGCAATGGTAACCATACAAAACAGTTTGCATGACGCTGGGAGGCCCGATACAGTTCAGATCAAAGCAAATAGGAAGTTGAACCCTGCAGACTCCTTCCGTTGTTTCACACGTTAAAACTTTAGCCCTCGTTATCGTTTGTCACAAAATATATGCCGCACTTGTGAGGGTTGTATATTTCACATAGGTAAGTTGAATCTTTTCTGGCAGTTTATACTTCCTTCTCACAACGGCCTGAGATAATATCCACCAGATTTATTTATTTAATAAATGGCTGTTTAATAATTACTAGAAGACTTGATGTATCTTCAGGACAGATAATGCTGTATGTCAGGTTGCAAGCACAGTGGGTAAGGCAGCCTAAAGCAGCAACGCTAACAGAAAATAATTATATTTGTGTGTTTTGCTAAATGAGTAAAACTGATGTGCCAACTAACTCTGGAACGAAGTCACCATTGCGCAAAATTTCTAAAAGATTTTGCTGCTGAATTGATAAAAAACAGGTAGCTACGGGGTGCTCGTGCTATTGAATGTTTCAATCAAGAGTAAAAATATATATATATTTGAAAGCAGTACAAACAACGCAACACAAATGCAATCTAAATAAGTGTCTGTGACTGAAGAGGTGGAACTCCAAAGTATTGGATGCTGCTAGTGCTAATACGACAGCCTGTCTGTCAGAGGTACCCTCAGGAATTGTTAAAACTTGTTAAAACACAGCAGAGGGTGCGAGGCTGGAGATGGTCCAGAAGCAAAACAAAAAACGAAAGGAGCCGGCCAGGTTGGAAATGGTGAGGAAAAATGAAGTGGAACTGAAAAGTAGAGGGGAAAATTGTCTTGGGTGGGATGGATCTGTGAACGTGCACACACTGTGGAGGAATGGGGAGGCAACAGGGTGTTTAGTGACCGTTCAAAGTTACAACAGCATAGAAAAAGGGGACATGTGCCACAAAGAAGGGGGGGGGGTCCACCTATCCTCCAAAGCACCAGAAGGGAAGAACGAGAAGCAACGGATGGAAACTCATCAAGGAGAGAAGCAACCTGGAGCTAAGGAGAAACTTCCTGACAGTGAGAACAATTAATCACCAGAACGGTTTGAATAGAAGAGAATATAGAATAGAACAGAAATAGAATAGAATAGAATAGAATAGAATAGAATAGAATAGAATAGAATAGAATAGAATAGAATAGAATAGAATAGAATAGAATAGAATAAATGAAGAATAGAATAGAATAGAATAAATGAAGAATAGAATAGAATAGAATAAATGAAGAATAGAATAGAATAGAATAGAATAAATGAAGAATAGAATAGAATAGATGAAGAATAGAATAGAATAAATGAAGAATAGAATAGAATAGAATAAATGAAGAATAGAATAGAATAGAAATAGTAACAGAAACAGAAACAAACAGAAACAGAAATAGAAATAGAATAGGGAATGGAATAAGGAATAGAATAGAATAGAATAGAATAGAAATAGAATAGAAATTGGAATAGAATAGAATAGAATAGAATAGAATAGAATAGAGCTGGAAGGGACCTTGGAGGTCATCTAGTCCAACCCCCTGCTCAGGCAGGATACCCTATACCATTTCAGACAAATGGCTGTGCAGTCTCCTCTTAAAAGCTTCCAGTGTTGGAGCATTCACAGCTTCTGGAGGCAGGTGGTTCCACTGGTTAATCATTCTATCAGGAAATTTCTCCTTAGTTCCAGGTTGCTTCTCTCTTTGATTAGTATTCAAATTAGTAATCTGAATACTAATTAATATTTAGTAATTTGAATTAGTAATTAGTGTCAAATTGGTAATTTGATTGGTTTGCCTTCAGAAGTTGTGGATATTTCAACACTGGAAGTTTTCAAGAAGCGATTGGACAACCATTTATATGAAATGGTCTAGGGCTTCCTGCCTGGCCAGGGGGTTGGACTAGATGACCTGCCAGGTCCCTTCCAAGTCTGTCATTCTGTTATTACCATTTGTGGACCGTTGTCGTCTCCAAGTACCCCCAAACAAAGACAATGCCCTATATTGGAAATAGAGCTATTTAGCCCCTCAAAATGCAAAACTGTGGTATTCTCAAGCCCCTGTCATTAAACTGCAACTTTATAATATTGGCATTAGGTGAACAGACTGTGTTCTGTTCGTGGCATCACTTGGAGACCGTTTATTCTATTTTATACTTGTTAACAAGATCGGTGATCCATGAAGACGATTCTTCTCCTTGCCGTTTTGGCGTCTTAGAGTTTAAATTAAAGGTTTGGGGGCCAAATAGCTAGCAATTGTTTCCATTCCGTCTCTCCCCACCCAATGGGGTAAAGGGAGCAGACCCTCATGGACACAATCACACACGTCTCATTGTCGGGATTAAAAAGGGATGCTGGAAAAAGACATTGCAAGGTTTTGCTTCTGCTCAGCATCTCCCTGGAATTCATAGCTCCTGTTTGCGTGTGTCTCCTGCCTGCCACAGAATGCCATGATATTACTATCTCTTCACCTATGAAATAAGCACATATATTAGTTTTCAGTCTGATTTCTTTTTTTTGTAGTTGACCTTTAAAGAGAGGTAAAGGAGAAAGAGATGTCAGTTGATCACATCCAAACCTTTAGGGACAATTTATGTTATCCGATGCCGCCGAGAACTTTCCCGTAATATAGTGTTTCTGAAGCACAATACAGATATTGTGTCAGTGAAATAGCAATCACAGATGGATGATCTTGAGATCAGCAAGAAAGGTAATGCAATGACCTTGATGGCAGTTGAAGGATTCCTTACTAAGAATTCGTCTGAAACATAATTAAAGGCATTTTGCCATCCTAAGCTTAGCGAAAGCATCCTTTCCGTATATTGAACAGACAAAAGACTCATCTTTTATAGCTGCAGAGCTTATGGTCAGGAATGATATGAAATATTAGAAATGTGACAGTTTTATAATAATTTTATACTCATTGGAATCGTGTTCGCTGGTAGCTTTTTGCAGCTCAGGCTATTACAATAGTTTAAAGATTTCTTGCCGTTTAGCTGCCTTAGAAGTTTGCTCCGTCTACGTGTTTAATTTTAAATGTTACAGCGACGGAGCAGTTGCACGAAATATGCTAATGATGTTAATGAAGTTGAATATATTCAAACTCATGTCAAAAGAAAACATATTCGATACCAATATTTTGTGGCACAGTTTTATGCTAGGTTCCTATAGTATATGTTTCATATTATCTTGTCAAACATGCCAGATGGGGGAAAGGCTGATGTAGAATATAATGTTCCATATAATAATTTAGTTTAATCATGAGCTTTTCTGCAAATATGTCTCCGCTAGCTAATAATCCAGACTGCAAACATCGTTCTGCTTTCCTTCCTTGGAATGTTAATACAGATCACTATTTTTCCAGTGCTTCTTTTTCCCCCCCTAAACTAATTGAAAAATTATTTGCATTGCTTTGCGGCTGTTCTCTTTGATGCCACTTATTTGCCTACCCAGGCATTAATTGTAACGGTCCATTTGATGTTTATCAGTGACCTCCATGTTGATGCTTATCAATGACATGCTCAAAAACTAAATTATGGACAATGGAAGCTGAGACAAGAACTACAATGTGGTACCACAAGAACAAGCAGAGAGGGAAACAGAAAAAAGGCACTGCCCAGCATCAAATGTGAAATGTAAATGGTTAATTCAATATTAAATGTGAAATTTAAATGGTTAATTTATTGGAGCAGCATCAAGTTTGCAACATTCAATGCCAATGCTGAAAGCAGATGGAAAGCACAGTATATATGCTGTGTGTTGTTAAAAAACATGCATTTTTGCTTGATACATTTACGTCTTTTTCAGAATATACAGCACTGAGACTTCTAGGCAAAATATCAGATGTGTTCAAGATCCCATGAAGTGTTAGCTGCCACTTTATAAGGCCTTGGTAAGACCACACTTGGAATAGTTTGTCCAGTTTTGGCCACCATGATATAAGAAGATATTGAGAATCTAGTAAGAGCAACAAAGATGATTAGGGGGCTGGAGGCTAAAACTTATGAAGAACGGTTGAAGAAATTGGGTATGTCTAGTTTAAAAAAGAGAAGGACTAGGGGTGACATGATAGGGTTCAGGGGCTGCCAGAGAAGAGGGAGTCAAGTTATTCTCCAAAGCACCTGAAAGCAGGACAAGAAGCAACAGAAGGAAACTAATCAAGGAGAGAAGCAACCTGGAATTAAGGAGACATTTCCTAACAGTGAGAGCAATTAACCAGTGGAACTTCTTGGCTCCAGAAGTTGTGGATGGATAGCCATTTGTCTGGAATGTTATAAGGTCTCCTGCTTGAGTAGGAGGTTGGACTAGAAGACTCTGTTATTCTGTTTCATCGGAAATCAATAAGTAAGGAAGAGGGAGACCTTTGTGTATTTAAAAACAAGTGGAGATAGAGTTAACTGGGGGAATCCTAGAACAGCCCATATGAACATTGCTAAGTAGTCCAGTTCTATTTGCCTTTGGGTCATTCATCACCTGTGAACAATAAATGCACAAAGAAGCTTGGTCCCATTGCCACCTTATAGTTGTAGGGCATCCCCTTCCAAAGGTGTTGACCTTTCCAGCTAGACTAGACTTGAAAACCGAAGTTATGAATTCTAAAAATTGTCACATGGTGTCATTTTGTTATGGCCTCCTGTCAAACTGAGGCTGGGGTGGAAGACCCATGGAGGGTCAGCTTGGGGAGGTGACATCAAACAGCAGACATTCATGAACCTGAGCAGTTGGGAGCACCTGCTCTTGGGAGGTTGCCTCGCACAACAGCACACCGGAGCTACCAAGAGTAAAGCAGAGGTGATCAGCTTATCTCTTTGAGAAGATGAGATGGCAACTTTCCTAACTGGGATCTTTAAGACACTTTATCTTTTGGTGGAAACAACTCTTCCCTGAATCTTCAGGTACCATCCTGGAGTGGACTCTGTGCACCTCCAGTTAGGAGACATCTTGGATTTTCTGCTTTGATATGAGCTTGGTTCCTTCAGCAATGGGCTCCGACTAAAAGATAAGAATTGCTCTTTTCCAAAACTCCTGGCTTTTCATTTACAACCTCTGCTAGGGAAGATGGCTGGTTAAGAAACTCACCATTAGACCAGCATTGCTAAACATTGTTTAGGATGTGAAGCCAAGGATGCTCACCTGTTGCTAAAACGGCACTTTGTAAACTAATTTGTGGTTCAGAACTAAAGATGTCAACATTGAAAGATGAGGTCTCACAAAGAGTTTGAGATCTGCTAAACAACTAATTTCCAAAAAAACTATCTTATGTCCTAGGATGTCAAACCATGGTAGTGCCGTATTACTATTCTTCTTCTCATCTTTCCTATTACCTTCTCCTATTAGTACACTATGACTATTACTTTGTTGGTTGTATTTTATGGTTTATGTTGATTGATTTTATTTAGTATCTTATTACTATCACTGAGTGTTGTATCTTATGATTTATGATGATTGTATTTTATGATTATGATTTATCACTTGTTGCTTGTATGTACACTGAGAGCTTCTGCACCGGAGACAAATTCCTTGTGTGTGTTCAGTCATACTTGGCCAATAAAGTATTCTATTCTATTCTATTCTATTCTATATTCCTATATTCTATTCTATTCTATTCTATTCTATTCTATTCTATTCTATTCTATTCTATTCTATTCTATTCTATTCTATTCTATTCTATTCTATTCTATTCTATTCTATTCTATTCTATATTCCTATATTCTATTCTATTCTATTCTATTCTATTCTATTCTATTCTATTCTATTCTATTCTATTCTATTCTATATTCCTATATTCTATTCTATTCTATTCTATTCTATTCTATTCTATTCTATTCTATTCTATTCTATTCTATTCTATTCTATATATCTATATTCTATTCTATTCCATTCCATTCCATTCCATTCCATTCTATTCTATTCTATATTCCTATATTCTATTCTATTCTATTCTATATTCCTATATTCTATTCTATTCTATTCTATTCTATTCTATTCTATTCTATTCTATTCTATTCTATTCTATTCTATATACCTACATTCTATTCTATTCTATTCTATTCTATTCTATTCTATTCTATTCTATTCTATTCTATTCTATTCTATTCTATTCTATTCTATTCTATTCTATTTACCTATATTCTATTCTATTCTATTCTATTCTATTCTATTCTATTCTATTCTATTCTATTTACCTATATTCTATTCTATTCTATTCTATTCTATTCTATTCTATTCTATTCTATTCTATTCTATTCTATTCTATTCTATTCTATTCTATTCTATTCTATTCTATATACCTATATTCTATTCTATTCTATTCTATTCTATTCTATTCTATTCTATTCTATTCTATTCTATTCTATTCTATTCTATTCTATTCTATTCTATATACCTATATTCTATTCTATTCTATTCTATTCTATTCTATTCTATTCTATTCTATTCTATTCTATTCTATTCTATTCTATTCTATTCTATTCTATATTCTATTCTATTCTATATTCCTATATTCTATTCTATTCTATTCTATTCTATTCTATTCTATTCTATTCTATTCTATTCTATTCTATTCTATTCTATTCTATTCTATTCTATTCTATTCTATTCCATTCCATTCCATTCCATTCCATTCCATATTCTATTCTATTCTATTCTATTCTATTCTATTCTATTCTATTCTATTCTATTCTATTCTATTCTATTCTATTCTATTTACCTATATTCTATTCTATTCTATTCTATTCTATTCTATTCTATTCTATTCTATTCTATTCTATTCTATTCTATTCTATTCTATTCTATTCTATTCTATTCTATTCTATTCTATTCCAATTCCTATTCCATTCCAATTCCTATTCCATTCCAATTCCATTCCATTCCATTCCATTCCATTCCATTCCAATTCCTATTCCTATTCCTATTCCATTCCATTTCTATTCTATTCTATTCTATTCTATTCTATTCTATTCTATTCTATTCTATTCTATTCTATTCTATTCTATTCTATTCTATTCTATTCCATTCCATTCCATTCCATTCCATTCCATTCCATTTATTCTGTTCTGTTTTGTTCTTTCCGTTCTGTTCCATTCTGTTCTGTTCTGCTCCATTCCATTCTATATTGTGATATTCTATTCTGCTCTACTCTACTCTACTCTACTCTACCCCACCTTACTCTACTCTACTCTACTCTACTCTACTCTACTCTACTCTACTCTACTCTACTCTACTCTACTCTACTCTACTGTACTCTACTCCACCCCACCCCACCCCACCCCACCCCACCCCACCCCACCCACCCCACTCCATTCTTAATTTTGTAAAGCACCCAAGCACACTGCTTTTTTAGAGAGAAAATTCAGATGAATTATACCTGAATAGATTTTGTGCATGTTGTAAGAAGAAGTGGAATTACACTTTACTGTAAAATTAAAAAATAGTTCTACCTCGGAGAACTTTTCTGCTGTGCCCCTTTTGCTGTCTCGTCTGGCCACCTTTTAATCTGCACAGGGCTGGCCCACAGAGCAATATATATCTCTTCGTTCCTTAGCATTAAATAACTTGTAGATCATTGTGTTAACAGACTCCCCTGAGAAAAGCGATAATGAAGGACATGAGGAGTGATTTGTTCACAACGAACAAGTCTCTGAGTGTAAGTTGGACATTTTCAAAGGGCAATTTCAAAGTTACCAGCAGTAACTGTAGTTAGAGCAGCTTTTACAGTGAGTGAGAATCCTTATCAAACAGAATTTACTTCCTACAATTTCAGCAGAGAAGTTATCTCAATCCTGTTTAAACTGCTGGGTTATTACAGACTCATTATTAATGGATGAAAAAAAATCAAATATTCAGTTCATATTTCTCAGCTTTCTTCCTAAGAATAATGTGGTTTAGATTGTTGGCTTAGATCAGGGGTCTTCAAACTTGGCCCTTTGATGACTTGTGGACTTCAACTCCCAGAATTCCTCAGCCAGGTACGAGTGCCTGGCTGAAGAATTCTGGGAGTTGAAGTCCACAAGTCATCAAAGGGCCAAGTTTGAAGACCCCTGATTTAAAAGTTGCATGAAGTATTCCAAAGCGTTTGACGCAGCTTGAGAAATATCATTCTTTTTTTTATTAGATATCCGTTTGTACATGTAAACAAAGAAAAAATTCAAGTTAAAGCCATTCAACTTAATACAATCATTTTAAATTTGTAGACCTTCTTCACTCCGTATATTCAAGTTTAACTATAAGCCAACTACATTTTACAAATTTTAAATTTCACTTCTTTTCAGATCAATCCATTGGACATCAAACAAACAAGTCATCTTATTAAAATTAATAATTTTCTTGTCCGTGTATTTCTGCTTACCTAAGCAGAACGCTATTTTCCAAAGTCAATACCTGGAAGATACCGTTTCTCTTTTAAATGTTCCAGACAACAATCAATCAATGGAGTCAGCTGCTTTTACCCTGTTTGTCTTTGAAGTGTGTATTATCTGGGGCAGAGTGGGAGGGAACCTCTTGTATGGCTGTGAATTAAGTCACCGTATTACTGTCCCTAACCCATCCTCCCAAATCTGCAATAAATTGCTTTGGATGCTTCTTGTTAATAAAGCAGGAGGAGGCAAAGTCCATGCCCCATCCTGTTATTCCCAAATAAATGAGGTGTCTTTTATCTTGGTAATGATCTGACAAGGTAAGTAAAGGCTGCATACCTATGCAACATCTTAAAAAGAGCCACAAAAGAGCTTCAGAGTCAACCCTAGTTGTTGTCTGGAAAGGAAGCAGAGACCCTGAGTTAAATTTTAGCAGCTCACCAGTCTGCTATTACAATCAAAATAGAGCTGTAAGGGCCCTTGGAGGTCTTCTAGTCCAGCCCCCTGCTCAAGCAAGAGACCTCATATCATTTCAGACAGTCTCTTCTTAAAAACCTCCAGTGATGGAGCACCCATGACTTCTGAAGGCAAAGCCGTTCCACGGGTTAATTGTTCTAACTGTCAGGAAGTTTCTCCTTAGTTCCAGGTTGCTTCTCTCCTGGATGAGTTTCCACCCATTTCTTGTTTTGCCTTCTGGTCCTTTGGAGAATAAGTTGACCCCCCCCCTCTTCTTTGTGGCAGCCCCTCAAATATTGGAATATTGGTATCATGTCCCCCCCTGGTCCTTCTTTTCTCTCAACTGGCCATACCCATTTCCTGCAACTGGTCTTCATATGTTTTACTCTCCTAGTTGCTCTTTAATCATCCTAGTTGCTCTTCTTTTCCAAAGTCTCAACATCTTTTTTGTAATGGGGTGACCAAAACTGGATGCCGTATATTCCAGGGGTGGCCTTACTAAAGCTTTCTAAAGCGGGACTAAGACTTCACGTGATTTTGATCCTATGCCTCTGTTTATACAAGCAAGGATTGTGTTGGCTTTTTTGTCTGTTGAGGGTTGCGAGAACACTTAAGCTAATATAAAAATGATCCACCTTTGCAATGTAGCTACCCTCCCCCATAATTTGTCTTCACTCCTGTGGGTGACAGGTATGTGCTAAATGGATCCCATGCTCAGGGTTACTTCAGATCAGGGATAGGCAACCTTGGCTCTTTGATGACTGGTGGACTTCAACTCCCGGAATTCCTGAGCCAGCCATGCTGAGGGGAAAGGGAGAGGTTTCCAAGCTGAGCCAGGCTGGCTCAGGAATTCTGGGAGTTGAAGTCCACCAGTCATAAAAGAGCCAAGGTGGCCTACCTCTTGCTTTAGATGATCAAATGCGGTGAATATACAGGAGTCAGCACCATGAATTCCCTCTCTCCTCAACTGAAGTCCGGCCTTAATAAATGACAGCCCTGGGAGGGTTGGATTCTTTACAGGTTAAGGGATCTTTTAATATTTATCAGCAGGAGACCTCAACCTTTTGGGATGCTGGCCATGCTTGAAATGTTGAGATTAATCTTCCCTGTTTGGCTCAATGACTGCCAGTGAGAATTTGACCAGTGTCAAAACATTCAAGGCAAAAAAGAAAAATAATAAGCGGTAATTCAAATGTATAATTTATTGTTCCAATACCAATTCTGCAGAAGGCGAGATAGAAAAATTGTTTGACTGAGAAGTGAGGGTAAGCTATAAGTCGGCTTTGGGCCCCAAATCCTCCCTTCCCTTTCCTTCTTTCTTCCTCTCTTCTTCTCTTCTTCCCTTCCCTTCTCTCTTCTTCCTTTTCCTTCCTTTCCCTTCTCTCCTTCCCTTCCCTTCCTTTCCCTTCCCTTCTCTCTTCTTCCCTTCCCTTCCCTTCTCTTCCCTTCTCTCTTCTTCTCTTCTTCCCTTCTCCTTCCCCTTAACCAGGGAAGGGCTCGTCTTCAGACGTTGTGGGTGCTCCATCATTGGAGGCTTTGAAGAAGAGACTGGACAGGCATTTGTCCAAAATGGTATAGGATCTCCTACTTGAGCAGGTGGGTTGGACTAGAGGACTTTCAAGGTCCCTTACAACTCTTTTATTCTCTTCTGGTCAGAAAGATCCTTTCAGCATAGGTCCTTTGGCTCTTGAGCTGCTGGTCATTGATTGCTGAAGGCCAGAACAGGTTTGGAGCTGCCCAGAAACATCTTCTTGTTGTTAATTGTGAAGTCGTGTCCGACCCATCGTGACCCCATGGACAACGTTCCTCCAGGCCTTCCTGTCCTCTACCATCTTCTGGAGTCCACTTAAGCTCACGCCTCCTGCTTCAGTG
Source organism: Bothrops alternatus (assembly GCA_034064705.1). Classification (NCBI taxonomy): domain Eukaryota; kingdom Metazoa; phylum Chordata; class Lepidosauria; order Squamata; family Viperidae; genus Bothrops; species Bothrops alternatus. The sequence continues at coordinate 1,164,783 of JARGCV010000338.1, forward strand.
ACTCCATCCAGCCACCTCGTTCTCTGTCGTCCCCTTCTTCTCTTGCCCTCCATCTTTCCCAGCATCCAGTGAGTCCTTCCTTCTCATTAGGTGGCCAAAGTATTTGAGCTTCAACTTCAGGATCTGGCCTTCTAAAGAGCAGTCGGGGTTGATCTCCTGTAGGACTGACCGGTTGGATCGCCTTGCAGTCCAGGGGACTCGCAGAGTCTTCTCCAGCACCAGAGTTCAAAGGCCTCCATTCTTTGGCGCTTGGCCTTTCTTATGGTCCAGCTTTCACAGCCATACCTTGCAACTGGGAAAACCATGGCCTTGACTATACACACTTTTGTTGGCAGGGTGATGTCTCTGCTTTTTACGTAAATATTACCAATGGCCCAGTTGCTCTGTCCCATCCTCCCCTGTAGACTCTCAAGGCCTATCAAGGTTTGACCTCTCCCAACAGGCCCCAGTTCCCTTCTGGAGAGGTGATCTGAGCCCCCCTCCCCCCAGGTTAGCACGAGTTCTTGTAAAAATGACACAAAGAGCGAGTGGAAGGAGAAAGGAAGAAAGGGGAAATGGCAAATTAGAGGGTGATTTGCTTCGGTTGTCCACGCACCAGTTCACTTCCCTTGCGCAAATGAAAATTTCTGATGATGGAACGAGAGCAGATCACCATACAAAATTATAGCAATTGTTTTTTCTGATGATAGGCTTTATTGTTGCGTCAGCCAATGCTTGGAAATCATTTCATTTTGCCTGGTTAGCTTCCTCCAAAATGCTAGAGCAGGGCTTGCTTTGAACTCCAAAAATCATTGAAACTGTTTTCTCCACAGCTTTCCTACTGCTTTAAGGGGGCGTTGTACTCCCTCCATCTCTCTCCTACAACTGCTAGTATCCTGGCTAAGGAGAAGCTGATGATTGCTGGTGAGTTAGCGATTTCTTTCAGATTGTACTTTATACGCTACAATGGAAAACAAGTTTCCTTTGGATGTGAAAGTTAATTACATATTTTTTTAAAAAAATCATTGAAATCCAGCTGAGTTATGTTGCTCCTAGCTGTCTCAGTTAATGCCTGTGAGTGATGCTGTATGTGTTTTTATAGCCATTAGGGAGTCTCTGCCAGTTAGTGGATCAATTCCCCCCCCCCTTAATTGTTCCCTTATTATGGAAAGAAGTATGGGATGAATAGGATGCAAAAAATTCAAATTCACTGTGCGGTTTTAAATCTTCTTCCCAAGAGTTCGGACAGCTTATCTGGAAAGGGGATCTTCTTGCTTTATTAAATACCTCTATGACTATCTCCATCTCTCTATCACTTTCTATCTCCATCTCTCTATTCCTCTGTCTAATAAGGGCATGAAAACCTGGATAAGGATCTCTGGGAGAAGTTTGATTCTGCAATAAAAGCAATAAACATGTGACACCCCCCCCCCGTTGAAAATGCAGGGACATGGTGAATTCAAGCCCTTTTTAGAAGATGAATGAATCAATCAATCAAAATAGAGCTGGAAGGGACCTATGAGGTCTTCCAGTCCAACCCCCTGCTCAAGCAGGAGACCCTACATCATTTCAGGCAAATGGCTTTCCAGTCTCTTCTTAAAAACCTCCAGGGATGAAGCACCCACAATGTCTGAGGACAACTTCTGTTCCACTGGTGAATTGTCCTCACTGTTAGGAAGTTCCTCCTTAATTCCAGGTTGCTTCTCTCTTTGGTCAGTTTCCATCCATTGTTTCTTGTGCTGCCTTCTGGTGCTTTGGAAAATAAGCTGACCTAATTTTCTTCATGGGAGCCCCTCAAATACCAGAATATTGCTATTCTACACATTTGGCATCCTGCCTTTGATCCTCAGATTGCTTGTTTTGATATGAAGAAGAGATACTTTGGAGCAGATTAAAAAAAAACATGTAGTCCAGCAGTCTGATTTCCTCTGAGCTCAACCAAATGCGTATCCCAAATCTCCTACATACCATGGACCATTTGATTTGATTTATTTGATTTGATTTATTAGACTTATATGCCGCCCTTCTCCCAAGACTCAGGGCAGCTCACAACAAAAATACAAGTATAATACAAATCAATTAAAACTACAATTCACAATATAAAAACCAGGTAAACCATGATCTTAGGGTCCTATGTTCTATAGCTAATGCGCTGTCTTCCTAAAGGAACTCAACCCTGAGTGTCCTTTTGGAAGGACAGATCCTGAAGGTGGAGCTCAAATACTTTGGCCGCCAAAGGAGAAGAGAGGATTCATTGGAAAAGACCCAGATGTTGGGAAAGATGGAAGGCAGAGGAGGGGATGGTTGGATAGGGTCAACGACTCAATGAACATGAATTTGGGCAACCTCTGGGAGAAAGGGGAGGATAGGGGAGCCTGGCATGCTGTAGTCCATGGGTCATGAAGAATAACAGCGTTGGAAGGGACATGGAAGGACTTCTGGTCCAGCCCCCTGTTCAAGCCGGAGGCCCTATACCATTTTAAACAAATAATTGTCCAGTCCCTCCTTAAAAGTCTCCAGTACTGGAGCACCCACAACTTCTGAAGGCAAGTTGTTCCACTGGTTGATTGTTCCAACTGTCAGGAAATTTCTCCTTAGTTCCAGGTTGCTTCTCTCCTTGATGAGTTTCCATCCGTTGCTTCTTGTTTTTCCCTCTGGTGCTTTGGAGAATAACTTGACTCCCTCTTCTTTGGGGCAGCCCCTGAGATATTGGAACACTGCTATCATGTCCCCCCTCGTCCTTCTCTTCATTAAACTAGACATACCCAATTCCAGCAACTGTTGTTGGTTTGTTTTAACCTCCCTGATCATCTTTGTTGCTCTTCTCTGTATTCTTTCTAGAGGTTTCTAGAACTAAGGCTGTTAAATTCTAGGTTGCTAGAACTAAGGTTGCTAGATTGCAGTCAGAGACACGACTTAGCAACTGAACAACAAATCAACAACGTGTTGCCTAAAGAATTTGCTGTGAACTTTGCACGATTCATTTTCATTGGACAATCCCTGTTATTGTAAAAGAGGAAGAAATAATTCTATTCGTACTCTCCACACTTTTTGTTGCTTGTTACACCAACACCTCATTCCTGCTTCTTTGTCCCCCCCCTTTTTTTTAGCTCCAAGATCCTACGCTCCAACAATTCAAAAAGGGAACTATTAAAATTTAATCCAAATTTATGGCAGGCTGTGACTGTAATGTAGATTGATTTCATTTGATTTAATTCAAATGGCTTTTTTAAAAAGCACTATTCAACTAATTATGAGGAATCAGCTGATATTAAAAATAGCCCCCCCCCGCTCCACGTCTTGCAACTGAATGTCTGCCCTCTGTAGAGCTTCCTCAGAGACCTAAGGTTAGCGGTGGAAAATCTCCATGTATCTAGCTACTTTTTGGAAGGGTAATGTCTAACATCCGTGAATTCACACTGCTCACACTGATGCCAAATTGAACAGCTCTGTGCTAAGAGCACTTAGCCATTTCCCTACCAATGTCTGGGACCTCTGCTGACAAGGGTGAGGCTTGATGGTTCTGTATGTCCTACACCCTAATGCTCACCAAGTATGGAAGAGACAACGTGGGATCTCAGTGACCATCCCCAGAATGTTTTCATTGGAAACGATGCATCCAGCACTGGAGGGGCTTGCGCTAAAGGCCTGATGTAAAAGATAGAGTATAGAATAACAGAGTAGAAAGGGACCTCAGGGGTCTTCTAGTCCAGCCCCTGCTCAGGCAGGAGACCCTATTCCATTCCAGACAAATGGCTGTCCAGTCTCTTCTTAAAAACCTCCAGTGATGGAGCACCCACAACGTCTGGAGGCAAGCCCTTCCACTGATTTCCTGACAGCGAGGACAATTAATTAGTCGGACAGTTTGCCATCAGAGGTTGTGGGAACTCCATCACTGGGGATCTTTAAGAAGAAACTGGACAGTCACCTGTCTGAAATGGTCACCTGCATGCCCTCTAAATTAGGTTACTTCAGGATAGATGCTGAATGTGGGAGAAACCCATCACCCAAAGATCCCACAGACACAAAAAGAGCTAAATATAAGGGAGCCAACCTGTCATTCTTGGTATGTGTTGGGTGGGAAAAAAAACTCAGGAAAATCCAGGGCTGACAGCCAATGGGGTGGCCTTTTTCCCGAGGGAAGGACATTCTCCGTTGTGTCTTTGTCTTTATCCTCTTGGATAGTTGGCCAGGAGCCAGGTGAGAGAAAATAGCTCAGCCAGCAGAAATAGCTGGACTTAGTAAATTGGAAGAGCAAACCAGGGTCAGTGAAGCTAGACACAGTATAGATTTTCCTTTATTTTATGGACGGAGATTTGGTCTGTGTGAAATTGTTCAGGGGTGTGCGCTTGTGTATGTGTACGGCAGGGCTGAGGGCGCCACTGACAAAGATCAATGCTTTCAGAGGGCCCTTGTTTCTTTCCTTCTCCTACTCCTTTCCCTCTTCAGCGTTCTGCTAAGCCTCTGTCCTCGTCTCTAATAAAGATTTACAATTCTTCCCTGAGCCGGTCCATGCTCTCTGCGAGGAAGGGATCCAGCCCTTAGCAGGCCGGTCTTCCTCCCGAAAGCAGTGGGAGGAAAGGAAGCTCCCACTTCCTTCCTTCCTTCCTTCCAGAGAGAGTGGGGGGGGCGGCTAATGGCAGGAGGCTTTCTGATCTTCCCCGTGGAAGGCTGGCAAGAGGGCCAGAAAAATTGGGAGAAGAAGGTTTTGGTGGCCTCTCGTGGCAAGTGGGAAGGGCTCCTACTGTCACATCTTATGTGCTCAACACATAGCAGTAGAACTCAGACTTATGCAACGCCTTGCAGTGCTTCACAGCCCTCTCTGGGAGGTTCACAGAGTCAGCCTCTTGCCCCCCAACAATCTGGGCCCTCGTTTGACCAACCTCGGAAGGACAGGAGGCAGAGTCAATCTCGAGCCGGTCAGGATTGATCTTCTGGCAGTGGGCAGAGTTTGCCTGTGATGCTGCATTCTAACCACTGCGCCACTAGGGCTCTTAGATGTGATTGACAGTTTGATGTGGGACCTCTACTTGATTGACTACTTGTATGGCTATTGGCTCCTTGATTGACTATGGGAGATACGTGGTCCATCGGATAACTAGGCCCCATAAAAGGACTTATAAGTAATAACAATAGCAATAGCTCTTAGCACTTAGAGTTATATACCGCTTCACAATGCTTCACAGCCCCTCTCTAAGCAGTTTACAGAGTCAGCATATTTGCCCCCAACAATCTGGGTCCTCATTTTACTGACCTCAGAAGGATGGAAGGCTGAGTCAACCTTGAGCCGGTCAGGATTGAACTCCTGCCTGTGGAATGCACAGTCAGCCTGTAATACTAAATTCCAACTGCTGCAGCCAGGAAGGAGAAAGGAAGAGGAGAAAGGAGGGAGGGAGGGAGGGAGGGAGGAAAGAAGGAAGGAAGGAAGGAAGGATTAGCAATAGGGCCCCCATTTTACCGATCTCAGAAAGATGAAAGGCTGAGTCAACCATGAGCTGGTCAGCATCGAACTCCTGGCAGTGGAATGCAGAGTCAGCCTGCAATACTGCATTCTGACCACTGTGCCACCAGGGCTCTTTTTAATTTTAATTGCAAATACAGTTACAGAAGTTTTTTTTTAATGGAATGAAACCACCTTATAGTTATAGAAAGGAGTGCATAGAATTCCCGTGTCAAATTAATTCAGGTAAATCATGCTCTGAGTGTTTGCATGTACAGTTTTGAATATCAAGTTATGTTAGTGGACAGTTGTTTTTTTCTGTTTTTGTTTCAATGGAAGACCCTGCAGTGACAATATCAAATAAATGCATATCCGAAAAGCAAAGCTTTATCAAGGAAGCGTTTGACAGCGTTTCTCTGTTGCATATTCTGCAGCTGTCAACAGCCACTTGTCGGGTAATTTTGTATAATCTGTTTATGGCGAAATGCACCATTCATACTGCAAGCTCTTGTCACATTTATTTAGCTTCCCTGAGCCGGGTAATCAGAGCATTTAAAACTCAGATCACTGGATCTTGTCTTTAACTAGCCCGTAACAGGTTCATCATACAATTTTCCCCTGAATTCAGATATAGTTTATTTGAATTATGATATCCCAGGAAAGGAAGGATATTTCTTGAGATCTAGAAGTAGAAATGATAAGCCTGTGTAATTAAGCTCCTCATTTGAGCCACCACTCTTAGCTTTAACATCCCCAAATTCAGGTAAGAAGAGCCTTCATAACAGGGCAGCTATGGGGAGGGACCGATAGCTATTTGTAACCATTTGCTCAAACCTAACACTAGATGTTGACCAGATGTTGACCAGGGCTAAAAGTACCATTTGGGGAGATGTAGCAAGGACACAGATACCACCATCAAAAGGTTGACTGGATTGCAAAGCCAAGGAACACTAATCTCCTTGAACAGAAGTGAAAGCAGATAAAATTTTCATTGACAGCCCACTTGGTAAGAATGTTGGGACCAAGTCCAGCATTTAAAGAAGAAAAGGTGGTGGTGGTGGTGGGGGAATGGTCTAACGTGTATATTGTTGAAGTCTCAGAAAAGAGAAATCTGGTCGTCACCCCACGACTTAAAATTACGCTAAGGGTCATGTTGAAACAGCATCGTTTGGGCTGGTTCATGATATCCTGTCATGCTGCTCCTTGTGGGCAGATGGTTCTAGAGAACTTCTCCAGAAATGGTGGGTACTGCAGGTTTTCAAGAAGAGATTGGACAACCATTTCTCCTAGATGATATAAGGTCTCCTGCTTAATATCTACGGAGGTTCTCCATCATCAAGGTCATGGTTATCCCAAGGATGCTTTTTCATGAGGCCACTGGACTTTCTTGTTTTTCTTTGAAGATGTTTCACTTCTCATCTCAGAAGCTTCTTCAGCTCCGACTGGATGGTGGGGAATGGAAGGATTTATATTCCTTGCAGATGGCTGGTCATTTGCATTCTTTTGGTGGTGGTTGAGGCCACTTGGAGGTTTGTCTGTGTCCTCAGAGTCACCTGAGTGGTTCTAATGTGTGTGAAGCCCTCTTGGAACTGCTGAAAGGACCGTGTTGTGGACTGGAGGTAGAAGATGTCAAATCCCTCCCCCCCGTTGAGAGAGGGCCATTCAGTTTTGACCTAGATGGCCTCTTTGGCCCCTCTTTCAAACCAACGGTCCTCTCTGCCCAAAATGTGGACTTTGTTGTCTTTGAAAGAGCGGACTTTGTCTTTTACATGTAGATGGACTGCTGAATCTTGTCCTGAGGGATTTCTTGAGGAGACTTTTGGGGAAACAAAATGACCACTTCATAAACTCAAGGTACAACGTAGAAGAACGAACCCACCGGGACAAGATTCAGCTCTCTGCAAGGAGTATAAATCCTTCCATTCCTCCACCCTCCAGTCAGAGCTGAAGAAGTTTCCGGGATGAGAAGCAAAACGTCTTCAAAGAAAAACAAGAGAGTCCAGTTGCCTCCTGCAAAAAGCATCTTTGGCTCTCCGGCTTAAGTTTGGAATTGGACTAAAAGGCCTCCAGGATCCCGTCCTGCTCTGTTATTCTATGTTCATTGTTTTAAAGTCAACCAGAACTGAAAAGCTTCTTTGTTCCTAACCACTGGAGGGTCCAAGTAAAGCTTTCACACTCTGCAGGGTACTAAGGTTCCAGACTGACTATTTGTCTACAACACAAAATATTTCCTTCTTCCAATGGATTAGCAATGTGCTGATTGGCTATCTTCAGCTCCCTGAGGGCCCAGCTCAGGTCCTTTCCATTAGGGAGACGTGGATACAGATGTTTTGAGGAGAATTCTCTGGGGGTAAGCAAATTTTACAAGGAGTGTGTGTGTGGAAGAGCTCAGAGTTGGCTGCCCAAGTCTCAGTTTAATGGCTTTGACTCTTCGTGCCGAAAGGAGCGGACGTGCTTTTTTCTTGCCCAAATCAGTGTCTCCAATTCAAGGTTTTCCTTCCATGTCTATCCAAGGTGGGTTATTCAGAGAGGCTCCTGAATTGCTCTCCCAGAGTAAGTTCACACATCTATACACAAGAATCTGGTCAACTAAAGTTCAACACTAAATTGGCACCAGATAAGAGTCAACAGAATTCAGCAAAGGTCGAACTTAGAACGCTTGTGAGAACGCAGCAATTCTAAGCTAATGATGCATTTAACTCCACCTCCAGTTCTGCCTGCTCTTCTCCTACATCAGTGTCTCTCCTCATCTGGTCAGATGACCCTCCCCTCAGCCTATTTGAGATACTACCTTCTCCTTCTTCTCCTTTCTTCTCCTCCTCCTCCTCCTCCTCCTCCTTCTCTTTCTCCTTCTCCTTCTCCTTCTCCTTCTCCTTCTCCTTCTCCTTCTCCTTCTCCTTCTCCTCCTCCTCCTCCTCCTCTCTTCTTCTTCTTCTTCTTCTTCTTCTTCTTCTTCTTCTTCTTCTTCTTCTTCTTCTTCTTCTTCTTCTTCTTCTTCTTCTTCTTCTTCTTCTTCCTTTTTTAAAATGCTAACCATTTTTCTTGGGAGAAATATTTTGTAATTACCGTCTCTTGAAACACTCCAGCATAAAGCAAGGAGAGAAACATCCCCAGTTCTATCACTGCTGGTGTTAATTATTTTAGGCAGGCTGTCATTTATGTTTTCTAAAGTGGATTTTGTTCGTGCAGCCAGGAACATTGCTTAGTGCAGAATTAATTAATCTTTCTAAATACAAAACCTGCAGTATCAGCGGCCACATTCAGTCAGGAAGGATTCAAGAGGCAAGGTTGAAAGAGTCAATAGGCTGCTGTGGGGAAGCATTTTTTCTCCCCCCCCATCAGATACAAGGACAATTAAATTATGTACTTAATCTTAACAGGGATTTCAAGTATCATTGACGAAAAAATTGAAAAGCATGATTCATTTGAAATAAATGTTTCTAGCAAAACACATACGAGGGGAGGAAAAAGCGATAGGAAAGATGAGTGGCAGTGGAGCTCCTGCGGGGAGGGGGGAAGTGGAAGTCAATGGACCAAAATCCTAGAAAAAGCAAATTAAAATAAATTCATCTGTAGCCTTGATCAGCAGTTTCCAACCATTTTGTCTGGATAACAAGTCAACCAATCACCTAGATATTATGAGACATTTATGTGAAATGCTTTAGCAAAGAGAAATCAGAGGTTCTATCTAGCCTGTCCACCATGCATAAATTTTAAAGAGTTTTTGTAACCTTAATTAAGAACTTTCTGTTCTTGGTTTCAGCTTGCGGTCAGGGATTCCTGATGAGCATGGATTGTGAATTAAAGATGGACAGCCTGGTGATTGCCTCATATTAGTTGCTGTGCCATGAAAACATGGGGAGAGCAGATATGAAATCTCATAGCATCACTGAGCAATAAGAGCAATAGAGCAAATAAAGGCAAGTAATAAAACATATCCAAGTGAAGGTACAGCAACGAATCCTGGAATCATTAAGAGAGGCTCTCCTTCGCTAACTTATGGATCGACTGATTGATTATGCTCCATCAAGTTATCCTTAAGAAAAAACAGGTACTTACTATCATATCTGATGGACATGTCCTAAAGCTAAATGTTTTTGGTCAAAAACACACCTATGGTTAGAGAAAAAGATTAAAAAACACATAGACTTTCATCCAGAATCGTTTTTGTTAGGCATAATAGTAGGAAACTATGAGAAAGAATGTATATACTTAATTTTACACGTATTAACTGCAGCAAGAATAGTATTTGCTCAATATTGGAAAAAATGAAAATCTACCAATGGAGGAAGAATTAATTAAGAAAATTTTCGATTGTGCACAAATGGACAGATTGACACTGAAGATAAAAGAGAAAGAAGATTCAGTATACTTTAGATAGAACATGGGACAATTTTTATCAATGGCTAGAAAAACAAGTTAGAGAGAAAGGAATGTAATATGTACTATGTAACATCAAATATGTATTAGTAAGAAGAAGACTATCTGGTGAAGAGAAGATTTAAGAAATATATTATTAGCTAACATATTATGAAAATATAGAAACTAATTATAATTATTATTATTCCCCACTCATTTTGCTGGTCAGAAGGTTGTAAAACATGATCATATGCTCCCAGGATACCGCCATCGTCATAAATGCATGCCCATTGCCAAGGGTCCAGATCTCAATCACCCATTACATTGCAGCGGTTGTAAGTCCTAAGTGTTAAAAGCAGTCATAAGTCACTTTTCCGTTGTGGCTTCAAACCATCACTAAACAAGTGGTTGTAAAAGTTGAGGGACTATCTGTGGTGCAATCCTAGCCAGTGTAATTGAATCCATTCATCTCATCTTACAGAAGGACTTTGATAATATTGTTTTGGTTCCATTTTCGGCTAACTATAGAGAAGCATCTCCTTACAGAGGCATAAATATGTAAGGTAATAAATGACAACTTCTTGGTCTTGAAGGGACCTTGGCGGTCTTTTAGTCCAGCCCCCTGTTCAAGGTAGGAGACAATCTATTCTTGAAAACCTCCAGTGATGGAGCACTCTGGGAGGCAAGCTATTCCACTGATTAATTGTTCTCACACTGTCAGGGAATTTCTCCTTGCTTCTAGATCTATGGAGACCTCCAGCTCTCTCCATCTGGGAAGAAATTTAAATTCTTTGAAGTATTTTGGCTGTATTATAGATCCATCTTTCCCTATAGGGAACAAGAGCCACTTGAGAGATGCGATTGGACTAAATTTAGCTCAGTATATTGGGAGAGAGAGAGAGAGAGAGAGAGAGAGAGAGAGAGAGAGAGAGAGAGAGAGAGAGAGAGAGAGAGAGAGAGAGAGAGAGAGAGAGAGGAGACAAAAAAGAGAACAAGAGAGAGGAGAAAGAGAGGAGAAAGGAGAGAGAGAGAGAGGAAAGAAAAAGAGCGAGAGGAGAAAGAGGAGAAAAGAGAGAGGGAGGAGAGAGAAAAAGAGTGAGAGAGAGGAGAAAGAGAGAGAGGGAGGAGAGAGAGAAAGGGAGGGGAGAGAGAGAAAAGTTACCCTGTTCCATAACTCCAACTTATGTGAGGTGCCTCCACGCAGTTTGGACCCCCTTAGCCCCCAGCTCCTGGATGCTAATCCCACCTTCCCAAAATTGTCTTAGGGCCTTGTAGTTTAGTCCTTGATGCAAAGACTGTGGCAGACGTTTGAGCCCATGGAAACCGGGTGTTGCTCCTGGCTTATAGCTTAGAAAGTTATCGAAACTTGGTTTGACTCCGCCTCGTTCAACAAAGCAATAAAATTAAGCCAGGTCAGCCTTAGCTGGAGATACAAGTGGCGCCTCTGAACCTTCTTTGAAATTTAAGTGGAGGTTCTCTCCTACAGGAGCCACGCAGTATGTTTCGGAGGCTCCCTTGCGTGGAGCGTCCACGCAGTGATGTGAACTCTGGCGAAGCTCTCTTCAAAGTTTGGATTTGCTCGGCAGGAAGGGGGTCTCTTCGCCATGTCTCAAGCGTGGAGATGTATGGATTTGCTCGTGTAACTTACATCATCAATTAGGTGAGCTTCCTTGGTTTTATAGCTTATAGTAAAAGAGATTATTTCATGATTTGTATGACTGAAATTATGTTTCTAATGGTGTTTTAATTGATTTTGAATCCAATTTTAAAAAATCCTTATTTTAAAGCACACCTTGGCTCATTGTGTATGCCAGAAGGATGAGCTCTTAGCTGGTAATATCACCATTTCAGTCTGCTGGCTAGAAGGATTTGGAAGTGATCTGAATTTCAGGTTTCAGGTTTTAGATTTGAAAGTGACCTGCCAACCTAGTATTATCAATCCGAATAGAGCTGGAAGGGACCTTGGAGGTCTTCTAGTCCAACCCCCTGCTCAATCAGAAGACCCTAGACCGTTTCAGACAGGTGGCTGTCCAGTCTCTTCTTAAAAGCCTCCAGTGAGGATGGAGCACCCACAACTTCTGGTGGCAAGCTGTTCCACTGGTTAATTGTCCTCACTGTTAGGAAGCTTCTCCTTAATTCCAGGTTGCTTCTCTCCTTGATGAGTTTCCATCCATTGCTTCTTGCCTTGCCTTCTTCTGGTGCTTTGGAGAAGAGGTTGACCCGCCTTTTCCTCAAATACTAGAATACTGCTATCATGTAGTTCAAAAGCATGCAATTGCAAGTAGATAAATAGGTACCACTTTGGTGGGAAGTTAACAGCATTCTGTGGCATGTAGTCATGCTGGTCACATGAAGCAGCTTCAGACAACCCTGGCATTCCCCCAATTGTCCTAATTAGCTGTTCTGACCCAGGCCGCGTAGGCAGATGCAGGCACCAATGAAGTCTTTTCTTGCACCGCTAAACCATGGCAGATGACCCTCCATTTCCTCGCAGCCACCCCACAGCCAATGTAACCATTCCCACCAGCTGGGTCCACTAGGCACCAGAACCAAGTCCTTAACAGAGGAAGAAATCAAACTAGCACTGATGACGTTACCTAGTTTGATAATGAAACACTTGCAAGAAATCCCAGCTCCGCAAGCAGCAGAGATGCCTCACTTCAACCCAGGGCTGCAAACATTCTCCTTTATCGATAGTTTGGGCATGTTTGGTTGAGAGGACTGCCCTTTCCCAGGAATATTTTTTGGTCTACAAAGACAACAATCTTATCATCTCCAAACAGAGTACAACTTATTAGCTCTTTGGTTTAGCTCAGCCTTCTCTAATCCCAAAGGCAGATAAATTGGGACAACAGCTGGCTGTAAATCTAGGAGCTGCCCTCCCCCTCCTATCTGGAGGCCAGCAGATTGTGGCAACCTCATCCACCCCTTCTGCTGTAGAGCTTCTTCTCTCCTAATTTCTCAAAAAAGCAACGTCGTTTTTACATTAGTGGAGTGATTTTGAAATATAACAGGCGCTGCTCCAGCCGGTGAAAAGCCCTTTTCAAATGCGTTTTGCAGCCATTCCTTAACAATCCAATGGATGGCTTGGATTTATTACCTGCCCCTAACTACATTTAATTGTGTGCAAGGTTGGGAAGCCACTATGCCCGTATTTTGCTACTTATAGATCTATTGCCTTACAAATAGGTCTCTCGTTCAGCCAATGCGGTCTGCCTATGACTCAACCAGAAACTGAATTACTGGCGTAAGGCACCGTCCCTTCCCTTCCATTCTGTTTTGCCTCCCATTCATGTTTGATCTAAAATTAGGCTGTGAGTTATTTTCGGCTGGAGCTATTTATTTCCACATGCGCTGTGAAAAGAGCAGTTTGCCATTGGCTTCAGATTTCCACCAGCTCTGCACAACGCTGTGTATTGCTCATCCAGCAACTGGCTTCCCAGTAGCAGGTGCACGCTGGCGTTCGGGATGCTCTGACGTGCAAATCCATCTACCAAAATAAAGGCATGGATTTAACAATGAAGCGAGGTGTACATTTTCTCCCTGTTCATAACGTCATCGTGAGGTTTATTTCCAAATCTCCATCACTTAAATTTTCTAGCAAGGACAATGGATAAATTCTAGCTTACTCCCGTTTTTAATCTCCTTTCTTCTCTTTTTCTGGTGTCTTCTACTTTTTCACAAAGAAGAGCAGCTAAGATGATTAAAGGCCTGGAGACTAAAACATATGAAGAACAGTTGCAGGATTTGGGAATGGCCAATCTAGAGAAAAGAAGGACCAGGGGGGGGGCATGATACCAATATTCCAATATTTGAGGGGCTGCCCCAAAGAAGAAGGGGGGGTCAACTTATTCTCCAAAGCACCAGAGGGAAGGACAAGGAGCAACAGATGGAAACTAATTAAGGAGAGAAGCAACCTGGAACTAAGGAGAAACTTCCTGACAGTGAGGACAATTAACCAATGGAACAACCTGCCTCCAGAAGCTGTGAATGCTCCAACACTGGAAGTTTTTGAGAAGAGAGTGGACAGTCACTTGTCTGAAAGGGCGTAGGGTCTCCTGCTTGAGTAGGGGGCTGGAGTAGAAGACCTCCAAGGTCTCCTCCAGTCTGTTCTGATTCGGCTTGAAGGGTTTTTGTGTAAAATATGAGTGAAGTACACAAATGTGTTCTAAAACAAGAACCCCACCCTCTCTCTCACACACACACACAAGACAAGAAGGAAACAATCCTTACCTCTTACAGCTTATTCTCTGCAAAGGGAATCCTACTGTTTGCTACTTTGTGATATAGCTATATAGCTAAGGCTGTGTCAACCCTTTGAAATAAGTTCTTGAGTCCACAGAGAAATAAAAGCAAAGCTGCCCTTTGGGACTATTAAAGCAGCTCTGACTTTTCCCATGTTTGAGTAGCTGCTTTGAAAGTGGTTCCTGCTTGTGTTTTTATGTGATGTATGAACAGCCATCTAGAGGCCCTAGCTGGGTGTGTAAATATCTGTAGGGATGACTTCTGAAGAAGCCAAGTGAACTGGAAAAAATACAGCTGCTTTAAACAGATAAAGAGAAAGTGACTTGCATGAGTTTCCATGCATTATGAAGCACTCCCTCCCCCCCCCAAGCGTTTTAACCAAAGTTTCTTAAGAATTAATTTGTTTGGTTAGTTTATGGAAAGCTGGTCCACAGTATTGCACCTCAAAATGGTGAAACTTTTTTCATAGTCATGTTTGATGTACCCTGATGTATTAAAATAATTTCTTTTTCCTGAGACATAGTAAGAATTGTTATACAACAAAGGCGTTCCACTGAAATTCATCCTTCAGACCTAATTTGTCAACCACTTGGCCACGATCCATTGTTGTCTTTTTAAAAAAATCTCTAGGTCAGATTCTCTCCAGTCATGCTGGGCTAAATCCAAGGAGATAAACATGAAGGAATCTAGAAATTTCAAGTAAGCAATTTATTATGGAAAGGTTTGTTGTTGTTAGTGGCGAAATCATGTCCGACCCATCGCGACCCCATGGACAACGTTCCTCCAGGCTTTCCTGTCCTCTACCATCTTCTGGAGTCCGTTGAAGCTCACGCCTCCTGCTTCAGGGACTCCATCCAGCCACCTCCTTCTCTGTCGTCCTCTTCTTCTCTTGCCCTCCATCTTTCCCAGCATCAGGCTCTTCTCCAGTGAGTCCTTCCTTCTCATTAGCGTGCCTGGCTGAGGAATTCTGGAAGTCCACAAGTCATCAAAGGGCCAAGTTTGAAGACCCCTGGTCAAGAGTCAACACTCACATGGCACCACATAATCAATCAATGCCGATATATCGTCTCACTTGGGAAAGGACATTGCTTGGAGGTTTCATAATGACTTTCCCGCTTGCAAACAAAGTCTATGCGAGCTTTGATAAAGAGCAAGAAAGCTGTAATTTTCCAGCAATAAAAATGCAGTTAGTCATCCCAGTCAGAGACAGATCCTGCACGGAGGGAGGGAGGTGATAGAAGGTGAATGTTCTGTTAAATGATGCAACGTAAACTAATACTATGGATGGCATCACCAGAACCTTTTCATTATGATTATCACTGCAGGCTTGACTGACGGATTTGAAAAGCTTCCGGAATAGTTACAGTAATCTGGCAACTGAAATTCTTTTAGCAAAATTAATTCCTCAAATGAGGGCATTGGGTTGTTTAATGAGTGCTGTGGAGCTATCCCCCTTGCAAGGGGCACTTAGAAATTCACCAATTAAGGTATTTTCCAAGCTCTCCGTTAACACTGTTTTCTCTTTTAGAGAATAGAATAGACCTTTGCCCTAAGTGCAATTCAATTCTCTTTCCCCTCAATGTTTCCTGCTCAGGATGATTTTATCCATTTGGTCGTGTCCAACTCTGGGCGATTCTCTAGGCCAGCTGGTCTCGCCCCATCTCCCCATCTTGCACTTCTTGAGTTGCTCCAAGCTCTGGCTGGTGTCAGCTTTGAGGTGTCCACCCATACCGTGTTCTTTGGCTGCCTGGTTTATTTTACCGCTAACTCTTCCCAACAGAATTGCTTTCTCCGGTGAATTTCCCCACATGACATGGCCAAAGTAAGTCAAATACAATTTTGTGATTTTTTTTCCCCTTTCCAATGGCTTGTATAGTTTTACACACTCCAGGAGTTGCTTGTTAGTCACCTAGCAAGGAATACGCGGGAGTCTTCTCCAGCACCACAGATCAAACCAGTCAGTTTTCATTCCTATCTTGCTTTTTTAAGGTCCAGCTTTCACAAACCGAGGTAACTACTGTATGGGGAACATAGGAAGCTGTGTTCCCCATAGCTACACCTTACAGTAGAAATATACAAAATAAAATGCACAGTAGCCAAGGAAGGTACCGCAATCGGCAGTTGTTGACACAGCCAGATTTACCAGTGACTTTTCCCAACATAATTGCTTTCTCCAGTGAATTTCAGACAAATGGCTGTCCAGTCTCTTTTTAAAAACTTCCAGTGTTGGAGCACTCACAGCTTCTGGAGGCAGGTGGTTCCACTGGTTAATTGTTCTCACTGTCAGGAAGTTAATGGCTGCCTCTATTTTGTGGAGCGTGTTGAGAGACGAGGCAAAAAAGGGGTAATATTTAGTTTTATAATCTACAAGAGTTGACCTGCATTTCACCCACATTCTCGTGCGCCATCTTTTGTTTTGCACAGGTCCAGAAGCTATGATTTCATTTTTTCCCAGCAGCTTGCTGTGATCTCAATTGGATAAAGGCGTTTGCACCAGCAAATGTTTATATGCACGTTTATCTATATGCACAAACACATACATACACACACAAAAAAACACCACCACCTAATCCTGCTTCTAATTGCGGGAAGACAGTTGTTCCAGTCTTAACTCCTTGTCAACAGAGATTACTTTTTAAACCCACAATTTGTATTTTTATTTTTCATTTCCCTCCCCCCCCTCCACCTCAGGAGAAATAATGAGAAAAGAATGCTGATAAGAAAAGAGGCAGACGAATTTTGGCTAGCTTATGAAGTTGAAACGAATGAAGATAAGAGAGAATATTTTTTTTAAGAACACAATACAGTTCCAAAGAATTTATCTCTAGATGACGGGATCAAAGGGAAGGCATTTAAATATTAACAACAATTGGGAAGACAATCATGGCTTGGCCAAACCAACATGAAAATGAGGTAAACGTCTTGGAATATCACGCTGAAATACAGAGAATTAGGAAAACGGGTTGAAGTCCTCTTTCTAAGTTAACTGCGGTTTGAAAGCTGATTTAGAGTATAAATATAAGTAACAATCAAGACTGAAGGATCAGAAGCCAGCATTCTCTGTCTCGAATCCTCATAATTATTTTGGCTGTTTAGGCTTGGATAGACTATTTAGAGAGAAACCGCACAGGAATAAAGAAGGTAAACAATTACTAATGTAGTTGTGAAAACATCCAGGGGAGAAAAGATTTTCATCATTCGTGTTCACCTCACTTCCATTTTTCCCTAACTGCTAACTAATATCTAAATATTTGTACCGTACTTTGAAAGTTAAACATTGGAGGTTATTGCTATTATCAGTTTAAGTCAGGGGTCTTCACACTCGTGCCTGGCTGAGGAATTCTGGGAATTGAAGTCCACAAGTCATAAAAAGGCCAAGTTTGAAACCCGCCCCCTGGTTTAAGTCATTCCTTCTATTTTCCTGATGGGTATCTTAACTCATTTTCTCGAAACTATATTCCAGATCTCTCAACTTGCCTTGCTGGGCGATGTGTAGCATGCAAAGGGATCATTTCCTGCTTGAATCTATTTCTATTTATTTCTATTTGATGGTTCCATATTCTCCAGTTTTGGTCTTCCAATCTGGGACCATCAGCCAAGTGTTTTTCCAAGTTCATCCTCTTCACTATCAGAGAATATCTTAGTAGTCGTGATATTTCTCATATATACTTTCTGGAATTATTCCCCATAAAAATATTTACGGTTGCAGTTCAAATGCTATTTTTTTATAAAGAATTTGGAAAGTTTTGATGAATTGATGATTTGATTTCCTTCCAATAAATCGGGAGTTTTCCCACCACACACGGGGGAAAATGCTCCTTCGTTGTTTGCTCTGGTACAATTTGTCTACCTTAGTGATCATTGACAGAGTTATATCCTATCTGTAAAACATTTTATATTGATTTTCCCTCAAATTGTAGCTTGGAATACATTTTATTAGGTTTTTTTTTTCCTCCCCGCAGCTCTCCTGTTTTTTTTATAACAATTACTTCTTTGCAGATTTGCATCTAAGATTTTTTTTTTCTTTCGGTCTGGAAGAAACGTGTCCTGAGTAAAATTTTGTTTTAAATATGTACAGTATTGATGGCATAACCTTATAGAACATATTTTTAAGGTGTTGGGTTTTCTTTAAAAAAAAAAGATTGGCACGTTTTTTTGATCTACAAGGGTTTGTGTTTATAAGTAATTCTCACCTATTTGAGCTAACGTAAATAACTTGTGTGTTGCTGGATCGCGGTTTTGCCCTACGCTTTGCTCTTTGGCTATCATTCTCAGAATTTACAAGTAATACGACCAATGTTCATGCGATAGTTAACGGTTGCCTCAACATGTCTTAAAAGAATGAGGTGGGGAGGGTCCCCTTAGCTGTTGAGGTGTAAGAATCATTCTCTGTCATAACTGGAAATACTGTCAATGCAAAAATGGGCAACTGCAGACATGTTCCATTGGAGAAATGCTTATTTTGCGTGGCAAAATTACCTCACAACTCCCGGTTAAGATGTCTAGTTTAATGAAGAGAAGGATGAGGGGGGACATGATAGCAGCCTTCCGATATCTCAGGGGCTGCCCCAAAGAAGAGCGAGTCAAGCTATTCTCCAAAGCGCCTGAAGTCAGGACAAGAAGCAGCAGAGGAAAACTAACCAAGGAGAGAAGCAACCTGGAACTAAGGAGAAACTTCCTGACAGTGAGAACAATTAACCCGTGGAACTACCTGCCTCCAGAAGCGGTGAATGCTCCAACACTGGAAGTTTTAAAGAAAAGACTGCACAGCCATTTGTCTGAAATGGTATAGGGTTTCCTGCCTGAGCAGGGGGGTTGGACTAGATGACCTCCCAGGTCCCTTCCAACTCTGTTTATTCTGTTATTCTGTTCTGACGATGTGATAATTTGAGTACAATAATCCTCAACTTACAACAGTTCATTTAGTGACCGTTTGAAGTTACAACAGCACTGAAAAAGTGACTTATGATCATTTTTCACCCTTACGACCATCGCAGACATCCCCATGGCCACGTGATCACAAGAGAGCGGTTGGCAACTGTTGTGAGTGTCCCTAGACCAGCTTGGGAAGTGTCAGAATATGAGGATCAGCAGCCAGGCCCCTCTGGGTGTTTTCCCCTCCCGGCAGCCGAGGAGGAGCAGCCAGGTCCCTCTGGGTATTTGCCCCTCCCGGCAGCTGAGCTAGACAATGAGGAGCTTTGTATGCATTCTGAATCAGACTCTCAAAATGATGAGTCAGATTTAGAACAAGAAGATAAATGGATTGATCCGAGGTTCCGAAGGTTTGATAAGCGAAGGTGTCAGTTAACTGGAAAAAGGAAGTAATGGGGGGAAGTGACGTATCGGACACTATATTAGAAGGGGAAAGGGAGACTACGCCTTTGTCACGAGCAACGTTAATCAAGGAGAGGCTTGAAAACTTTTGCAGTGCGTTGGAATTCTGGTGTTTTGAAAACCTACCGAAGAATAATGAGGTCTTGGACAAAGTGATAAAGAAAGAGTAAGTTAATTGGGAAGTAGGAGGAGGAGAGCATGTTTATCTAAATGTAAATAGATCTGATTTGGTCGTTCCGGCCAACAAAAAAATGCCAGCAGCTTGCTTTGAAATGAATCCTTTTGAAATGTGTTAAATAAACCTCTTAAAGACATATTTACGTGGATTTTAATGAGCTGAGAGAGATCAGACATAACAGCAACTGACTCCTGTTTATGACGGTCGCAGTCTCCTGGGGTCATGTGATCCCTTTGGATGGCCTTCTCACCAGCAAGGTCAACAGAGAAGCCATTTCACTGAACTGCCGTGTCACTAATTAACGACTGCCGTGATTCACTGGATAACTGTGGCAAATAGGTCGTAAAATGTTGGGCTCCATTTTCATCGTAATTTGAGGACTCTCTCTGTAGAACACAGTGTTTAATATCCTCCGCTTAGCCGTGACTGCAAGGTGAAAAGCTCTGGTCCAGCGGCCTATTGGTGACTCTTCTTCTAAGATTATCAGTTTATCTCATTGCCATGTATTTTTAAGTTTCGGAGACACCTTCTCATAGGTTGAAAATGTCAAGTTTTCCAACCATGGCATCTGTATACAGATGGACCTGGTCCCTTTTTGCTACAGTTCTGCCTGATTTGAGCTAATGGTTGCTTGCTTAGTCAATTGGCATTGCATCTTAGAGATAGGAAACAGATAAATTCGTACCGTTAACTGGAACTGACGCTGTGGCAGCTTCCGTGATATACGATGATCCACCGAATCCTTGGGACAAGTCACCCAAAGTGGACTTTTGGGCTGTAATATTTATAAAGTAACACTGTCAGCTCTTGCAATCTGGTGATAGCCCGGAGCCCAGACGTGTTACATTTGACAAAAGGACAATGGTTGAAAATGACCTTTCTACAGATAATGTTCCATGCTTCATTAGGGCCATCAACTTGACTGCAGAGATAAATGTGTCGGGGTTATGAAAGGTTATCATTTAGACGTGGTTCTTATAACATGCTAGGGCTGTAATGTCACTTGCGTGATTTGGTTTAGCTTGCTGTGTCAACCTTGCCGCCATTCTGGAGCACAAAGAATGATTTACGGCTTATCACAGCGGTGTGAATTCAGGGTTGTTGCGGCTTATGTCATAAACTATTCTGGGTTGTTTCGTAAACCGTGGGCCAAATAGCTATGACCCATGAAACTATCCTTAAATTAAGTAGTGATGTTGCAATCCTGTTCAACTAGTCCAGGGGTAGGCAACCTTGACTCTTTTATGACTCGTGGACTTCAACTTCCAGAATTCCTGAGCCAGCTATGCTGGCTCAGGAATTCTGGGAGTTGAAGTCCACGAGTCATAAAAGAGCCAAGGTTGCCTACCCCTGGACTAGTCTTTTCCCCTTCTCTGACATTATTCTGCATCGTGACACTTGCAAGAATGGAATGGCACCAGCTCAGTGGCAGGAAATGGAAGTCGGTCACTTTTTTCAAGCTGTCAGATGAAGGAGAGATGGACATCAGAAAATAAGGAAAGGGGATGAAGACGCTAAGAGAAGCAATGTCGGTCTTCTCATTGCTTGCAGATGGCCCTAATGACCTTCCGGAAGGCAGTTCATGGGACATGGAAATGAAAATAATCCAGATTTTAAATGTCTATGGAGATTCTCGGTCATCCAGGCCATGGTTGCCCCAAAGGTGATTCTCAGTACAACACAGATTATTATACAGTAGTGGCCAATAGGTTTGAGGTTTGATGGCTAATAACACCACTTTTTTTCTGAGTAGTACCATAAAATTATATATCAATGGAAAGATAATTTAACCAAGAATGTGATGCAACAAGGGTTGGTCAGTTATCTGTACTGCATGCTATGAGAAAGTATAACCAAATAACGAGAAAAAGGAAACACAACTTGCTCAGGTTGATCTCAGGTAGCTTTCCTTCATCTGATTGTAGCCAATGAGCATGAGTGTTTAGAGAGCCAATCAGGTGTCATCTTGTTTTGGCAATGAGCCAATTGGATCACAGTAGGATTCAGTGATTGATCTCCTGTATTGAAGCTGAGAGGAGGACATTGGTCAGTGTGTTATGTGGTCGCTATCAAGTTGGTTGGGGTTTTTTTGTGCTCTTTCATTTAGTGAGCTTGTAAAACGTAATAAAATTAAAGTCAGGGTGCAAAGAGGCGACCGGTTGCCCAGAAAGCGATGTAAAATAGTATTATTAAGTGAACAAGGCTGCAGTTATAAAGAAATGAGAAGAAAAATGGGTGGAAACTTAACCAAAGGGGACATTTCTATTGTACACTTTCCCCAAAAGGTTTCCACAATTCTGGCCACTACTGTATACTGCCACAAACAATGGAGAATTATTTTTTTAAAGAAAAAATTGTTTATTATTTCTTTAGTGCGAGAAAAAGGACGTCATACTTTCATGGGCCTGAAAACACACTTCTAAAGCTTTCGTGTTTTCCATGCTTAGCTGCAGGTCTTTAAGCGGCTTGCTGGAATAGCGCATCAATAAGTTAGTTTCCTAATAACCTGTTTTCCGAAAGATACTTTATTTCCTTGACTATTTAAAAAGAAGGTTTATTTCCTTTGCCAGACAAGCTCTTTGATCAAGTAATTTAGTTATAAACTTCCCGGAGCCCTTGCCACGTTGCCTGCGTTTTGATTAAAAGAACCTCCCCACTTAATTTCTTTGCAAAGAATTTGCAAAGAGTGGCCCATTTTTCTTTTTCTCATTTGGTTGTTGATTGTGTTCTTAAGAAAACACACAGTGATCTCCTCCTCCTCTTTATTTATTTTCACCCTCCCGATCCGGAGGTCACAAAACTGAATTAAAACAAAATCTCCCCCACCGCTATGAAAATTATGCCTAGAAACTGTGCCCATTGTGAGGCTAAATTAAGAACCGGTTCTGAGTAATGTAAACCAATTGGGCCAGTTTATCTCAAAACTGGTGCACCTGCTAGTTAATGGGTTCCAGTTCTTTGATTCTAGAGCCTTATGAAACATTGCATTTCCAATTCCAGTTTCCAATTTGGTCCATAAATTATGCATTCTTACACATGGCTGAAGATCTTTACTGAGTCCTATTTCCATGGAAATAGTTTAGAATACATGCAGTCAACATTTGCGTTCAAGAGTCCTCTCCAAAAGAGGGAGACCAGGATGAAGGAAACTTGGCGTCTCCAGGACTAGCAGTGATCCTAAGATAGGTTCTGACCCAGTTTAGGAGCCTCCTCTGCTCAGCCACCATCTGTGTCTGAAAAGACACCATCAAATGAGAGCATCAAATCAAGGAAATCTGGCATGGTTACTCAAAAGCAACCTATTGAAAGAAGTCAATTTGAATAGACAAGATGCTCTTGTGAAAGATCCAAGGCTATGAGGGAACAGCGTTCCAATATCTCAGGGGTTGCCCAAAAGAAGAGGGAGTCAAGCTATTCTCCAAAGCACCTGAAGGCAGGACAAAGAGCAATGGAGGGAAGCTAGTCAAGGAGAGAAGCAACCTAGAACTAAGGAGAAACTTCCTAACAGTGAGGACAATTAACCAGCGGAACAACCTGCCTCCAGAAGTTGTGAATGCTCCAACACTGGAAGTTTTTAAGAAGAGATTGGACAATCATGAAATAGTACAGGGCTTCCTGCCTGAACAGGGAGTGGACTAGAAGACCTCCAAGGTCGCTTCCAACTCTGTCATTCTATTCTAAAGACGTAGAGACCTATTGTATCTTTTCCAAGCCGGTTGGAATTCATTCCCAATCGGCAAGAGTGAATGGATATCCTTGTCATCATGATCGTCATCTATCTACATGGCTATATATTTTATGGATGTGGGTGACTTCTGTTCTTCAGCCATTCCCCTTGTGGAGTATTATGCCTTGTTAAATAGACACTAATCTGGCTGGTGAAACTATGGTTGCACCACAGTTTTAACAGGGGTTTAAAAATTGGCTTTTTCTCCAACTGGGAGTGCCCTGGTCATAACTATCAGTTCAGTGTGTTTGTAACTTTGAATTGTTGCTGAACTTGTCCTTGTTTAATATCTACACCAGGGGTCTTCACAATTGGCCCTTTTATGACTCGTGCCTGGCTGAGGAATTCTGGGATTTGAAGTCCACGAGCCATAAAAGGGCCAAGTTTGAAGACCCCTGACCTACACAATGAAAGGTCGAAGAACTTTCTTCTCTTTCTGTGTTTAAACAAAGCTTTTCTCACTGGGAGTTTCAATTGTAAATATGTTCGGAAAGTTTATTTTCTTTACGTGGAAACTTCCATATTTAACGTCAGATAATCGAGATCGTGCAGTGCTTCAGATTTCATTCCAAAAAGTTTTTCTTTTTTTCCTTAGAGGGGAAAAAATGTAGCATTTGTTTGCCATTGTTTAGCAAGTTCACCTTTAGAGAAGGGAACCGGTGTCGCTCAGCCTTATGAGAAAACGGCTCACGTGAAAAACAAATTAACGGCACAGTGTGACACAAGCAAAGACGGACGGAAGGCTTAATTGAATAGCCTGAGTGATGAATATTCATACCGGCTATTTGTTTTCGTCTTTTTTATCCCCAACAATAAAAATGGGGAGAAAATTGCTTTGGATGGTGAGATGACAGGACACAGAGAGGAGTTGGTCAGAAAAAAGTGGGGGGGGAGCAATTCACTGGTATATCTAAGATAGCAAGAAGATCTCCAGGCAGATAGACAGACAGACAGACAGACAGACAGATTTAGATAGATAGATAGATAGATAGATAGATAGATAGATAGATAGATAGATAGATAGATAGATAGATTTAGATAGATAGATAGATAGATAGATAGATAGAGAGAGAGAGAGAGATTTAGATAGATAGATAGATAATAGATAATAGATAGATAGATAGATAGATAGAGAGAGAGAGAGAGATAATAGATAGATAGATAGATTTAGATAGATAGATAGATAATAGATAGATAGATAGATAGATAGATAGATAGATAGATAGATAATAGATAGATTTAGATAGATAGATAGATAGATTTAGATAGATAGATAGATAATAGATAGATAGATAGATAGATAGATAATAGATAGATAGATAGATTTAGATAGATAGATAGATAGATAGATAGATAGATAGATAGATAGATAGATAGATAGATAGATAGACAGATAGATAGATAGATAGATAGATAGATAGATAGATATTTTCAGTCACTAAATGAACTGTTATAATTCGTGGACCGCTTGTATGTGGACATGCTAGAAGCCACAACACTTTGCAAAGATAGAAACGAATAGCCTGAGATGGCGACTGTTGTAAACCAGCTGTAACCAGAGCGTGGGCTTTTAATTTTGTTGCTTGCTATGACGTGTGTTTTTTCTGTGCTTTACACACATGCAAAGACCAGCCGGAAGGAGGATGGTGAGCCACAACTGAGAAGACGGAAGATGCGTTTAAATCTCCGGCAATCCTCAACATACCACACGCAGAGGCTGGTCACAGAATAGACAAGTTTAGAGACGACAAAAGATTTTTCTCCTAATGTTAAAAGCCACTCAGTGCATCACTGTCTGATGAAGTTAACATAATTTGGACTTGAATTGGTTTATCCCCACTGAGCATCAGAAGGCTAAATTGATTTAAAACCAAACTCTTCCATTTAACCGGATGGCGGTTCAGGCAATTTTGGTGTACATTAAATTATTGTTGAGATTATATTCACTGGGACTTAAGGGTGAGGCATTTGTCTTCCTAAGGACTGTCATTACCCTTTAAGAGAGGTTTGTGGCGATCGGCGAACGTTTAATTAACGTATAATAACTCGCTCACACATCTTAAGCTAAATCCTTTATCGAGGCACGTCATTTAAAACACAGCCAGGAATACGCCTCTTGGAAAGCGTAGGATAAAGTAGCTGATGCTGAATTGTGGTAAAAGCAAAAAGTGGATTATATACGCTGAGGGAGCCCTGGCTGCACTAATGCGGTCAAAGGCAAAACTGCCCAAGAATGAAGGCTTGTTCAAGATGGAGAAATACAAGGGAGCCATTATCACACGTGCACTGAACACTCAGGTTACAAGTAATAAAAATGTATACTGTTTGCCCACAAACCAATTATTCGGTGCCATCAGAATTGAGCTGCAAGGGACCTTGGAGGTCTTCTAGTCCAGCCCCCTGCTCAAGCAGGAGACCCTAGGCCTAGGCCATTTCAGACAAGTGGCGGTCCAGTCTCTTCTTCAGCGATGAAGCACCCACAACATCTGAAGGCAAAGCTGTTCCCCTGGTTAATTGTCCTCACTTTCCAGAACTTTCTCCTTAATTCCAGGTTGCTTCTCTCCTTGATCAGTTTCCATCCATTGTTTCTTGTCCTGCCTCCAGGTGCTTTGGAGAATAGTTTGACCCCCCCTCCCTTCTTTGTGGCAATCCCTTAAATACTGGAATACTGCTATCATGTCCCCCCCCAGGTCCCCTCCAGCTCTATTCTGATTCTGAAATAGAAATAATATCCTAATTAAGGCAACTTTATTTGCATTCTTAAAAGCACAATGGGGAGGGTACCCTGGGAAAGACTCACAAAGTTTCTCGAAGTTATCCTCAAGTGTCCCCATTCCCACAATACTTTCTGAATTCGTGGCTCAAAAATCTGCATTACGGAATAATCAAGGAGAAATAACTTACCCTAAGAGATATATATTGACCGGAATAAGCACTGTTGGAGAAAAGAAAGCCAAATATTTAAAGAAAGGACATTACTCTATTTGCCAAGTGCCAATTACCCATCTGTGTTTGGTTCTGCGGCTGTCAAAGCTCAATACTTCTATTTTATTGCAATTAAAGTTAATAGTCGGCAACAATAATTAGAATTCCTTGATCTGCCCTCTCCTCCTTGCCCAAGGACGGAGTGCAAAGGGACTGAAGCCAGCTGACAAGTTTTTAGCTCCAATAATCGAGAATATGATTAAACTGATAACAGCAGGACAAGGCCTCAAAACTGACAATGAAAATATCCAACTGGTGGACAGTTTGTGCGTTTGGGGATCAGCCATCAACCCTAAAGGAACGAGCAGCTCTTGAATACCTTGCAAAAGATCCCCAAATTCACGATGTTCTCAACCTACAATAGTTCATTTAGTGGCCACAGTTACTACGAGATTGAAAAAAGTTATTTACGACCAATTTTCACATTTATGACCATCACAGCATCCTCACATGATCCAGAGGCTCGGTAACTGGCATGTACTTATGACAGTTGCAGTGTCCGGGGGGGGGTCACATGTGATCCCCTTTTGCGACCTTCTGACAGGCAAAGTCAATGGAGAAGTCACTCAGTGAACAACGTGTTGCTAACTTGAGTGATTCAATCAACAATCGTAGCATTATACCAGGGCTAGGCAACCTTGGCTCTTTGATGACTCGTGGACTTCAACTCCCAGAATTCCTGAGCCAGCCATGCTGAGGGGAAAGGGAGAGGTTTCCAAGCTGAGCCAGGCTGGCTCAGGAATTCTGGGAGTTGAAGTCCACCAGTCATAAAAGGGCCAAGGTTTCCCACCCCTGCATTATACCATCTTGGTAGTTTGTCATCTTTTTTTACTTTATTTTTTGGTAATATTTTTGGGATTGTATTTTTTTTAACCTACCTCTTCTTCATGGGCCTTTATCACACCGTAGAACAACAGTTTTACAATTTCACAAGGGGCTATTCATCAAAGCCGACATTTCCCAGGCACAAATCACGACTTTCGGAGGCCGCAAAAATCAGGGAACTGCACCCATTGTACCCTCCTCCCCTTCCCACTTGCCAGCGCGTTCTCTTTTTAAAAAAAATGGCTGCCAGCTAGCTATAGCTTTATCTCCTCCATTTGAGAGTGCGCCAATAAATCACGTTGGCCTGCAGCCATCATAGAGTACACGCCTTTCATTATCATGAAATAAGCCCCAGTGGCCATTGCTGTTTGCAGCAGATTGGACATTCCTGGATATTCTGCTTTTCTTTTTATATGGATACGCAGAGCTGTCATTTTTCAGAAGCCATGGCTGCATTGAGCCCCGGTGCCTTCTTTTAAGAACAGTGATTATTTCTGTGCATCATGAAACATCAGGGCGTTTTGTCAGCTTGTGGCATCTCCAGTACAAAAGAAGGAAGTCAATTTTAGGGCTTTAATGCCTTCCGATCGTTCTTGCTCACCTCTTCTTTTAACCTGAAGTGCTCAGAAGTCACCCCGCAGCATTACAAAACCGACTTGGAGTTGAGAATAATGACAGAAAGATCCTGTCTTCCCTCCATAGGACGTTCGCAAGGCCTTTAGTTGGCTTGTGTGCTACGCTACGTCTATGTGGTTGAAGGAGTCTGTTGATGGTTTTGGAGATATTCTTGAAAACATCTCTACACAATCCCAAGAATGACGCTCAGCCAGCTATTTGTATGCTGCCTGCATCGTTAACCAAAGCAAAATAGTGTGCGAAGGAAATAAAATATACAGCAAAAGTAGGGTGCAGAAAAATCAGCCAAAAGAGATGGAAGACCCCTGCCCTAACCATTATGGATGCACTTCATGTAATTCTTCAAATCACGTTGAGGAATTTGGGTTGCAGTGTTTTAATCTCTTTAATTTTTTGCGATCCCCAAAGTAATCCCATTATTTTTGTAGGACCACTGAGCCAATGATTCAATCAGGAAGTGATCCAGGGTAGCAAGCGTGTATTGTCCTGGTTGAAAAATATAATAATAAAATTTATATTTTTTTATAATAAAAACTAAATAAAACTAAATAACTAAGTAAAAAAGCAGTATCAGATGATACTGCTTGCATTTATTTTGGTGTTGAGTACGTTTAAGAGAGAACAGGAAAAATTATTAATTGTGTAAATACTGCGCAGTTTTTTTTGAAGACCTATGGAAGAGATTAACATTTTCTTTTAAAATAGAGAGTACGACTCTGTGGGTTTTGGTTCATCCTCATCAGAGTCGTCTCCTCTGCCAGACATCTCAGCGCTAGAGATGAATCCAGTGGTGGGATTCAGCCGGTTTGCACCACTTTGGCAGAAGCAGTAGCTAATTTTTTGTTGCCCAGGCCCAGAATGGACTTCCGGAAGTGGCATCCACACAGAGAACCAGTTGTTCACATATTTGAATCCCACCACAAGATGAATCCCCTTTGCTAGAATAGAATAGAGCTGGAAGGGACCTTGGAGGTCTTCTAGTCCAGCCCCCTGCTCAAGCAGGAGAACCTACACCATCTCAGACCAATGACACTCTTGCCTTTGTTAGTTGCAAAGTCGTGTCTGACCCATCGTGACCCCATGGACAACGTTCCTCCAGGCCTTCCTGTCCTCTAGCCTCTTTTTAAAAAACCTCCAGTGACGGAGCACCCACGATTTCTGAAGGCAGCTTCTGTTCCACTGGTTGATTGTCCTCACTGTCAGGAAGTTTCTCCTTCATTCCAGGCTGCTTCTCTCTTTGGTCAGTTTCCTACCATTGTTTCTCGTCCTGCCCTCTGGCGCTTTGGAGAATAACCTGACCCCCTCTTCTTCCTTGTGGCAGCCCCTCAGATACTGGAACTCTGCTCTCATGTCTCCCCTGTTTCTTCTTTTCTTTAGACCAGCCAAACCCAAGTCCCACAGCCGTTCTTCGTATGTTTTGGTCTCCAGGCCTTGGATCATTTTAGTTGCTCTTCTCTGGATTTTTTCCAAACTCTCAACATCTTTTTTGTGATAGGGTGACCAAAACTGGCTGCAGGATTCCAGGTGTGGCCTCACGAGGGTTTGATAAAGCGGTACTCAGACTTTGCGTGATCTTGATTCTACGCCTCTGTTTATGCAATCCAGGATTGTATTTGCTACCGAAGACTGCCATGAGTCATACGTAAAAAAACCGGAAGGCACGGATGCTCCTATTCCAGGTGTAGCTGGGGAAGGAATTCTTTTTCCTACAGCCACTCTTTCAGGCTTCATGATCCAGCGTGAAGTCTTCCCACTTCACTGCTCCAACAGACACTCATATCCCCGAAGGTTAGGAAAGGGTGAAAGCCATGGAGACCATCTGCTCATTAGAAAAAAGGACAGCAGTGGCTTGGTAGACTTTGGGAAGGGCCTTCTCCCCCCCCCCCCACAAATATCCCATTGGCACTGTGGGAAGACAGACAACGCAAGAGCTAAAGGGAGCTGGCTACTGGCCCAGATTTGCTTAGTGCCACGGGAAACACTTGCTATTCCATAAGAGAAATCTGATTTCTCCTGCCTTCGGCATTCACACCCGTCAGCAGGATAACAATATACTATTCAGTACAATATTCTAAAATGCGGAGCAATGAATATTTATTGCTTAAAGCCACGAGGACTTCGGAAACAGAACACAATATTCAGAAGTTCCTGCCTGGGCACACTTTATGATGCCAACGTGATCTTGGTAATCTCGTTCGCATCTAAATCTGACTTTATGATTGGGAGCTGCTTTAGGAAACATTAGGGCTGAAAAGTATTGTTCGGATATTGTAAAATAAAGGGAATAAATCACACATAAGCCGTTTAAATGTTTCCAGTAAGAGACACTGGATCAAACTGCTTCTCTTTCCTTCTCTTCCTCTTTTTTCGTCTGACTGTGGTGGACAGTTTGATGTAAGTTCAGGCCTAGAAAGGATTACGTCTCCCTGGGACTGGGATCAAGGCCATCGTCTCCTACTTTAGATGTAAGAAAAAATAATCCCTTTAAACACAGTTTGGTCCCAAGGATAATCTAGAGCAGGCCTTTTCAACCTTTTCACCCATGGTACCACTTTTAGGATATGGCAACATCCGAGGACCACCAGGCGCCTAGCAAGGTGTCAAAAACATCATGACCAAAAAAAAAAAAAAGGAAAAAAGTGATAAAGTAGAGGTAGTCTTCAACTTACAACAGTTCGCTTAGTGACTGTTCGAAGTTACAATGGCACCGAAAAAAGCCCCCCCCCAGCCACAGCCGAGCAAGACGCCTGCCTGCCCGGCGGCGCTCTTCCTCCTGTCCGAGGTTTCCATTGTTGTGAGTATTTCTGTTGGGGATTGGCAGTGGGGGTGGGGTGGGGTGGGGGGTGTTTGGTTTTTATCCCCCCCCATCTGCTGGGTGGTTGCAGCAGGTTTTGGTCCCTTCACATGACTCTGGGACACTGTGACCATCAAAAATATGAATCAGTTGCCAAGCATCTGAATATAAATCACAAGACCCTGGAGAGGCTGCAACATTCCAGCTGATTGGCGCTTCTTCTGGGCTCAGCAGAAGTGCCAGGATCAGCGCCGAGCTCCAGCTGGAGCCTGGCCCTGATCCTGGCACTTCCGCTGAGCCCCGACAGCCCCGAAGAAGCGCCGATCAGCTGGAAAGCGGCACTGATCCTGGCGCTTTCCGCTGAGCCCTGACAGCCCTGCAGCTCCAGCCGTCTCTCGCTCAGGCTTGTGCGAGTGCTGCCCCCAGTTCAGCCCATTCCCCTCCCCCGCTACTTTTCTAGAATGGTCGCGTACCCCCCTGCCAGCTGCCAATGTACCACAGATGGTACCCGTACCACTGGTTTGAAAAGCCCTGATCTAGAGGAATTCAGGGAGCATATAGAATAAACATGGAAAACATACATATGGGGGAAAGGACCTGGAATACTTCACCAGAAGTTGACCGAAGGCCATACCCTTATGCTTGTGAAGATCTTAGTGCAAAAATGGTAGATTAATTTGGCTGTTAAAAAATTCTTCTGTTTCCAGGCGCCATCATTCATTAGCAGCGATATACAGATGGCCAAGATCAAATTCAGATTCAAAGATGGCAAAGCTTGGCTCAAATTTGGTAGTCAGTCAAGATTCAAAGGTTGGATTCCAACCAGATTTGAAATCCATTTGAAGATTGGGAGCATAGGGCTCTCTCTCTCTCTCTCTCTCTCTCTCTCTCTCTCTCTCTCTCTCTCTCTCCTCTCTCTCTCTCTCTCTCATCTCTCATCTCTCTCTCTCTCCTCTCTCTCTCTCTCTCTCTCTCTCTCTCTCTCTCGAGTCTCTCTCTCTCTCTCTCTTCTCGTCTGTCTCTCTCTCTACTCTCTCTCTCTCTGTCTCTCTGTCTCTGTCTCTGTCCTCTGTCTCTCTCTCTGTCTCTCTCTCTCTCTCTCTGTCCTCTCTGTCTCTCTCTCTCTCTCTCTCTCTCTCTCTCTCTGTCTCTCTGTCTCTCTGTCTCTCTGTCTCTGTCTCTCTCTCTCTCTCTCTCTCTCTCTCTGTCTCTCTGTCTCTGTCTCTCTCTCTCTCTCTCTCTCTGTCTCTCTCTCTCTCTCTCTCTCTCTCTGTCTCTCTGTCTCTCTCTCTCTCTCTCTCTGTCTCTCTCTCTCTGTCTCTCTGTCTCTCTGTCTCTCTGTCTCTCTGTCTCTCTGTCTCCTCTCCTCTCTCTCTCTCTCTCTCTCTCTCTCTCTCTCTCTCTGTCTCTCTGTCTCTGTCTCTGTCTCTGTCTCTGTCTCTCTCTCTCTCTCTCTCTCTCTCTCTCTCTCTCTCTCTCTCTCTGTCTCTGTCCTGTCTCTCTCTCTCTCTCTCTCTGTCTCTCTCTCTGTCTCTCTCTCTCTCTGTCTCTCTCTCTCTCTATCTCTCTCTCTCTGTCTCTCTCTCTCTCTCTCTCCTTTGAGGGCTGTTCATTGTAATTTTGTATTTAGTCCCACAAAACTAACAGAGACGAAGACTTGAGCTACCTAGGTGTTTTTTAAAGGCACCATTGTGTGCCTTTTTTATGTTGAAATTTCTGATCCTGAGGGGGAATTATTTGATCACTATTTTCTCTCATTTTTCCTATCAGCCGCAGGAGATTTGTACAGTTGCAGCCCTAATTGTTACAATGGAAACTTTATCTGACCTGCTGTTCAGTTCCAAATAAAGGCCAACACAGGCTCAGCGTATGTGTATGTCTAAGCGGTTGTGTGATAACTATTTGAGGGTAATATCAGGTTCTTTATATAAACACACTTCAGGGCATTTTGTACCATCTTAGCAGGAAAAAAAGGGCGTGGAGGGAGGGAGCCAAAAAGCACCCATTAATAAAGGGAACAGTTCAAAGTCAAAACGTACCATTGAAGTCTTGTGAGCTGCAAACAAACAAGGATAAGATAGCAAAAAAGGGACTTGGAATAGGCTATGCCATTCATTGCCTTGTGTATACAATAGAAGGACTAGTTCTATTTTTGTTCTGTTTTCTAATGACACGTTGAAGCAAAATTTCAGAGACTACAGATCAACTGTACCCTCAGATGCTTCGTAGGTGTTATTCAATAGATTGTATCAGAGTTTTACAATTTATTCAAATCTCAGTTCTTTCCTTCACATTCCTCCTTTCTAGATTTTTCTTCTTCCGTCTCTCCAATCCAAGCTTATTACACAAGGTCCTTGGTTACTTTGTGATCCTCCCATCCGTAGACAACGGTGAAGTGAATTTGTTGGTGATGCCCATTTTCCTCTCCGGGTTCATGGTGTCCTAACCCTCACCCTAAGTGGAATTTTCCTCCCATGGGATTTTCCCATGTATTTTCCCAGGAAAGATAGATAGGGCAGGGTAGAAAAGTCAATGCCCTCCTAACCATACCCAAGCACTCCGAGTCTGTTGGTGATGTCCATTTTGCTCTACGAGTTCATGTTGGCCTAACCCTCACCCTAAGTGGAATTTTCCTCCAATGGGATTTTCCCATGTATTTTACCAGGAAAGATAGATAGGGCAGGGTAGAAAAGTCAATGCCCTCCTAACCATAGCCAAGCACCCCGAATTTGTTGGCGATGTCCATTTTGCTCTCTGAGTTCATGGTGCATTTATGTGGCCCTTTTGTAACACAATTCTTTTCACGCTGTTCTAAGCAGCTTCCGGAATACTTTTTTCTTACAGCCAGTGTAAATTCAGTCTGGAGGGAGATTAATCTGGGCTCCTAATAACTTTCTCATGCAAAACTCACAGTGGCCTTTCCTGCAGTTGTTTGACTTTCAGCCTTTCACTTTCTTCCTTTTTCCTCCATGAACCAGTCAGGATTAATTCTCGTGGGTCTCGTGTTCAGAATCCTCCAACAATCCTGGTTTTTTTTTATCATAGATAATAAATCAGTCGTGATTCTAAACTTATATCAATTCCTTTGCCATATACGATTGTGTGTGTGTGTGTGTGTGTGTGTGTGTGTGTGTGTGTGTGTGTGTATGAATAGACTTAACCCATGTCTTTGAGAGTGACTGAGTGTGACCCAAAGTCCCTTAGCTGGCTTTCATGGCTAAGTCAGGACTTGAACTCATGGTTTCTTCTTCTGTCGCCTGGTGCCTTAACCCCTATACCACTCAGTATGACTCATACAGGACCAGTAATATTTGTGTGTGTGTGTGTGTGTGTGTGTCCTTAAAAAAACTAATTAAGTTACAAATGTTTTTAGTATGCCTAGCTGCGAGACCCTTGAAAATTATGAAAAAGATATGTACTTATTCTCTGTCTTGCCGGCAATATACCATAATCCACGACGTACAAAACAGTCCCTGGCGAAGATGATTTCATTAAGTTATTAGATTCTGCAAGATTAATATTTACAACTGCCGGTGCCCTGGATAACAATGGAGGCTTTTTGTCGGTGCAACTATTTAAAATACGGTCTTGTCGTCCTTATCGGTTTCCGCCAGAAGACTGTCATAAGAAAAAAATTTTTCGCTCTGTGCAGCAGCTGGGAAGCCCCGTTCCGGAGATAAGGAAGTTTGTGAGAGTCACAGCGAAAAGTAAAACGGGCTGATTTCTTTTTCCCCAACAAATAATGGGGAAAGGCAAAGCCAATTTAACAAATTTATACATGCATTAATCTTATGTTTTAAGCTCCCCTTAGGGAGTAATTCCTGCTCACTGTAACTTACCTTCACTTTGTTGGGTGAGAATAATTGCGTAAGTTTGTTATTCAATTCTGGGGCTCACGTTTAGTTTAAGCACCCCACATTTAACTGTGCATTGATATGTGTCAGCCTTTCCCACTTCAGTGTGTGTGTGTGTGTGTGTGTGTGAGTGTGTGTGTGTGTGTTTTAACAAAATGCCACTTCTACCTACATCTTTGTATCCCTTCAGAACAGGATCTGGACTTGCCCAATCATATAGCGTCACTTTTCCCAGAAGTTAAAATTCAGCGACAGCCCTTCAAATTCTTCCTTTCTAGCCTTCAATTCCTTCTCCCATTGGCAGAAAATCTTACCTCTCCCTGGGTCTTCCTATTTTTTTCCTCACCCACTTCTGAGATTGGTGCAATTGAAGAACATCACAGGTTAGCTTCAAGTGTTTAGTGAGATTTGGAACTAGAAAAAGGGGTGATAACATCAGTGATAAGAACTAAGGAGAAAGTCCCTAACAGCGAGAACAATTAATCAGTGGAACGGCTTTGCTCCAGAAGTTGTGGGTGCCCCATCATTGGAGGTTTTCAAGAAGAGATGGACAATGGCTTTTCAAGGGATATTGGAGGGGCTGCCACAAAGAAGAAAGGGTCAACCTATTTTCCAAAAGCACCAGAAGGCAGGACAAGAAGCAATGGGTGGAAACATATCAAGGAGAGAAGCAGCCTGGAACTAAGGAGGAATTTCCTGACAGTGAGAACAATTAATCAATGGAATGACTTGTCTTCAGAAGTTGTGAGGTTCCATCCTGGGAGGTTTTCAAGAAGAGATTGGACAACCATGGTCCACAAATCTCTAAGATATAATGAAAATGTAATAAATAACATCTTTTATAAAAACAAGATCAACGCTAAATCCACTTAGTTTTCTTAGTGCTTGAAAAAAGCACCAGCAACTCAATCTACCTTGTTCAGTATTCCAAACTCATTTCTCTCAGATAAGACTATGATCAGGTCATCTGGAAGTTCTCCTTACCATAATCAACAATGCTTAACCCTCCTTATTACAGTTCTTCAAGATGATTAGTTCACATGCCAATACATGATGGTCAACATGATGTATTTCCCTGTCCATCCTGTCTTTGCAATTAGAGATGACTTTTTTTTTTCAGCAGAAATGATCCAACTCTGAATAATGGTATTGCTTGGCCTGATCAACTGCCTCAATCTAGCTGTTGCCTTCACACCCGTCCTGACCTCACCCAACGTAACACAATTACGTTCTTATATATCTTCTGCTAGTTTGGAGCACTTATCTACCTAATAAAACGTCCAGGGTAGGCATCAGAAGTGGAATGGAATGGACATTCTCAAGTTTCCTTGCCAGAGAAAATGAATGGTAGATCCTGGATAATGCACAGTAGTTCCAATTTATCCTTCCGCTGGGCTGCTTTCTGCCTCGGCAATATTTGCTCATAAAATCCTACTTGAGCTGTAGAGTTGTCCAATTCAGTTATATTGTTTGATTTACAGGTAGCCCATGACGGTGGATTGGCGGTGATGCAGAGGTTTGCTAAAATCTGCCAACTGTGCCTTATGTGGGGGCTGACATGTCTTTTTCCACTGCGCCTCAACCGAGCAGTCATTTATTCTGAAACAGCCAATTTAAACTTAGTTTCACTTGTAAACACTAACCTGAGAGTGTTAAATAGCTCCCAGCTGAGATATTGAAAAGTGAAGTTGAAATGGAATACTGCTAAAGGGAGAATGAAATGTTTTGGGAAAGTGCAAGATGGTTCTTAACATTTATTGAACATCTTTTATTGTTTCTGTAGCATAAGGATGGAAAAAGACAGAGGCATACAAGCTGTGGTAATACACTCGGAGTTTGTGGTGAGCTAGAAAAGGCCATCCTTTGGGGAAAACAACCCTGTTCCAAAGAATTAGGAGGAACAGCATGCAATTCACAGCTAACCCCATCCCCGGATACTTACTCCAGCTTTGTTTGGGGATTCAAAATGGAAAAGGACGTGTGAATTAGCACATGAAGACCCAACTTTACAACTACGTTGGTCACATACAGGCCATTCTTGAGTGTTAAGTGTCAACTGACTTAAATCATTCTCCCACTGTTGTATTTGCATGGTTTGTACTAACCTAGGCAGAAAATGCTTCATGATGTCACCCAGTTTGGGTAACGAAACATCTACAAGAAAAACACCAAGCTCAGGGAGCATCAATTACTCCATAGTCCTCCTCCTCCTCCTCCTCCTCCTCCTCCTCCTCCTCCTCCTCCTCCTCCTCCTCCTCCTCCTCCTCCTCCTCCTCCTCCTCCACTCCACTCCCTTTTAGCAGTGGTGATGTTATCCAGTTTGGGTAACAAAATGTCCGCAAGAAAAACCCAAGCTCAGAGGGAACCAAGGACCCCACAGTTGTTGTCACCCCCCCTCCTTCCTCCTCCTCCTTTTTGCAAACCCCCCTCCCTTCTAGCACTGATGATGTTACCCAATTTGGGTAACGAAATGGTTGCAACAAAATCACCAAACTCCGAGAGAACCAAGGACCCTCCTTTCAACCCTGAGCTACCAATATCTTCCTTATTTCATCTCCTTCAAATTCTTCTGGTTTGACTGACTCTCTTCCCTGTTGCTGCAGTCCTGGAATGGTATGGAATGCTGTTCAATGGGAAGAAGATTTCATAAAACTTGGGTACTAATCCGAGAAAGTTGAAAAGGTTAAAACCAGCCTTTCTGCACAGGCACTGAAAGGGCAGGTACAGATAAGGATGACTTAAGCCTCAGCGACCGGGGATGTAATGGATGCCACGTGGGACATTCCAATTCATTAAACTATATGTCTTAACACATTGCAGTTTTTAATTGGTTAGATACTTAGAATCTGCCTCACAGGTATCCGGCACCTGCATAATGAACCCATCTTTCTCACCTCACCCAATTTAATTCTACATTGGTCCAGTGACTCTATTCATTTGGTGGAGTTAGAGGAAACTCATGACAACGTGCACCTTTTTAATAACGTTTTTCAGTTGGAAAAGGTCTTACCAACCTCCTCCTGATTTTTGCCACATACAGTAGATCAGGGGTCTTCAAATGTAGCCCTGAATTCTGGGAGTTGAAGTCCACAAGTCATAAAAGGGCCAAGTTTGAAGACCCCTGCAGAAGATGAACATGGCTCTCCTCCTCCCATGTTCTTTCCTTCCTCTGTCTACCCTGATATTTTGATTCTGATTATTGCAAAACAAATGTTCTCAGCATTACATGGAAGCAAAGCATCAGGGAACTTCACATTTTCCTTAAAATAGGACTTCCTCTAAATCGCTGGAAGGGAGGCCAACATGAGAGACACAGTGGGAGAAATCGTGGTGTTTTCTTTAAACCATTGGATGAAGAACAAAACCATAGGATGAAGAACATTACAGAATAACAGAGTTGGAAGGGATCTTGGAGATCTTCTAGTCCAACCCCCTGCTCAGGCAGGAGACCCTATCCCATTCCAGACAAATGGCTTTCCAGTCTCTTATCTGATGGAGCACCCATATCTTCTGAAGGCAAGGTGTTCTGCCGATTAACTGTTCTTGCTGCCAGGAAATTTCTCCTTAATTCCAGGTTGCTTCTCTCATTGATTAGTTTCTGTCCATTACTTCTTATCATGCCCTCAGGTGCTTTTGAGAATAAATTGACCCTCTCTTCTCTGTGATACCCCTCAAACATTGGAAGACTAACATGTCACCCCTAGTCCTTCTCTTGTAAGACTAGACATTTCTGGTATGGTTTAGCCTCCAGTCCCTTTATCATCTTTGTTGTTGTTCTCTGCATTCTTTCTAGAACATCTCAGTATCCTTTTTGGGGATTGTGGTGACCAAAACTGGATGCAGTATTCCAAGTGCTGGAATAGTGCACACACTTAGTATTCCAGGATAGTGCACACCATGTTATAGATAGGGCCTCTATAGCATTTCACCTGTCCTTGACATTATGATTCTGTTGATGGAGCCAAGGACTGCATTAGCATTTTTGGCAGCTGTTCAACATGTTGGGCATTGCTTTGGAGAAGGACAGTGCACCCTGATTTTATGGACCATAATAGGTGAGCTCTAGTCTGTACGAAATAATGTCTACAGCATCTTGAGCAGATTTACGGAAGACGTGCAGTAGGGCTGTCTCATCTTGGCAACTTTAAGACATGTGGACTTCAACTCCCAGAATTCCCCAGGGAGTTGAAGTCCATAAGTCTTACAATTGCCAAGGTCAGACACCCCTGACTTCTAAGAGTAACTAGGAAAACTGTGGTCTTCCAAGTATTTTTGAAGACCCTCTTCTTATACCTCATGCTGAGTGTGTGAATTGAGTCAGATGGGTAATATAAAGTCAGACGACATTGGGAGGGGCCTAGGTTCTGCAATATCTTCAGCAAAAGATACACACAGAGAGACACAAAACACAAAACAGATCACAGTGTTTCCAATCCACTTACAAAGAGATCAGATGTGGAGTATTGTGGCTGTTGAACCCAAGTAATTATGCCAGTTGTTTTTAAAGACTGTTCATCAAAAAAATACACTGTGATATAACACAATGACATAAAAAAGAACTTGGAAATGATGATGTTTTGTTCACTTCCCTAAAATTCATATATGCTCACGCATAGAGTATACATGTCCCCCAAACTTATATTGAAAGATAGAGAAAGAGGGAGAGGGAGATGGAGAGAGAGAAAACTAGGAAGAGAATACTCTTTATAAATTATTCCTCTGTATTATTCTTGCAACTGGTGTATGATAGAAGCATCCCTTTGTGGAGAGGCAACCCTTATCAGTTCTTCATATTTATAACTGCCTATTGATGACATAAAGTGTCCCATAATGACAGAGCTAAAATTGGCTTTGACTTCCTCAAAGCATTATTGTATTGAGCCATGTAACCAGAAAATCACAATGCAGCGATCTTTTCCTCCACTAATCCTTCTACGAGAGCTTAATGACTTGTCTGTTCATCTTGAAGATAATAAACTTCACCATGGAAGCAATAGCTGTCTGGGCGACTTTGCATAAATCATTATTTGAAGAAAAAGAAAAGAAAGAGAGAGAGAGAGAGAGAGAGAGAGAGAGAGAGAGAGAGAGAGAGAGAGAGAGAGAGGAGAGAGAGAGAGAGAGAGAGAGAGAGAGAGAGAGAGAGAGAGAGAGGAGAGAGAGAGAGAGAGAGAGAAGAGAAGGGAAGGAAGGAAGGAAGGAAGGAAGGAAGGAAGGAAGGAGGGAAGGAAGAAGGAAGGAGAAGGGGGAGGAGAGGAGAGGAGAGGAGAGGGGAAGAAGGAATGACTATTCACAAAAAGAAAAGAAATGAGCGTGCTTGCACACACACACAGACACACACATACATTGTACATAGCAGCAGTGCAAGTTTTTAAAGCAAAGTAACTTAATGAATGTATGTTCATTTCTTACCAGTTTCACCATTTTGGTCACAATCTGAGCCAAATGGAATAACTTGAAATTCCCCTGGATTTTGGACAAATTTGAGATGAGCTTCATTTTAAAAATAAGGAGACCTAAAGCAACACACAGTTATTAAGCTGAGTTGTCTTCCTTCCTTTCTTCCAAAGGCCTTCACAATTTATCAGTGTCCTGTTTTTCTATTCCTGATGCAGCCTGTCCATCCTTCAGGAAATTTAAGATGATATGTGTGTGTTCCCCAATTCTACCTAAATAGTCCATTGTGGCACGGTAAAGTTTTAACCCCAAGGTTTAGCTGTCTGGCATCAGTTGCTGTTAATCCCAGTTATTCCATAATAACAGCTAGGTTTTGAGATGCTGCCTTCTGATTCAAAAGGAGCTTATGGTTTTCTTATGAGTGCAATATACGCCATTATCCAACTTCCTTTTAAAAAATGCATCTTTTTGTGAGACTTTTGTATTACACATCCTAACACAACTGGGAATGTCTGCATTTCTCAAGACGTGAATAAGTGAAACAATGAGTAGAGGCAACATGGCTTGTTGGTGCTTGGGGAAGACTTTGAAAGATCAAATCAGTACAAACCCTGAGTGTCCTGTGGAAGAACGGATCCAGAAGCTGAAGCTCAATACTTTTGGCCACCAAATGAGAAGAGCGGAGAGGAGACCCTGACGTTGAGAAAGACGGAAGGCCAAAGGAGAAGATGGTTAGATAGGGTCATCAACGCAAGGAACGTTGATGGGCAACCTCCAGAAGACGGTGGAGGACCGTCATGGCATGTTGGCATGTTGGGGTTGCAAAGAGTCAGACACAACCTAGCAACAACAACATTGCTTGTTCTTTTAACCCTTGTCCAGCTTAAAATACAAAGTGTTGAACATCAGTTGTTGAGAAGTAATTGATGCGGTGTGAACTCTAGAGTTTAATAAAACATCTGGGATGTTTTAACCACTGCAACCTGTTACAGTCTGAATTCTTAAGCTTGGCCTACAAACAACTTTTCATGGACTGGTCATAAACACCAGCTAATGTCTGCAGCTTAGATTGGAGAAGAGGGCAGCCATCACAGTGGTTTGCAATAAATGTAAGGCTATGAATATGCATTAAGTGGGCATATGCATACGTAGAATTAAGCTCCTTTGAAAATCCATGAAAATGTGTTTAGGGCTGGCATTTTAAGTACCGAAGCATATGGGAAAAGACATTTGAAAATTTGGTAATAGAAACCCAAGATGCTTATTAAGCTTTATTGCTGTACGATATTAAACTGTGATGGGACATTTTAGCAGAAACGCACTAAGCATTGCTAGATTAAAAGCTCTGGATTGCTAGGGAGACCATAACAGAAATAAAGCAGAGACTACACAAGAGTCCTCCCTCCTCACGGTTCTGTGAGGCAATATTTGCTCCCCTTTCAGATTTTTTGAAATTTTTCCTACCTTTGCCACTGCTTTCCATTACAGCCTCATACGGGCTCCGCTGATACGTAAGGAAATCTGGGTGAGCAATAACGCCAGGATTTGCTTTCACGTTGCCCGTAAACAAAGCCATTCAACTTGCAATGCATCCGTGTGAAAAATAATAATAATCTGCTCATGCATCAAGTTAGGGAGTCCTGAGCTGTAGTAACTACAGTCAAACAGCTTCTACAACTCATCGCCTCTCCCGCGTTGTGTAGGAGAGGTTGGGACAGTTCTTCACGATGCTTCGGTTCAGCAACATTTAGAGGTATCAGTGTTTCAGATCCTGTC
Source organism: Bothrops alternatus (assembly GCA_034064705.1). NCBI lineage: Eukaryota > Metazoa > Chordata > Lepidosauria > Squamata > Viperidae > Bothrops > Bothrops alternatus. Next base: position 1,206,309 of record JARGCV010000338.1, read on the forward strand.
TCCTTATTTTTATAGGCTCGACATCTAATCTCTGACTTGATGACTCCAAACGATGGATTTGGGTTTTTCACTCCACAATATGGGCTTGTATGTTTGAATCATTACATTCTAGCGAAGTGTTTCTCAAGCTTGACAATTTTGAGGCATGTGGACTTCAACTCCCAGAATTCCACAGCCAGCAATGCTGGCTGTGGAATTCTGGGAGTTGAAGTCCACATGCCTTAAAATTGTCAAGCTTGAGAAACACTGTTCTAGCGTGACCCAGTTGCACTTCAGCGGATAAGGGGGGCTGATGCAAAGTAGAATTCAGGCTTCTTTGAGTGATGGCTAGCCATCAGAGTGTGAGAGAACAAATTGTGCCGAACCATCACATAAGAGAATAACACAATGATAGAGTTGGAAGGGACCTTGGAGGTCTTCTAGTCTAACCCCTGCTCAAGCAGGAGACCCTAGGCTGTTTCAGACAAGGGGCTGTCCTGTCTCTTGTTGAAAGCCTCCAGTGATGGAGCACTCACAACTTCTGGAGGGAAGCCGGTCCACTGATTAATTGTTCTTTCTGTCAGGAAATTTCTCCTTAGTTCTAGGTTTGTTCTTCTACATTCTATGATGTATGACAGATGGCCTAATATTCCTATTATGGGATGTAGTTTTGGATTCAGCCAGACATAATGATACCCACATAGTCTAAAATGTTCCACTTTTAATTCATCTGTTCATTGAAAGGTCCTCCAGAAGACTTATCAAGATGCTGTTTTGGCAAACCAGAATTGGATAGCGTCGTTCTTTTTCCTGTTCTCTCCTGCATTCCATCTTTCTCCAAGTTTCTCTTTTTCTGGTAACAGAGGGATGAAATGCTAACTTTAGTTGAAGTGATATTGGCCTGCAGATCCCTGGATGTTACTGGTTGATTATGTTTACCGTTGGAGTGATTTTGATAAATGATCATTTCAATCATTCCCATATTTCAACATGTCATCCATCTCTCTCTCTCTCTCTCTCTCTCTCTCTCTCTCTCTCTCTCTCTCTCTCTCTCTCTCTCTCTCTCTCTCTTCTCTCTCTCTCTCTCTCTCTCTCTCTCTCTCTCTCTCTCTCTCTGTGTGTGTGTGTGTGTGTGTGTGTGTGTGTGTGTGTGTGTGTGTGTGTCTGCGTGTCTGTGTCTGTGTCTGTGTCTGTGTACTCTGCATCTGGCACTTACATAATAGTGAGAGCCGAACTCTCTGGGGTTTTATTCCAACAGGGATATGGCAAAAAGGTTTGATGATTTTTCAAGCATCTGGCATTTACATAATAGTGTTTGAAAGTATTGGAGCCCCCCCTTTTTTTTTTTGCTGCAAATTTCATTCCGGGATAATGAATTTTACGAACTGAATAAACTGGGTGCGAGTTTTGTTTTTGCTTTGCTTTGTTTTGCTCTGTATTCTCAGGACTTTGTTTTCATATATGTCCTCCTTGATGGATCACACTGCTTTTGTTTTCTTTTTAAGCTCGGAAACCATTTCCAGTGAAATCCTATTTAAGAACCTGCACGATACAGTTATCAAGCTTATGTATTTCCAGATTTATTTATCTTATTACTACATGAACTTCTATTATCATCTCTAGTCTCTTAAAAAGGTTCTGGGGTATAAAAGCTTTTCACAGCTTTGCTGGTTAGCTATTTTATGTCTCTGCTTTATGGAATCATATCGTGGTTTGTCAGTTTCCCCATTACAATTATTAGCATGTCCTATATAACAAAGACTTCATTTCTTGACACCCTGTATGACCACAAGAAAATAGATTATTTTGCTGCCGCTTCCACATGAGCTACATGCAATGTAGATTAATTGGAATGCTAATTGGCTTTTACAATAATATAGGTTTATGGTTTATTGTCTTTAAGATGGCCAGGTAACAGTCTTTTTCTCCTCACAGGCAGGAGGTGTCATTGTTTGGAAGGGGGGAAAAAAAGGCTCAGAGAATTTAAACTGCACAATGGAAACAACATGTGGAGGGTTCATTTTTAAAATCTTTTTGGAATGGGGAGGCAAAGCAATTTCAAGGAGATGATGCAGAAGAAATTTGGAAAACAATTTAAGGTTAAATTGCACCCCCTCCCAAAAATATAAACCCCCCCACCACCAAAGTTTTTTTTACCTCCATTGTGATTAGTTTATGGAAGAAAGATCTGAAAATAAAGGGAGATGGAATATATCTTGAAGAAGGATAGTGTGGTTTCTTCAGACTGTGTAGAGAAAGTGCTTTCATTGATGTCCCTCCTCTGATGATCATCTAGATCAGGGGTTCTCAACCTTGGCAACTTTAAGACTTGTGGACTTCAACTCCCAGAATTCCTCAGCCAGCTTTGCTGGCTGAGGAATTCTGGAAGTTGAAGTCCACAAGTCTTAAAGTTGCCAAGGTTGAGAACCCCTGATCTAGATACTGCAAAATCTCTTCCTTCCATTTGATCTTGTGCCATCTCCCAAAATATTCCAGCAATCTCTTGATGTCATCCGTCGTATCCACCATCGTTTTATTTTTCTCCATAATTATTTCTTTTTGTTCATTGTCCCTTTGCTCCTCGTGTTCAAAGTTTGCGAGGTCCTGCCTGGCGATCATCGGCAATCCCGAGGGAAAGGATCAGCTTTTGTTTGATCCTGAATTGATCCATTGGTTCTTCTTTGCAGTCCACGACATACTTAGTTACATGGAGCTAAGTTCCTCCTCCTTATGCTGGGTCTTGGTGTCGAGTTCTGACAGTTAGACAATCATAAGGAATGTTGTTTTAACTATTCTGATAAAGTTCTGGCAAGTTTGGTAATTGTATTAAAGGAAGCCATAATTTCAGAACTACTTTAGAGAACAAAACAGAATAACAGAACTGGAAGGGATCTTGGAGATCTTCTAGTCCACCCCCTTTCTCAGGCAGGAGACCCTATATCATTCCAAACCAGCAGTTCTCAACCTGTGGGTCGCGACCCCATTTGGGGTCGAACGACCATTTCACGGGGTCGCCAAACACCACAGTCTGCCATTTTTTTGGGGGTCGGCCATTTTTTTTGGTCCGCCATTTTTCCCCCTTTGCGATGCACCCGTCGCGCCGCGCATGCGCGATGCAGGCCGGGGTCGAGCCCCGGAAAAGGTTGAGAACCACTGTTCCAGACAAATGGCTGTCCAGTCTCTTCTTGAAAACCTGCAGTGATGGAGCACCCACAACTTCTGGAGGGAAGCAGTTCCACTGATTAATTGTCCTCACTGACAGGAAATCTCTCCTTATTTCTAGGTTATGATGTTATGATTCCAGGTTGGTAAGTTTTGAGCAAAAAGGCTAATGTGGTTTTGGCACACCTGTCTAATAATAATCCTTCACATTGTGTGGGCATTTTATGATCTTCAAATGGATTCCCCTCCATCAGAGATCCCGACTACCATCTTATTATTTGCACGTTAAAGAGCTGAAGCAAACCTGCGTGTGAGGGAACTTCACACCTCTCAGCTTATAGCTGATGTTCTCATTTATGATGTGTATTGACACCTATGGTGCTTCCATTTCACCTTGAGTAATACCTGTAAGTGAGGTACAACCCCCCCTCCCAGCATATATGTCACTATAATTTTTCTCTCTGCAAAATTGTTACTTCTTTTTTTAAAGTAAATTTTTAGTTCCAAAATAGATCTGGGACTATATTCCAAAGCAGGGTGTATCTGTCCTGCATCTCATAGTTCGAGCAGGAGCCAAATTCATTAGTGCTTAGAGCCTTTAGCTGATTTCCCCTCAATGACATCACCTTTATAAGCCGTATTGACCTTCAGATATGACTCATCTGACTGCTCAAATCCATGAAGTGCTCAAAGTAAAAAGTTAAATAGTTTCCCTTAAAGAGTGCTGAAGCTCTGCCTGGCTGATGAACGACAGGAAGTTCCAAATAATAATAATAATAATAATAATAATAATAATAATAATAATAATAATAATAATAATAATAATAATAATAATAATAATAATAATGATGATGATGATGATGATGATGATGATGATGATGATGATGATGATGATGATGATAAGGTTGGAAGGGACCTCCGAGGTCATCTAGTCCAACCCCCTGCTCAGGCAGGAAACCCTATACCATTTCGGACAAATGGCTGTCCAGTCTCTTCTTAAAAACTTCCACTGTTGGAGCATTTACCGCTTCTGGAGGCAGGTTGTTCCACTGATTAATTGTTCTCACTGTCAGGAAGTTTCTCCTTCGTTCTAAGTTGCTTCTCTCCTTGATGAGTTTCCATCCATTGCTTCTTCTCCTGCCTTCAGGTGCCTTGGAGAATAGCTTGACTCCCTCTTCTTTGGGGCAGCCCCTGAGATACTGGAAGACTGTTATCCTGCCCCCCCTCGTCCTTCTCTTCGTTAAACTAGACATACCCAATTCCAGCAACCGTTCCTTATATGTTTTTGGCCTCCAGTCAGTCCCCTGATCCTCTTTGTTGCTCTTCTCTGCACTCTTTCTAGTACATTTCCCTGACATTGTCCTATCTTTGAGCTTGGGGGGAAAAGGAAGAAAATCAATTGAATTAATAAGTTCTTTCTTGGCTTTGACAGGGCCTTCACTGGTCTTCCTGCAGATTTTGCACTAATAATCCGCTAGTAGTTGGATCTCCATCTTCAACTCCGCTGGATAGTCCGAACCAGGAAGGCTAAGACTATTTTTATTGAGATTGGCTATAATAATCACAGAATGGTGCAAGTTTGATTGTGTTGAACCTCTCCCTCTTTCTTACACTCCCATGAATAAGGGAGACATTTGTTTGAGGTCTTCTCATTGCTCTGGACTTAAAAAATGTTTCAGCCTCTTTTGCCTTGGTATCTGCTCTGCATGTTTCCATCAAGGTCATCTTCCTTATTCTCCACACCACCTCAAGGTGTCCAAGGCTTTTTTTCCCTCCTGTTTTTCCCCACCACAATTCCATCTTGAGCCAAGAGGGTGGAACCGGTCTACAATCATCTACAGATCTTCCTTGGCTGAAGAGGCCCTTGAACTTCTCTCCTGCTTCTCCTCCAGCTCCATCAGTATCACACCACAAATGGACTCTGGGCTGTGAAAGACCAATTTTGTTCAGTGAGAGTAGAAGGCAGGACTCCTTCATACCATCAAAACAGGCATCAGATATGAAATTTCAGCTGCTATCTGCTAGCAGATAATATCTAATTCTACTTGTGCTTCTATCTTTTCTTTAGTAAATGTTTCTATCTTATGGGACCTAAAAAGTGTGCCAAGAACAGCATCATCCCAGAGTATACAAAGGGGAGCGTCTCATGCCCAATTGACAATTTTTGCAAACGATTTTTTTTCTTTAAGGTGAATTGTTTCACTTGGTCTCCTTGGCTGCTTCTCCACCAATCCAGTAGCCGAGCCATCCAATGGTTCTTTAATAGCTTGATAAAAGCATTTAAAAATACTGAGAAGAGGGAAGAAGAGAGAAGAAGGAGAAGAAGAAGAAGAAGAAAGGAGGAGGAGAAGGAGAAGAAGAAGAGAGGAGGAGAAGGAGAAGGAGAAGGAGAAGGAGAAGGAGAAGGAGAAGAAGAAGAAGAAGAAGAAGAAGAAGAAGAAGAAGAAGAAGAAGAAGAAGAAGAAGAAGAAGAAGAAGAAGAAGAAGAAGAAGAAGAAGAAGAAGAAGAAGAAGAAGAAGAGAGAAGAAGAAGAAGAAGAAGAAGAAGAAGAGACAAATGGCTAAATATTTAAGGGCTGACAACCCTTTTGGAGCTACCCGGCGTCCTGCTTGGCCACAGCCGGGGAGCCTCACTTACAACTCAATCTATTTTGCTGGAGAAGCGATGATTAAATCCGGGGCTTCTTCTTAGACAAAACTCTTAGCCGGCAATAGAATCTATCCTGAAAAGTTGTTATATTTTGCTGGCTGGCCCGAAACGTCCTCCAGCCTTTCGTCTTTCAGTGGCTGGCAGGTCCTTAAAGAAAGGAAATTGAGGGAGACCCCCCCCTTTATGCCTAGGAGTCCCCAACCCCTCCCTCGCCCTTTCGATGCTTAGCTATGTCTG
>JARGCV010000339.1:0-212500 GCA_034064705.1 Bothrops alternatus
GCTTTTTGACAGTCCCTCAATTGAGATATTATTTATTATTCTTGATTGTTGGTCTGATGTTAATCTTGGAGCTAATCTATTCTCATCTGGGCGCTGATCAAGAAATAAACAGATACACTCTCATGCTGCCCTCTTTCATTCCTCTTCCAGCTGCCCCACCATCCTTCTCACTATGTTGGAGGTGTAAAATCTCAAACTCCAAAGAAGGAAGAAGCAATTCAAAGAAGCAATTTATTGCTTTGGAGCAGGGGTAGTCAACCTTGGCTCTTTTATGACTCGTGGACTTCAACTCCCAGAATTCCTGAGCCAGCTAAGCTGGCTCAGGAATTCTGGGAGTTGAAGTCCACGAGTCATAAAAGAGCAAGGTTGACTACCCCTGCTTTGGAGAATTCTGAGAGCGTCAGGGTTATTTAGGGTTTTCAACCATCCTTTCATGATCCTCACCTAAGCCAATTTTACTATCCTCATACTATCATGCATTGCTGAAGCTAAGAGCTTGCCTATCTCTGCCTGCTACATGAACTTAAAACAGTACTGAGTCATTTCAAAAGTATTCCAGCTGCGTTTCAAGTACAAATATCACCCTTATAAAATCACTTGGCTGGCACACAGTGAGAATACACATACGGGTGCTATATATATATTTCTTCCAAAAATAACTAAAATTGAGTTGAAAAGCCTTATTGTCTCTTCGGCATTCAATTACTTGAAACAAGTTTCTGTTATCTGGGCCCTCATGAAATGATGGAATCAGTTCTTCCTAAGCTATGAAAAGAGAGCCAAAATTGTTCTATTTATCGGGGAGGGAACATGCAAGGACATCCTTATAGCCCAATTCCCGTTTTAAAAAAAGTGAACGGGCCAAACTGACATCAAAAGCTTATTTAGGTCTTACCCAATCTTGTTAAGAGCTGATTTCTGTAGGAACTTAGGAAGAATGACTTCTAATCTTTTATACAGTAGTGGCCAAAATTGTGGAAATCTTTTTGGGAAACGTGTATTGTTGAGGTTTGATGGCTAATAACACCACTTTTGGGGGGAGTAGTACCATAAAATTATGTATCAATGGAAAGATAATCCAATCAAGAATGTAATGCAACGAAGTTTGTTCAATGATCTGTACTGTATTCTACGGTATGAAAAGTTATAGCCAAAAAACCAGAAAAAGGAAGCACAACTTGCTTAGGTTGATATTTCCGTCATCTGATTATAGCCAATGAGGGTGAGTGTTTAGAGAGCTAATCAGGTGTCATCTTGTTTTGGCCATGAGCCAATCAGATCACAGTAGTAGTCAGTTATTGATGTCATGTATTGAAGCTGAGAGGAGGACGTTTGTCAGTGTGTTACGTGATCACTATCAAGTTGGTTGGGTTTTTTGGTGTTCTTTCATTTAGTGAGCTTGTAAAACGTAATAAAATTAAAGTCATGATGCAAAGAATTGACTGGTCGCCCAGAAAGCGATGTAAAATAGTATTGTTAAGTGAACAAGGCTACAGTTATAAAGAAATTAGAAGAAAAATGGGTGGGAACTTAACCGAAGGTGGCATTTCTACACTTTTCCCAAAAGGTTTCCACAATTTTGGCCACGACTGTAGATACCATTCAGTGCTAAGAAAAGCTGGAATAACCTAAAGTTCATCCAGTCGCTGTATCCAGTTTCTACAAATGACCAATCACATGCCTCAATGAAATCAATAAACAAAAGCAATAACTCAACAATAATCCACAGCAACTCATATTTGAAAATGCATAACTCTGATTGCGTAGCTTAGTTCTCTCTTAGATCTTAACTTTTTTTAAGTTAAACATAAAATTTACACCTGCAAACATATTTCTAATGCGCTGTGTGGAGAAATGCTGTCTTTTCTGTGTTCTTTTATACATCAACCAATACCACTCATTGAGTGGCCTAGTGATGAAGATGCTCGCCTCCCATTCAGAAGGTTGAGAGTTCAATCCTAGGTAAATTCTGTCTTGGGGCACAAAGAAAAAAAAATATCTGCTGTGAACTCCATGTAGGTGTCAGGAAGGGCATCCGGCCAGTAAATGCTCAGCTCCATCCAGTCGCACCGACTCTACCCTGAATTAAGTGATTACAGGGCCATAAAAAGGGAGCTATTAGGTTATGGAAAAGAAGAACATTGATCTCTTCATCCACTTTTCTTCAGACTATATCTTCTGACCCTCAAATCTCCCCTTTCCGATTCTGAAATGAAACTTCTAAAAGAAGAAGCAATGCTGAAGGCAATGCTGAAGGCAATGTCATCTTAGAACAGAGGTGGGGAACTATGGTCCACCAGTCATAAAAGGGCCACAGTTCCCCACCTCTGTCTTAGAAGAATAAAAAATAACGTCAGCAATTGTTATTTATTCATACTGTTAGAATAATCTGAGCACAGCAAGCATAGAGTTGCTGTAGAGAGAAGGTAAGGACTGATTCTCACATCAGTGGGAAAAAAATAAAAACCAGAACAATGGACCACCCAGTGGATCTAATGGGGTCATCATGCTTTGCAGGCCTTCCTATAATTGCTATTCCACCTCAATTCCTGGAGGAGAATCCAAAGTCACAGCTGCTTTCTAGCAAAAGTACTCAAGGCAGTGTACTTCATAATCATAAACCCATATCATTAATCAATAATACAACAGCCCCAAAGAGGTTGCTTCATCTCTTGACATTTTACGTTCTTCCAAGCCCATCAGATTCCATGGAAGCTGCACAATGTTTTGCAATAATTACCAACGGAACCTAACAATTCATAAGGTTCAGCTGCTGCCCCAACAAAGTAGAAGCCCAGTTGCTCTGGCTTAGCTTCACGTCCAGCAACACAGCACCATGGTAGCTGTCAGCAACTCCCTTCCAAAATACGACGCTGTCTCCCTCCCTTCAACTCATACGAGATGTTACATCTCCTACTGCAGTGCTCAGTTCCACGCTACTGACCTCCATCCTTTTAATGCCACCAACTCCTCGTCCACCATAGTAGGAAGCGTCCACTGTCGGCCATTTTTTGGAAGGCAAAGGATCTTCTTCCTCCTGAGAAAAATCCAAGAACATTTTTTGAGGGGAGTGGGAATAAATTTAGATTTTATATATATATATATATATATATATATATATATATATATATATATATATATATATATATATATATATATATATATATATATATATATATATATATATATATATATATATATACACAGAAAGTTTTTTCAGACAGATAAGTCTAATTGGATACACCTTGACATTTTTAACTGCTGTGCTGCAGTTAAACTTTTTACAATCTCTTTTGCCTTGCCGCCCCACAACTAGGGGCATAGAGCAGGCTCAAGTCGCAACTGCGAAATATTTACAAATTTAAATTTTCTTTTTTTTTTTTGACAAAGAGGTAAAGAATTAAATTGGGAGACTAAGATGGCCATTTCGAGCTTGTTCTGCTCTCGTCAGTTAGCCATACCCTTTATGGGATTCGAACCTGGGCAGTTTCACATACTAGGCAGTGATTTAACCACCAAAAAAAAAAAAAAAGAAAAAAAGAAAATTTAAATTTGTAAATATTTCGCAGTTGCGACTTGAGCCTGCTCTATGCCCCTAGTTGTGGGGCGGCAAGGCAAAAGAGATTGTAAAAAGTTTAACTGCAGCACAGCAGTTAAAAATGTCAAGGTGTATCCAATTAGACTTATCTGTCTGAAAAAACTTTCTGTATATATATTCCCTTGACTCGGCTGACAAAGAAGGGAGGAGAGCCTGTGGCTTGGTGGTTAAATCACTGCCTAGTATGTGAAACTGCCCAGGTTCGAATCCCATAAAGGGTATGGCTAACTGACGAGAGCAGAACAAGCTCGAAATGGCCATCTTAGTCTCCCAATTTAATTCTTTACCTCTTTGTCAAAAAAAAGAAAATTTAAATTTGTAAATATTTCGCAGTTGCGACTTGAGCCTGCTCTATGCCCCTAGTTGTGGGGCGGCAAGGCAAAAGAGATTGTAAAAAGTTTAACTGCAGCACAGCAGTTAAAAATGTCAAGGTGTATCCAATTAGACTTATCTGTCTGAAAAAACTTTCTGTATATATATTCCCTTGACTCGGCTGACAAAGAAGGGAGGAGAGCCTGTGGCTTGGTGGTTAAATCACTGCCTAGTATGTGAAACTGCCCAGGTTCGAATCCCATAAAGGGTATGGCTAACTGACGAGAGCAGAACAAGCTCGAAATGGCCATCTTAGTCTCCCAATTTAATTCTTTACCTCTTTGTCAAAAAAAAAGAAAATTTAAATTTTTATATATATATATATATATATATATATATATATATATATATATATATATATATATATATATATATGTATATATGTATATATGTATGTATATATGTATATATGTATGTATGTATGTATGTATGTATGTATGTATGTGTGTGTGTGTGTATGTATGTATGTATATATGTGTGTGTGTATATGTGTATATGTGTATATGTATATGTATATGTGTAGTGAGAAAATTGGTTAAGTGAGTTTTGCCCCATTTTACGACCTTTCTTGCCACAGTTGTTAAGTGAATCACTGCAACTGTTAAATTAATAACACGGTTGTTAGATGAATCTGGCTTCCCCACTGACGCTGCTTGCCAGAAGGTTGTAAAAGATGATCACATGACTCCAGGACAATGCAGGGGTCAAAAATATGAACCAGTGGTCAAGCATCCAAATGTAAATCACATGACCATGGGGATGCTGCAATGGTCATAAGTGTGAAAAAAATGATCATTTTTTTTCAGCGCCATTGTAACTGCAGATGGCACTAAATCAGGGGTGTCAAACTGCCGGCCCTTGGGCCGGTTTCATCATACCAGAGCCGCACCCACCCCATTGCTGGCAATGGCAAAAAAAGCTCCGATACGTTGCACGATGTCACATGACGTCGCGAGTTTGACATGTCTACACTACATGAACTTGTCATGCCTCCGTCTGAGCCTGAATCTGTGGAGGAAAATGAACTGGAATGGGATCCTATTGAGGCGGAGGGAGAGGGGTCTGTGGCTTCAGAGAAATATGGGGAAGAGCAGGCCGAGGTAGGCCAGGGCCCTTCAGGATTGTGACAGGAGGAACAGGTGAGACAGAGTTCAGGCGATAAGCAGGGGCCACCCCCACCTGATCCTAGAGCAGGGAGAGTGGAGAGAAAGAGGGAACAAGGCAGGCAGACTCAACTACTCGGGAGGAGAGCGTCCCACCCCTCTCCACAAGGCACACCTGGAGACTGAGATTTAAGGAGACACTGTGGGGAGAGGCATTTGTCCGGAACAAACGGGATTCCTTGGAGTGTTGTGTATTGTTGCTGATCTCCTGTTCTGTGACTTCTGTTTGGAAACCTGGAAACTCGGACTATTGGACTGACTGACCACGTTGCTTGAATGTTTAAAGACCTTGGACTGTATTTCGGATTCTCTCTTTTGAAAACTGCTCAGGCAAGCTAGGATTCAAACAGGCTTGTTAAGTTTATGTTTTCTTCCTTGTTATCTCTATGGCCTTGAGTACTTTCTTATGCTAAGCAGACTGTAATTGAACCTACTTTCAGCCACAGTCGGATGAAGGGGTGTGTGTGTGTGTGTTCTTTTGTTGGAGGCTTGTCAGCAAACGTGGGAGCATTTGGGGAAAATTTGGAGCAATAAAAGAACCGGTTTGAATTGCCAGCTGACTGCATTGCCTCTGTGTGATGCCCTGGGTCATCACAGAACTGTTGTAAGTAGAGGACTACCTGCATTAAGGACAATAAGCTATACCTCTAACAAAATATAAATGTCAAATTAATGCTTGTTGAGGAGCTTCCTACATGCCACACATATATTTTGAACAGCATAAAATATTAGTTCTACTGCAAGCTAAAAACAGGATAAAACCTGTTGCTTGATTATTTTATTTCATTTTTTTTCCATGATAAGGAGGTTTTGGAATTAAACCATCCCCCCCCAACTGATTGAACAAAATTGTCAACATATTTAACACAGCTTAAATATAGCCATTAACAAACTTTCACGATTTAAAACCCTTCCATCAAACAAAGGCATAAAAATCTACAGCAGATACAGCAGAATCGGTGTCAGAAGCTAAATGAGTTATGGACCAACAAAGTTTCCACAATCTGCTAGCCTTCTAATTTGAGGGACTTAACTTCCAAAATTCACAGTCCATATGGCCATTCTAGCTAGGAACTTGGGGGTTTGCAGTCCAACGTTATCAAGAGTGCATCGGGTTATAAAAAGCTTATTTGAAATGCTCTCATGAACCTTCTGAATATTGCTTTTTTTTTAAGAAAAAAAATAACTGGTAAAGACTCCTTTGGGTTGAGCTGAAGGACTGGTGACTACACAGACGTCTCTCTGTAGTTTTCCCATCAATCGCTGAAAGCGGTTTGCTAACACCTTCTTCCTAGAACAGGGGTAGGCAACCTTGGCTCTTTTATGACTCGTGGACTTCAACTCCCAGAATTCCTGAGCCAGCCATGCTGAGGGGAAAGAGAGAGGTTTCCAAGCTGAGCCATGCTGGCTCAGGAATTCTGGGAGTTGAAGTCCACGAGTCATAAAAGAGCCAAAGTTGCCTACCCCTGTCCTAGAATGTGAAACTTTTCTATTCAAAAAAGAAGGGTAGTTTGTCTGCCTCAACTAATGTCCATTTCGTAATTAAAGACATGCCTTGTAATTCACTGAGAATGCATTAGATGACACCAGACAGGCATCCACAGACCCTGTCCCCCTTTTGCAATATCTTGCAACACAAGCTCCACCTCTTGGGGCATTTGTGTGATGTACAATGCATGCACAACAGAAGGAAGGCTTGCATTATAAGGGTGCGACACTGCCTCCATCAAGCTGACCTTCTGTATTTATTTATTTATTTGTATCCTGCCTTTATTATTTTTACAAGTAACTCAAGCTGGCAAACATATCCAACGCACCTGCCTCTTCATATTTTCCCCCAAACAACAACTCTTTGAGGTTGGTTGGGATGAGAGAGAGATTGGCTCAAAATCACCCCGTTGGCTTTCATGCCTTAGGACCAGAACTCACCATCTGCTGGTGACTGGCCCAAAACCAGCCAGCCAGCTTTCATGTGTAAAGTTGGACTAGAATTCACAGTGACCTGGTGATTGGCCCAAAATCAACCACCAGCCTTCATGCCTAAGATGAGACAAGAATTCACTGACCCTTGGTTTCTACCTTAATGGCTTAACATGACAGATAAAATAACAGATGGCAACTGATCCCCTAGTTGGTGTATAAATGTTAAGGGTTATTATATCCAGCTTCGGTTAGTTCTGCTGATGCCTATGTGAGCAGTCCCTGCTTCAGGAGATCCTTTGAAAGGGAGCCTCTTCCCAAGAGAACATGTCCTCCACCCCCGCCATGTTAAAAAAATTGCAGAGCATTAAACAGTGGGGAAACTTTTTTTTTTTAAAGGTGAATGACACAAAATGCCGAGCGGTTCAGCAAAAGGCCATGAATCCAGAACTGACAGCAATTTTGGTTTAGTAGCTGCACTGGTTACAGAATGGGCAGCATATTGTAGGCACTGTGTTAAGAGGTCACCCAGTTGGTTTTCATGGCTAAGGTGGGACAAGAACTCACCACCTCCTGGTGATTGGCCCAAAGTCACCCAGTTGGCTTTCCTGGCTAAGGTGGGACTAGAACTCACCATCTCCCATCTTCTAGCCTGGTGCCTTAACCACTAGACCAAACTGGCCCTCCTCTCCCCCACAGATACCATTGGGAGACAAACAACTTTTTTTGAAGTAATATAGGAGATGGGGCGGCAGACAAATTTAACAAATAATAATAAATAAATACTTCTTAGCAAGGTCATCTAAAATGAAAGGTTCTTCGTGTCCTAAAAAATACAATATCTACTACCATGGGTAGATGTATCTACTGCCTATTCTTCTCATCCAGCCTTTCAAGATGCAGTCCTAGCAAAATATGCTGCATATTTCAGCTGATGCAACTCTTTTTCCTAATGAACAGAATGCATGCAACGCTGAGTCAGTTCTTATCTGTGGGGTCCTATTTGCTCTCTGAGTTAGGTGGTTTTCTTGCAAGTGTTTCATTACCAAACTAAATAAGTTTAGTTAGGGTAATGAAATGTCTGCAAGAAAGCTACCAAGCTCAGAGAGCACCCAAGACCCCACAATTCAATCCTGAACTACAAATATTCTTTCCAATCGATTCAAATCTGGGCATGCTGGGGTGGACAAATTGCAATCCACTAGTCACTCCTGTCTCCTCTGGGATGGCCAGCAAGAGGGGGTGGGGGAAGACTGTTAATCTTCTGACTCTCCTTGCTTGAAATGAAGGGCTCCTAGCAAGCCAACCTCTTTTCCAATCCTCCCTGCCAGCTGATTTAGAGAAAAAATGTACTGGGGTGTGTATTCAAACACACCCCATTGCAGCCTTGCCCCAAAGGGGTTGGCACTACAGGTCCCATTTTCTTTTGCCAATATGGCCAGTAGTCTTTTTATGAGTGTAGCTGCAGCATCAACACATCTGGAAGATACCACAGGTTTACATGCTTAGCCAACTTCAGTTGATAGCCGTTATAATTTCCCCTAAAGAAATACAGAGGATTCTCTGCATTTCCAAGGAAGAAGGGATTATCACAATTCTTGAATGATCACACTGAATTTAAGGCTGCACTGCAAGTATGTCCTAACACCCCTTTTAGGACCTGTGAATGTACAAAGACAAAATAAAAAGTGCAAAACGGGGGCTTTATCTAATAGAACACCGAAGCAAAAATACAGATGTGCAAGGCGTTTAATACAGCCAGATCAGAAGATCATTACCACTTTGTTGGAGTGAGTAAAGATATTCTGTGAATTATACTTGCTGGCATCCTCAGCCACATAACACATAAACTGAGCATCTTGGTTATGTGCAAGGAAAATCAATTTGCAGTGGAATGTATTTTGAAGTGCTTATTACAATCCAATTCTTGTTGAGTTGCCACATAGCAACATTTTTACTTGTGCACTTTGGGGGGGTAACCAATCTAGCTAACATAGTGTACCCTATAAAAAGGGAACGCTGTGCTTTAACAGGCTAACTCCCCCACCCTTTTCTTTATAGCTAACCCAAGCTAAAGTTGATGGATGTGATCACACAGTTTTATGAACAATCCCAAAGAGAGTGGTTTCAATATGGCTAAAGAGGCCATGCTCCCATTTCATGAGGGAAAAAATTTCCCCAAAAGCTCCTGTATTGATACAAGACATCTACTCTTTATCAAAGGATTCCACACATGTGTGTTTGGATCCACGACTGCCTAACCCAGTAAAAAACATGGCTGAAATGTGTGAACATGAACTCCTGACATGTTCTCTTACGGCAGATATATACATTATGGTGAACAGCAGGCTCACTTAGCACTCTGTCCCGGGAATAAGGAAAAATAAATAAATAAAAATGGTTATTTGAAGATAATTGACTCATTTCTGCTTCTTTCTCCTCCTGGTGCCCCCATCCTATGGACCTTCAAATTCATCATTTATTTATATCACCAACTATTGCAGGATGGGAAAAGCAGAGGGATCCTTCATGAGACAAATAAATCAAGTCGTGTCAACCTTAAATTGTGTTTCTAAGTCATTGGCAACATGGTGATCTACTTTTGTAAACAGCAAGCCATCGGAGCAGTTTATATTATATATATTTATATTTCTTAAATTTCTATACCGCCCCTCTCCCGTAGAACTCGGGGCAGTTTACAGCCCAATTAAAACAGATAATAATAATAAATATTTAAAAATAAATTAAATTTGGAAGCTTACCTCTATTGCAGCTGAAGGCTGTAGTCGAGGAGGATCCTTAATAACCTATTGATGAAGGGACAAATTAGATGATAAAGGAGAGAAAGGCAAATATTCATTAAAACCAGGGGTCTTCAAACTCGGCCCTTTTATGACTTGTGGAGTTCAACTCCCAGAATTCCTCAGCCAGGCACGCTGGCTGTAGAATTCTGGGAATTGAAGTCCATGAGTCATAAAAGGGCCGAGTTTGAAGACCCCTGGTATACAGTCCTTAGATACTTTAACCATGTGACCATGGGGATGCTGCAGTGGCCATGTGAAAAATGGTTATAAATAACTTTTTTTCAGTGCCATTGTAACTTTGAATAGTCACTAAACGAATGGCTATAAGTTGAGGACTTCCTGTAATGGCGCCCTCCAAATAATGAGATCAAATTTCCAATTGGATCCAGGCTGCATCTCTATTAATGTTAACAGTAGCAAATCTGAAGATCTTTTTTAGTGCAATAATTTTATATTCTGCGATATGCATCTGGCTTAATTCTATATAAACTACGGTTATTAGGATTTTTTTTTCCAGATTGGGCATAACACTTAAGGCTTAACGCTCCCCTAAGAGAAACAAAAATGGATAAGTGTTGGTTATGACCTATAAAGCCCTATATGGCAATGGGCCAGGATACTTGCGGGACCGTCTTCTGCCCCATGAATCCCAGCGACCGGTTAGGGCACATAGGGTTGGCCTCCTACAGGTCCCGTCTGTTAGACACTGCTGTTTGGCGGGACCTAGGGTTAGGGCCTTCTCTGTTGCTGCCCCAGCCCTCTGGAACCAACTTCCCTCAGAGGTTCGTACTGCTCCCTCCCTCCTAGCTTTCCGAAAACTCTTAAAAACACATCTATGCAGACAGGCTTGGGGCGTGTGAGCTGCGCTCTGCCCCTGGGCCTTTGATTGGGACTGTATGTTGTATGAGTGGGTATAGTTTATAGTTTTATACTGTATTACTATTTTAAATGATTTATATATTTTTGTACTTGTATTTCTGCTGTAAGCCACCCTGAGTCTGGGGAGAAGGGCGGCATATAAGTCTAAATAAATAGATAGATAGATAGATAGATAGATAGATAGATAGATAGATAGATAGATAGATAGATAGATAGATAGATAGATAGATAGATAAAAGATCTCGCCCCCACCAAAGTATTTTAATTAAATCAACTTTATTAACAGCATGGGGCCCCCTAAAATGACTTCAAATCCATCATTTCCCTCAAAACCGCCTCAGGAAGCTTTCCTTATTTTCCAGGGGGTCCGGAAAGGAAAGGAAGAGCGAGCGTCTGTAATTCCTTCATCCTGAGAACTTGCACATGTTAAAAGACATAATATTGCCAAGATGTCAAGTATTTCTATTTCATTCACATTTCTTAAACACCATCGCAAGAGCACAGGAGACAAAAATCTCCATTTTGTTTACCATATGCAGAGTTTGAGTCTTCTCCAATTTTTAGGGTTTGGTATTATTATCATTGTCAAGAACAGGCTGCTGGGTGTTTATTTAGCCAAACAAGGGAGGGGGGGAGAGGAGGGATTTAAGACTTCGTTTTAGAAGACAGCCGGTTTTCCTCCATAATAGATAATTAAACAGACAGATGGACAAATAGACAGATACAGTAAGTAGGTAGGTAGGTAGGTAGAGAGAGAGATCGGTAAAGATACTGAGTTCACTTTTTTAAAAGAAAAATAAATGAGTGTCTTCAGGCAACTGCCCCTTGATGGGCTCATTAGCACTTCTCCAATGCTCGAAGGTGGTGGGCATTATAAAATGTCAGCCCCGAGTCCAAAGCCAGCTTGATGCAGTCAGATGTTCGCTAATGCTCACGGAAAGAGCGAACAAACTGTCAACAGCCAACTCTTTTTTCACAAAGGAGAAAACCCGCTCCGCAACCTGGCGAGGCCTTCCCCGACTGCAGATCAAGTCGAAAATAAATAAGTAAAAATCACCAACTGGCTCCTGCCAACAATTAAAGCAGGATGCCCCCAATTCGTTGGACACGCTAGATGCCAACTGGCTGCTGCCAGCGAGGAAGACTGACTGGTCAGGAAGGGTGGGGGGGGGGAAGTGGAGAAAAAAGGGAAAAGGCCCTCCTTCGATTCAAATTTTGTTCTATTCCTGTCATGTCGATACGGGCGGGGCGAGCTGAAGTAAAATGGCAAATATCGGGTTTTAACCAGAACAGTGCTGGTTGTTGAAAAAGAAGGCCAGCTTTATGCCATTCTATGGGGGTGGGGGGTGGGGGGGGGGGAATGCAGGAACCAAAGTTACCAGCACAGGCAGTCCTCGAATTACGACCACAGTTGAGCCCAAAGTTTCCAGTACTAAGCAAGGCAGTTGTGAAGTGAATTCTGCCCCGTTTTACAACCTTGCTTGCCACATTTGTTAAGTGAACGACTGCGGTTGTTATGTTAGTTAACACGGTGGTTAATTGAATCTGGCTTCTCCGTGTCTCCCCCCCCCTTGACGTTTCTTGTCAAAAGGGGATCACATGACCCCGGGACGCTGCAACCGTCATAAATACAAATCAGTTGCAAAGCGTCTGAATTTTGATCACGTGACTGTAGGGATGCTGCGACGGTCGTTAAGTGGGAAAAACGGTCATACGAGCACTTTTTTCAGAGACCTTGTAACTTTGAATGGTCAGTAAATGAATAGTTGTAAATCGAGGACTACCTAAAATCGCATATATGCCAGTGGTGGCGAGCCTTTGGCACGAGTGCCAGAGGTGTCACTCAGAGCTCTCTGTGTGGGAACTTAGGCCGTTGCCCCAGCCTTACCTCCCCCCATGGCCCCCTCCTCACCAGCAGCCCCCCCAGAGGAGAGTCACCCCCGAGCACAGCCAGCACGGAGCAGTGTAGCCAAGGACATGGCAGCCGGGCAGCAAGGACAAGACTCCGCCCTTGTGCCCCGTCGCACGCAGATGATGCTGCAGGGTGCGGGCGGAGGGCATGGCCACCATGGCGCTGCTGGGCCACCTGGGCAATCTGCGGCAGGCCGTGGAGGCCGTGGGTGGCCCTGTGGGCAGGTAGGGCTGGGCTGGGGGCAGAGCGGGGCAAAGAGGGCGGGATGGGGCGGAGCTGGAATGGAGCGGGGCAGGTGGGGCTGGTTTTTGGGCACTGGGTCTCGAAAAGGTTCGCCATCACTGATATACAGTATGCTATCACTACAATAAAACGTGGTGCCTTATCTTGGGCCAACTGTCACTGTCTCAAAGACTACATTTTGGGATAAAATTGGGATTTTAGAACTCAGTGTTGTTTTCTCATAGCACCCTATTAAGATTAATAAGAAGCTTTTAAAGGTAAAGGGGGATTTATCCAGATATTAATGTCGGTTCCATGTGTGTGTTTTTTTTAAATTAGTTCGGTAGGGAATTCAAGGGAATGCTAATTAGCACGAAAAGGTGCAGGAATATAAACTCCAGAAGTCGACCAATTAAGGTATTGCTGATGAGCCAGCAGTTCAGCAAAAGCAGACAAAGGTGCCGATTGCAATGATATTTATATTTGCATTCAGTTTGCAAGAAAAGATGCCTCAGTCATTCCAACTGGAGCATTCCAACATGGCATTGGACCAGGTTACTTACGGGACCGCCGGCTGCCTCACGAAACCCAGCGACCGGTTAGGGCCCACAGAGTCGGCCTTCTCCAGGTCCCATCAGCCAGACAGTGTCGCCTGGCGGGGCCTAGGGGAAGAGCCTTCTCTGTTGCGGCCCCGACCCTCTGGAATCAACTCCCCCCGGAGATCCATATCGCCCCCACCCTCTCCGCCTTTCGTAAACTCCTTAAGACATATCTCTGCTGACAAGCCTGGGGCGGTTGACATCTTGCCCCTAGCCAGTGTATGTTTGTGTGTACGTTTGCTGAATGAATGGTTTCTTAATTTAGGGGTTCTCTTTTTTATATATGTATTTTTTATATATATGTATTATGTAGTTTTTTATATTGGATTTCTATTTATGCTGTGAGCCGCCCTGAGTTCCCGGAATAGAGCGGCATAGAAATTTAATAAATAATAATAATAAATAATAATAATAATAACCTTTGCAAATCAATAATATGACATTGGCTATGCTGCTCACCCAAACTGAGGGAAGACTACGGAGCACTGTTTAAGAAATCACGTTCAGACATGTGGACTTCAACTCCCAGAATTCCCCAGCCAGCCAGAGAGGAAAAATTTTACTTACCACTTTGCAACACAGAGGCCAAAACCACCATAGAGCAGCAATTGCCAGCAACAGTAACAAAATGAGGATAATTATCAGTGCCACAATGCCATTTGTCTATCAAAAAAAAAGAGAGATAGAAAGATAATAAAATTTAATTCACGTTTATGGTCATGAAAAGGCAAGGCTCTCTTTCTGAATCATGCTAAATCGGACTGAGACAAAATAGGATATGGACTTCGGCGTATCTGCAGATTCCTTTCTTGTTCTATGACGGGCTCACTGACACAATCTATATCAGGGGTCTTCAAAGTTGGCCCTTTTATGACTTGTGAAGTCCACAAGTCATAAATGGGCCAACTTTGAAGACCCCTGATATAGACTGCTGGGATGAAAAGCCAGCCTTATAGTTGATTTTAAAAAAATAAATAAATAAAATTAAGTCAAGGTGCTGGCCCGGAACATGGTAGACAATAATGGCAACTTTATGACTTGTAGACTTCAACTCCCAGAATTCCTGAGGCAGCCAATAAGGAGCTGAACTCCACAAGTCGTAAAGTCGCCATAGTAGTTGCCCACCCGGCCTAGAGATTAGGACAGTGGTGGCGAACCTAAGGCACGAGTGCCAGAGGCGGAGCCCTCTCTGTGGGCACACGCACCGTCGCCCCAGCCCCGCCTCCTTCCACGGCCCCCTCCTCACCAGCAGCCCCCCGGAGAGTCGCCCCTGGGCATGGCCCACATGAAGCAGCTCAGCCAAGGACATGGTAGCTGGGCAGCAGGGAGAAGACTCCACCCTTGCGCCCCGTCGCACGCAGTTGATGCTGCGGGTCACAGGCAGAGGGTGCGGCCGCCGTGGCGCTGCTGGGCTACCTGGGTGATCTATGGTGGGCCGTGGAGGTGGTGGGTGGCCCAGTGGGCACGGCGGACCGGGTACAGGGGTGGGGGGGCAGTTTTGGAGTACTCGGTCTCTAAAAGGTTCGCCATCACTGGACTAGGAGACTTGCGAATTCTAGTTCCGTCTTAGGCATGAAAGCCAGCTAGGTGACTTTGGACCAGTCTCTCTCTCTTGGATCAACCCACCCTGCAGGTTTGTTGCTGTAGACAAAATAGGAGGAGTGTAAAATATGTTCAGTGTCTTGAGTTCTTTCTTTCTTTATTTAGTTTTATTTATTTAAATCACATTTATATGCCGCCCCTCTCCAAAGACCCGGGGCGGCTCACAACAAAAAATACTACAATAATTTTAAAATTACATACATTCATTTAGATTCATATATACAATACTTTAAATGAAATAAAACAAGTACCACACTTGACTATAGGTGCTGCTTGGACACCACCACCCCCACCACATCCGCCTTCTCTCTTCCCTATCTTCTCATCCTACTTCCCTCTTCCTCCACCTCTCTCCTTCCCTCTCTCTGTTGTTTTTTGTTTTGTGTGGGAAAGGGCAATAGAAAGATGAACAAGAATGTATTAAGTAGAGTTGTATAAGTATGTTTTTATTCTGGAATTCTTTTGTTTATCTAACTATTAAGCATTTATTGCTAAAATTATAAAATTAATAAAATATATCTTAAAAAAAATAATTTTAAAATTAACACATTCATACCAGACACAAACTCAATCAATTCACATGCACTGATGGCGGAACACTATTTATTTATTTATTTATTTATTTATTAAATTTCTATACCGCCCCTCTCCCGTAGGACTCGGGGCGGTTCACAACCCAATAAAAACATATAATAACAATAAATATTTAAAAATAAATTAAATTAATATTAATATTAATACAAGGCTGTTACTAAAAACCTGTTAAAAACCCAATTCTAAAACTCAAACAGCCTTGTTTAAAAATTTTAAAACCCGAGGAGCTCTAGGCCAGGCCGGCTTGATTGAAGAGATGGGTCTTCAATTCTCTTCTGAAGGTGCGGAGATCATGACACATCCGGAGTTCTGGGGGGAGCTCGTTCCACATCGTCGGTGCCCCCACAGAAAAGGCTCTCCCCCTGGGCGCCACCAGCCGACACTGCTTAGCCGATGGCACCCTGAGGAGGCCCTCCCTGTGGGAGCGAACTGGTCGATGGGAGGTATTTACTGGCAGAAGGCGGTCTTGTAAATAACTGGGTCCTATGCCATGGAGCACTTTAAAAGTGGTAACCAGTACCTTGAAGCGCACCCGGAAAACCACCGGCAACCAATGCAGCTCACGCAGGATGGGGGCCATTCGTGCCTGCCAGGGTGCCCCCACTACCACCCATTATTTATAAAAATAACAGAGGTGGGATATAAATAAAAACGTAAAATAAAATCTAGTGGGGTAGATTAGCAGTAAGAAAGCACCACCAGGTTCAAAGAAAAGAATAAACAGGTTCTTCGTTCATATATTTGTGCAGAAAAGGAACGAAGATGATTAGGGGCTGCGTACTAAAACATATGATGAACGGTTGCAGGAATTAGGTATGGCTGATCTAGTTGAAAGATGGAACAGGGAAGATACGATAACAGTTTTCCATTATTTGAAGGGGTGCCACAAAGAAGGGAGGGGGGGTCAACCTATTTTCCATGCACCTGAAGGCAAGACAAGAAACAATGGATGGAAAGAAATTTCCTTACAGTGAGAACAATCAGTCAGTGAAACAACTTGCCCTCAGAAATTGTGAGTGCTCCTTCACTGGAGGCTTTTAAGAAGGGACTGGACAGTCACATGTCTGAAAGGTCCCTTCCAACTCTGATAGTCTATGATTCTGTGTTTCTATCCTCTTCTTAGTTTTATTTCCTCTAAGCACCAAATGAGCAATTTAATAAATGTTAACAGCACGTGCCTCTAAATACAACAAGAACAACAACAACAACAACAACAATAATAATAATAGTTGAAAGGGACCTTGGAGGTCATCAAGTCCAACCCCCTGCTCAGGCAGGAAACCCTCTACCATTTCAGACAAATGGCTGTCCAGTCTCTTCTTAAAAACTTCCAGCGTTGGAGCATTCACAGCTTCTGGAGGCAGGTTGTGAGTATGTGCACTATGACTCTGTAGGCCATCTTTGCATTTCAGCAGTTTTTTAATGTTTGGGATTTCATGTTTTGCATGAGAAGCTGCGGCTTTCTCTGCCCGTAAAAGTCAGCAAATACGTTTCCTGTTTATGAAAGTGACATAAAAGGTTGGGATAGCAAATGCCTATGTAAGTTCAGCCTGAAAGCATCCTGTGGCTTTCCTTTATTCAGCAGCACAGATTTCAGATTCTGAATCAGGAAATGTTTTGAAGACTCACAGAGATGGAAAAACTCGACAACTGAGTTTTACCCTGTATGCAGTGGTGGGATTCAAATAGGTGAACAACCGGTTCTCTGTGTGGATGCCGCTTCCGGAAGTCCATTCTGGGCCTGGGCAACGGAAAAATTAGCTACCAGTTCTGCCGAAGTGGTGCGAACCAGTTGAATCCCACCACTACCTGTATTTGCTGCAAACATATAGACATTGAATTCCAGCTGCTTAAAAATCTAAACATGTTGTTATTTTTACTTGGTTGACCAAGTGTGGTGGGTTGTTAATATTTTTTTCCGGCAAAAAACTTTCATTAACCCAGAACTAATAAACATCATCAAAAAAGTAAAACAATGTCCATAAAATGAATTCGATCTGCATTTTTGTCAGATTGCTGCAACGCAGGCATTACCAAGAGGCTTTTGAGTATGTGTGTTTAATTTCCAATGAGAGAGACAGAGAGAGAGAAAAAAAAAATCCTTCTTTTGGAAGGTGATCATTATGATCTAAACTTGCGTGCAATAAATCTCCTGGGGCCGTTTTCCAGAGGTGAGAGAAAAGCGGTGTTTGTTCTTGAAAGAGGCTAGAGATGCATCTCAACAGAGCCTCTCCAGGGAAGTGGGTTTAGCAGCCTTTTATGAGCTGTTGAGTGGGTTACTAGCAAATAATCCTTGTATGTAAATAACAGCAGCATGTGCCAAAGAGGTTTCCTGGGTGACCAAGGACAATTTGTCCCTTCTTGTAATGAAAAGTGGAAGTCATCTTTATATATGTCTCTTCTTTTTTTCCTATCCTTCCTTTTCTCTTTCTTTTTCTTTGCACTTTTTATTATTTTTATTATTTACTACAATTTCTCTACTGCTTTTCCTTTTTTCACATTTAGGTGTGTTAGTTTGTATTACTGTAATCAAAATCCTTAATAAAAATTATATGCAAAAAATAGGAATAATAGTATAATAATAGAATAACAATGACGATGACGACGATAACAATAACAACAACAACAACAACAACAACAACAACAACAACAACAACAATAATAATAATAATAATAATAATAATAATAATAATAATAATAATAATAATGTTGGAAGGGATCTTGGAGCCCAACCCCCTGCTCAGGCAGGAAACCCTATACCATTTCAGACTAATGGCTGTCCACTCTCTTCTTAAAAACTTCCAGTGTTGGAGCATTCACCGCTTCTGGAGGCAGGTTGTTCCACTGGTTAATTGTTCTAACTGTCAGGAAGTTTCTCCTTAATTCTAGGTTGCTTCTCTCCTTGATCAGTTTCCACCTGTTGTTTCTTGTCCCGCCTTCAGGCACTTTGGAGAATAGCTTGACTCCCTCTTCTTTGGGGCAACCCCTGAGATACTGGAACGCTGCTATCATGTCACCCCTCGTCCTTCTCTTCATTATCACTCCCAGGATTCTCTCAACCATGTTTGGGCCAGAGATGGCAGAAATGGACTCATGGGGGCATAGCGGCACATGCAGGAGAGGAAGGGGAGGGCAAATGATGAAATGTACATTGTAGTATCGCATATAAACTCCTCCCCTTATGTCTTTGCTGGCAACAAAGCAAACAGGAGATTGTGTCATGAGGTCGTAAAAAGAGGGAGTCAATCTAGTCTCAAAAGCACCTGAAGGCAGGATAAGAAGCAATGCATGGAAGCTCATCAAGGAGAGAACCAACCTAAAACTAAGGGGAAATTTCCTGACAGTGAGAACAATTAATTAGTGGAACAAGTTGCCTCCAGAAGTTGTGGGTGCTCCAACACTGGCGGCTTTTATTAAAAAGAGATTGTCTGACATGGTATAGGGCAGTGGTTCTCAACCTTTTTTTTCTTCACCTCAAGATCCCCCTTTAAATACCTTTTGGGGCCACGGACCATGGCCCCCAAGACTTAACTCATAAATCATTACATTTCTTCAACCCTTCGTGGACACACACACCCCGTGATGACATTGTCGACCCCCAGGGGTCTGCGGATCACAGATTAAGAATCACCGGTATGGGATCTCCTGCTTGAGCAGGGGGTTGGACTAAAAGACCGCCATCGTCCCTTCCTACTCTGTTATTCTATTATGATATGCGTCATCAATTTGGTATCACAGAGACCTATGGAAGGGTTTGGCTATGAATAAGGTCGGTATTATAAAGTATTATAAGGTATTATTTCTCCAAATTATATTTAATTTTACATATCACTACAGCAGCAAGAATATTTTTTGCACAACACTGGAAAAATGAAGCTTTGCCACAAGAGGAAGAAATAATCAGGAAGATCTTGGAATGTGCAGAAATGGACAGATTAACCATGAGGCTAAAAGACAAAGAAGATACAGACCATTACCAAATTTGGAACTTATTTTATACTTGGTTAGAGAAAAGAAGCAAGGATTAGGAATTGAATATGTATTAGTTACGACCACATTTGGGACCAGAATTTCCATTGCTAAGGCGGCTGTTAATTGAGTCACACCCAATTTTATGACTTTTTTTTTGCTGTGGTTGCTAAGCAAATCACTGCACTTGTTAAGTGAGTCTGGCAGTTGTTAAGCGAATCCAGCTTCCCCCATTGACTTAGCTTGTCAAAAGCTGGCTGGGAAGGTCACAAAGGGTGAACAAATGACTGCGAGACACCGCAACCATTAGAAATTCATGCTGGTTGCCAAGCACCCAACTGTTGATCACCTGACTGTGGAGGTGCTGCAGTGGTCATAAGTGTGAGGATTGCTTATAAGTCACTTTTGTCAACATTTGACGGTCACTAAATGAATGGTTGTTATGCTGAGGACTACATGTACATATAAAAGCAAAACAAATATCAGATTAACAGCAAAAATGAAAGAAAAATCCTCATGTTTTCTCCCAAGAAATAAGAGGATACTTTTGATTCTGCCAACTTGACCAACTCTGCATCACTCGGACTTCATCCTTCATCCTTCCCAGCTCCCCAAAATATATGTTAAATCAGCGGTTCTCAACCTTTTTCAGGCCGAGACCCCACCTGTGCCGCCCATGTGCGGCGCGACCCCGACCTGTGCTGCGCATGTGCGGGCTGAACCGCGCATGCATGGCATGCGCATGACGGGCCGAACCATGCATGCGCGGCGCACGCACGATGGCCCGAACCACGCATGCACAGCGGGACGGGCCGAATCGCGCATGCACGGTGAGATGGCCCAAATTGCGCATGTGGGGTGCCTGTGCGACGGCCCGAATTGCGCATGCGCGGCGGCCAAGGAGAAATGGGGGAAAAAATGGTGGACTGCAGTGGTTGGCAACCCCTGTGAAACGGTCGTTCGACCCCAAATGGGGTCGCGACCCACAGGTTGAGAACCGCTGTGTTAAATGAAGTGGCCTTTGCTATTGACTCAAATAATGCCCACCTAAGATGTAAGTGTCACGATTCCGATAGATGAGACCAGTAGAAATAAGAACTCCGAGGCAATTGCTTTCCTCAAAGAATATATTTAATGGCTACATAGCATCAGCGCAAGCAAAGAGGAAACCAAGACTGAAAGTTCCCCCCCCCCCCGATTACAAAGTAACAAGTTGAACTTCCCACCCCTAATGTCATAAATCACAATCCCCAATTAACTATTTTGACGGGCTTTCTAACGGAAGCCTCAGCCCGCCAAAACTTAGGTAGCATGACCTTGGTTCCCACAGAACAGTTATTGTTATATCTAAACAAAAAGAATACATCTCCCTCCTCCCATTGCCGTGGCAACCGAAAATGAAATGAAGATGGCTGCAGCCAAGTTCGTTTGAAAGTTGGCAGCCAGAGTAATAACTCTTAGGATACCCAAAGATGCTTTTTCACGAGGCAACTGGACTTTCTTGTTTTTCTTTGAAGGCTGCGTCTGCATTTAAAAGACAAAGGCCGCTCTTTGAAAGACAGCAAGGTCCACATTTTGGACAGAGAGGGCCGCTGGTTTGAAAGAGGGGGTCAAAGAGGCCATCTGTGTCAAAACTGAACAGCCCATCTCTCAACCGAGGGGGAGGGGTACAACATCGTCTACCTCCAATCTACAACACAGTCCTTTCAGCAGTTCCAAGAAGGCTCCACACCCACTTGCACTACTTAGGTGACCCTGAGGTAAACTTCCAAATGGCCTCAACAACTCTCTAAAAGAATGCAAACGACCAGATGTCTGCAAGGAGTATAAATCCTTCCATTCCCCACCATCCAGTCAGAGCAGAAGAAGCAAAAGAAAAACAACGAAGTCCAATTGCCTCTTGAAAAAGCACATTTGGGAGAACTAAGACCTGGATGACTGAGAATCTCCATAGAAACTCTTAGGATAATAATCCCTGCCATTTTTAAAAAAAAATAAAAGTGAAAGCAAGTATGCCTGGCTTCAGGTGCATGTCATGAGTATAGCCTCTTTTAAAATTAGATACTCAGATATGGATTACCTAGTTTCGTTTTAAAAAAATATAGCCTCCCAGATATTGTTATGTCTGGCCTCTCTCAGCTCATTAAAATCCACGTAAATATGTCTTTAAGAGGTTTATTTAACACATTTCAAAAGGATTCATTTCAAAGCAAGCTGCTGGCATTATGTTGGCCTGAACGGCCAAATCAGATCTATGTACATTTAGATTAAACATGCTCTCCTCCCACATTCCAATTACTCACTCTTTCTTTATCACATTGTCCAAGACCTCATTATTCTTCGGTAGGTTTTCAAAACACCAGAAAACTGAGTTCCAAAGCACTGCCAAAGTTTTCAGCCCACTCCTTGATTAACGTTGCTCGTGACAAAGGCGTAGTCTTTCTTTCCCCTTCTAATATAGTGTCCGATACGTCACTTCCCCAATTACTTCCTTTTTCCAGTTAACTGACACCTTCGCTTATCAAACCTTCGGAACCTCGGATCAATCCATTTATCCTCTTGTTCTAAATCTGACTCATCATTTTGAGAGTCTGATTCAGAATGCATACAAAGCTCCTCATTGTCTATCTCAGCTGCCGGGAGGGGAAACCACCCAGAGGGGCCTGGCTGCTGATCCTCGGCTGCCGGGAGGGGAAAACACCCAGAGGGGCCTGGCTGCTGATCCTCGGCTGCCGGGAGGGAAAAACACCCAGAGGGACCTGGCTGCTGATCCTCATCCTCTGATACTTCCCAAGCTGGTCTAGGGACACTCACAACAGATATAAATATACTTCTTTCTGGCTCTTATTGGCTGTGTACTTACACATTCCGTTGCCGTAATGGTTAAAGAGCTGGAAATGAGCGACTGCCCTTGATTCAAACTAACGAAGACATCCATAGTTCTGAAAGAAAGGAAAAAGAAATCACAACATTTAATAGTATGACTATATAGTGCAGCGGTTCTCAACCTGTGGGTTGCGACCCCATTTGGGGTCGAACGACCGTTTTGCGGGGGTCGCCGGACACCGCAGTCCGCCATTTTTTTTGCCCGTTTCCCCTTGGCTGTCGCGCGCGCGTCGTGCATGCGCGGTTCAGGCCATCGCGCCGCGCATGCACGGTTCAGGTCGTCGCGTGCATGCCGCGCATGCGCGGTTCGGGCCGTCGCACCGCGCATGCGTGGTTTGGGTCGTTGCGCACGCGCCGCACATGCACGGTTCGTCACATCGCGCACGCGCGGTGCGGGTCGGGGTCACGCCGCGTAGGCGCGGCGCAGGTGGGGTCTCAGCCTGAAAAAGGTTGAGAACTACTGATATAGTGGATCGACCAGATATAGTTAAAACAGAGAATGTGACATTTGAGCCAAGTCTTAATGGTGTTAACTGGTTTGCTAAACAGCTCAAAGCAAAAATTCAGAATTAATCTACAGGCAGTCCTCAACTTACAGGCACAACTGAACACAGGATTTCTATTGCTAAGAGAGACAGTTGTTAAGTGAGCTTTGTCCCATTTGCCTCCATTTTACGACCTTTCTTGCCACAGTTGGTAAGTGAATCACTGCAGTAACACCGGTTAAGTGAATCTGGCTTCCCCATTGACTTTGCTCGTCAGAAGGTCCCAAAAGGGGGATCACATGACCTTGAGACACCGCAACCATCATAGATAGGAACCAGCTGCCAAGCAGCCCAATTTAGATCACATACCCACGGGGGATGCTGCAACAGTCGTAAGTATGAAAAAGAGTCATGTCACATTTTTCAGTGCTGTTGTAACGTTAAACGGTCATTAAATAAATGGTTGTCAGTCGAAAATTAAATAAGAAAAGTCTCATGTAAACAATAAGACTTTTTTTACTTCACGGGGCTTCTGGACGAGAGACCTCCATAGATTACTCAAGACTTGAGCGCATTTTGTTGTTGTTCAGTCACTAATTTGTGTCCAACTCTTTGCAACCCCATGAACCATAACACACAAGAACAACAACAATAATAACAACAATGATGACAATAACAATAATAATAATAAAGTTGGAAGGGACCTTGGTGATCTTCTAATTCAACCCCCTGCTCAGGCAGAAAACCCTATACCATTTCAGACAAAATGGCTGTCCAGTCTCTTCTTAAAAACCTCCAGTGTTGGAGCATTCATTGCTTCTGGAGGCAGGCTGTTCCATTGGTTAATTGTTCTAACTCAGCGGTTCTCAACCTGTGGGTCGCGACCCCATTTGGGGTCGAACGACCATTTCATGGGGGTCGCCAAACACTGCAGTCCGCCATTTTTTCCCATTTCCCCTTGGCCGTCGCGCACGTGCCGCGCATGCGTGATTTGGGCCGTCCCGCCGCACATGTGTGGTTCATGCCGCCGCATGCACGGTGCACATGTGCAGTTCGGGCCCCCCGCTGTGCATGCGCGATGCCGGCTGTTGCGCGCGCCACGCATGCGCAGTTCGGGCTGTCACGTGCACCACGCATGCGCGGTTCAGGCCGTCGTGCGCGCACTACGCATGCGCAATTCGGGCCGTCCCATCGCGCATGCGCTATGCGGGCCATTGCGCATGCCGCGCATGCGCGATTCGGGCCGTCCCATCGCGCATGCGCTATGCGGGCCATTGCGCGTGCCGTGCATGCGCGGTTTGGGCCGTCACGCCGCACATGCGCGGTTCAGGCCGTTGCGCATGCCACGCATGTGCGGTTCAGGACGTTGCGCCGTGCATGCGTGGCGCAGGTCGGGGTCTCAGCTTGAAAAAGATTGAGAACCGCTGTTCTAACTGGATGATGGAAGGGACTTTTGAGGTCATCCAGTCCAACCCCCTGCTCAGGCAGGAAACCCTATACCATCTCAGAGGCAAATTTCACAAGGCAAATTGTTCCACTGGTTAATTTTTCTCAGTGTTAGGAAATGTCTCCTTAGTTCTAGGTTGCTCCTCTCCTTGATTAGTTTCCATCCATTGCTTCTTGTCCTGCCTTCAGGTACTTTGTCGAATAGGTTGATCCCCTCTTCTTTGTGGCAGTTCCTGAGATATTGGAACACTGCTTATCATGTCCCCCCTCGTCCTTCTCTTCGTTAAACATACCCAATTCCAGCAACTGTTCTTTATATGTTTTAACCTCCAGACCCCTAATCATCTTTGGTGCTCTTCTCTGCAGTCTTTCTAGAGTCTCAACATTGTTTAACATTGTGGCGACCAAAACTGGATGCAGCATTCCAAGCGTGGTCTTACCAGGGCATTATAAAGTGAGTTGAGTGGATATAGATAAATATTCTTGGTCCCTATTCAAGAGACCCAGTATCAATGCTTTGTACTGGATCTGGAAACAGATTGATAGACCAAGTTACAGTTAAGAAACATTCAGTGGTAGAAAGGTAGTACCAGCGACTCATCCTGCTGGCCAATGGCCCAATGAGACCCAAAATCCTGGACTCAACTTAACTTACAAAAGACTTATACGGCCAATATTGTTATCCATAGAAAACCATAACCATGAATCCTAGCTCAACTGTCCTCCCAGGAGCACAGAAGTAATAAAAATAACTATCTGAAAAAAAATTGGAGTGGTCAATCCAACTGTCAGTTCTTGAGATGTGAAGAATTACATGGATTCACTCATGTCCATAAAAATGTCAGGACTGGCAATAAACACACTAATTACCACGCCAACAACATAGAAATAGCATAAAGGCCCCTAATTAGGACTTGGTGGAGCTTTCTACAAAAGAGAAATTAGGCAGCAGAGAAACATAAATAGGAAAGTGGTTTCTTCTTTCTTCAAATAACTTTGGGAAAACCCAAACACATGTTAAGGATTAGACATCAGCTGCTCCTGGTCTGAATTCGGACAGCCTCAGCAAGTTTCTTTATATGCTTATCTTTCAGCTGGAAGAGTCAGATTTTCAGATGTTTGTGGACTTACGGTCTCAGGAGCATTTTATTTATTTATTTATTATTATTTTTTATAAAAGTTTTTATTGGGTTTTTTGGGGTTAGGGAAGGGATCATAGCCACCAGATACGGTAGTAAGTACCTGGCCTTTGTTTACATTTCCAGCAATTATTTGAAGTATCTTTAAACATTTTGGCTAATCTTACTGGTGTCATAGGCCATCTATAAAACATTTTATACAACTTTTCTTTATATGAAACTGCTTTAGTCAATCTAATATTTCTATCCCTTAATTTTTGCCAGTCTTCCAAATCAATAGAATATCCAAAGTTTTTTTGCCCATGTTATCGTTGTTTCTTTTACTTGTTCTTCTTCCATCTTCGAGTTTAGTCAAAATCTGTAAAGCTTCTTAATCAGGTTTTCATCTGTTTTTAATAATATTTGATCAAATTTCCATCTGTTCTTTATAAAATTATTAAAGCTAAACCACGGCCTTTCTTGAACCAGTTCTGCGAGCTATATGACAGTTTGTCTCAACTATCCTTTATGTCAGTGTTTCTCGACCTTGGCCGTTTGAAGACAGGTGGATTTCAGCTCCCAGAATTCTCCAGCGACTTAACAAATGTCTCACTTAGCAACATAAATATTGGGCTCAATTGTGGTCGTAAGTCAAGGACTCACTGTATTCAGGATTGTAGATTTGTCATAACTGAAAGATAGATCAAAACAGACCTGAAATATCCCCTAAAGATTTGTTTCTATTTTTTTTGTCAATCTTTTTTATTAATTTTTCCCCATATATGTTAATTTTTCCAATCAACAAGTTGTCTGAAATTTGCTAAACTAATACATGTTCAATTCCTAATCCTTGCTTCTTTTCTCTAACCAAGTGTAAAATAAATTCCAAATTTGATAATAGTCTGTATCTTCTTTATCTTTCAGCCTCATAGTTAATCTGTCCATCTCTGCACATTCCAAAATCTTCCTGATTATTTCTTCCTCTGATGGCAAAGCTTCATTCTTCCAATATTGTGCGAAGATTATTCTTGCTGCTGTGGTAATATGTAGAGTTAAATATAATTTCTGCTTATTAGTCTTTTCAGGCATGATGCCTAATAAAAAAAGTTCAGGTTTAAAATCCACTTGTTCATCCAATATTTTTTCTAACCACATATGTATATTTTTCCAATAAAGTTTTGCCTTCTCGCATGTCCACTAAATATGATAATATGTGCCTGTATTATACTTACATTTCCAACATCTGTCTGACATATTTTTAAACATTTTTGCTAATCTTGCTGGTGGAAGGTGCCATCTATAAAACATTTTATACAGATTTTCTTTATATGAAGTTGACATTGTCAATTTATAATTTCTCTCCCATAACATTTGCCATTTTTCTAATTCTATGTTATAACCAAAAAAATTTGCCCATCTTATCATTGTTTCTTTCACTTGTTCACTTTCCATATCTAAAATTAACAAAAAATTATACATTTTCTTAATCAATTTCTCATCTGAGGTCAACAAAATCTTATCAAACACATTTTGATCCTTATAAAATCCATACATTTTAACATCTTTTTCGTATCTATTTAATATCTGTAAATGTGCCCACCAGGATAGATTAATTCCTAAATTTTCCAATTCTTGTTTAGGTTTTAATTTCCCATGAATATCTAAGATATCTTTATATGTCCATACTTTCTCAAAGTCCACTAAATTCGGATGTATAAATGCTTCCATCGTTGACAACCACCCTGGGATTTTAAGATATATTTTAGCTTTAATTTTTTCCCATACTGTTAATAAAGTATTTCTTATAATATGATTTTGCAAATATTTATAAAGATTTGTTTCTAAAACACATATGGAAACATACTTATTTTCAGAACCTTTGTGAAATTCACCTGCAACGCTATGCATTAAGGTGCGAACGTCAGAATCTGCCCTTCTTTTTTCAACATTAATTATTGCCATGTCCAAGTGTTATGTGCTCGGGTATTTAATTGACAAAAATCCTCATTCAGACTGGGCTTTTAAGCATTCATTTAGTGACTGTTCAAAGTTACAACTGCACTGAAAAACTGACTTGTGACCTTTTTCCATATTTACAACTGTTGCAGCATCCCCAGGGTCAGGTGACCAAGATTCAATCGCTTGGCAGCTGACTTACATTTATGACGGTTGCAGAGTCCCAGGGTCACGTGATCACCTTTTGCGACCTTCTGACAAACAAAGTCAACGGGGAAGCCAGATCGACTTAACAACCGTGTTACTAACTCAACCACTACAGCAGAGGTCTTCAAACTTGGCCCTTTTTATAACTTATGGACTTCAACTCCCAGAATTCCTCAGGAGTTGAAGTCCACAAGTCATAAAAGGGCCACGTTTGATGACCTCTGCACAATAGTGATTTCCTTAACAACTGTGGCAAGAAATTGGGCAAAACTCACTTAACAAATGTTTTGCTTAGCAACTTAAATGTGGGGCTCAGTTGTGGTTGTGAGCTCAGGACTACCAATATAGGCTCAATTAGCCCAGGGTGCACTCGTGAGACAAACCGGATTTTTACATTGGGCATAACTGGGGCAGGTTTGGAACACTCCATAATGTATGAATGGGTGCCAGGCTAACACAGGCACTGCCCAAATGTTTATTGCTTTTGAGACAGGGGGAAACAGCAGTAAGGGCCATTTATTGCTCTCTGTGTCAACTTTCTCTGTGGCATTGTAATTCACTGTATTAGACTGCTTCTCCTAAATAACCAACAAAGAACATTGCCAGCAAGGCACAACACTAAAACAAATGAGTCCTCCTCAGATCAGGCCAAGCTTTGCTAAGTATGCCCTGCTGACCTGGCACCCCAATGAAATGAGCGATGAGGGGGCCTCTTCCCAGGCCAAACTATTATGCCAACGCTCTTGATATCTCAACCATCCAGTAATCGGAAGCCGCAAAGCACAATACCCCACATGGACAAGTCAGTGTGCATTTGTTAGCGCCGCTCGCCAGATCTGACCCGCCCACCCCCTGAGCACTAAGTGCAGAATGCAATAGCTATAGTTTTCATATAGTTTTGAAAGTTTTATTTCAAAGTGGCGCCCTTTCCATGCTGATTTAATCGACATAATGGAGGATCTGTGCTAGATAATTTGGAGGCGCTGTGCTGATTTTCTACATCTCTGCTCTCTCCAGGAAATATTTCAAACATTTGTTGGGGTGAAAGCTCTGATGACCTCCAGCTGGAAGATTTAATGCTCTCTAAAGATCTGCCATTCTCACTCTTTTCATTTCTTTCTGTGGAGAAAATGAAGCAGCTGGAGGTGCTTGATTCCTCCCTATTTCTAACGTTTGGACGAGACTTCTGAGTTACATCTTGCGGCAGGAATAGCCAACACTCCAGAAGACAGGCTTAAGGTACAGGAGGACCTGGACAGACTTGAACACTGGGCGCTATCTAACAAAATGAAATTCAATGGTGAAAAAAGCAAGGTTCTACATTTAGGGAAGAAAAACCAAATGCACAGGTATAGTATAAGGCAGCGGTTCTCAACCTTTTCCAGGCCGAGACCCCACCTGCGCCGCCCATGCGCGGCGCGACGGCCCACATCGTGCATGCACGGCGGGTTGGGCTGAACCGCGCATGCACAGTGCGCGCGTGACGGCCCAAACCACGCATGCATGGCGCGACGGCCCGAACCGCACATGCGCGGCGCACGTGCGGCGGCCCGAACAGCAAATGCGCGGTGGCCCGAACTGCGCATGCCGGTGCATGCAACGGCCCAAACCATGCATGCGCAGCGCGATGGGCCGAATCGCGCATGCGCGGCGCGCGCACGACGGCCAAAGGGAAATGGGGGGAAAATGGCAGACTGTGGTGTTTGCCGACCCCCGTGAAACGGTCGTTCAACCCCAAATGGGGTCGCGACCCACAGGTTGAGAACCGCTGGTATAAGGGGTACCTTGCTCAAGAGTAGTAACTGTGAGAGGGACCTCGGAGTTCTAGTGGACAATCACTTAAATATGAGCCAGCAGTGTGCTGCAGCTGCCAAAAAAGCCAACACAGTGCTGGGCTGCATTAACAGAGGGATATATTATTATTATTATTATTATTATTATTATTATTATTATTATTATTATTATTATTATTATTATTAAACTGGACGGCTGCTGAATGTCAAGTGCTCTCCAAATTTCAAACCTCCAAATCAAATTAGGCCCATATCAGGGCTCTCCAAACTTGGCAACTTTTAAGACTTGTGGACTTCAACTCCCAGAATTCCCCAGCCAGCATGGAATAATGATCAGCTATTATTAGTAAGACTACGCACGCAGTTGGGAGATCCTTGGATGGCTGCAAGAATATCTGAGACAATTTGGGAAAGCAAAGGAAACAACGAAGGTTAAAACTAACCGCACTCACGTCACAAGCACACAGGCCGTCCCTGAGCCCAAAGTTTCTGTTGCTAAGTGAGGCAGCTGTTAAGGGAGTCTTGCCTCATTTTACGAAGGTCGCAAAAGCGAGGCCGGGACAAAGCAATTCTCGCTGGCCTCTTCTTGTGATCCCGGCTGTTTATGCAGCCTTTTTTCCTCCCCTAAAAAAAAAAAAAAATGGGTTTTTTTTTCCCCCAACACTCAACAATAGCACAGCTGTCCTTCTGCCTAGTAGAGATCTCAAACCTGCAATTTGGCAAAAAAAAGAAATGCGGAAGGCTCTCCAAATTCTGGGCTCAGCTACAGATAGTCCTTGAGTTACAGCCGTTCACTTAGTGGCTGAAGTTACAACAGCACTGAAGAAAAAGGGAACATTGCGGCGTCCCCGTGGTCACGTGATCAAAATTCGGATGCTTTGCAGCTGATTCATATTTGTGACGGTTGCCTTGTCCTGGGGTTGTGTGGTCCCCTCTTGTGACCTTCTGATCAGCAAAGCCAACGGGGAATGCCGGATTCGCTTAACAACCCTGTTGCTAACTCAACCACTGCAGTGATTCACCTAGCAAATGCGGCAAGAAAGGTCGTAAAATGGGGCAAAATTCACTTAACTGTCTCACTCAGCCACAGAAATTTGGGCTCCATTGTGGTCATAAGTCGAGGACTACCTGCACTGGATCTTGACCGCCATGAGAAAGTGGTCCCAACCAATAATAAATAATCTTGACAGACAGTGATCCTCACTCCACCCATTTTTATCAACAGCCCCACATCTTCAGTAACATAATAATAATAATAATAATAATAATAATAATAATAATAAGAATAAGAAGAAGAAGAAGAAGAAGAAGAAGAAGAAGAAGAAGAAGAAGAAGAAGAAGAAGAAGAAGAAGAAGAAGAAGAAGAAGAAGAAGAAGAAGAAGAAGAAGAAGAAGAAGAAGAAGAAGAAGAAGAAGAAGAAGAAGAAGAAGAAGAAGAAGAAGAAGAAGCACCTGCAATATAACACCCCGGACTTAACAATTGTCGATAAGAAAGACAAAAAAGTCTGGATAGTGCAGTGCCTGGAGACAGCAGAATAGACGAGAAAGAACTGGAGAAGATAACAAAATACAAAGACCTACAAATAGAAATAGAACGACTGTGGCAAAGGCCAGCAAGGGCAGTACCAATAGCAATAGGCGCCTTGGGTACAATCCCAAAACAACTGGAGCACCACTTGGACACCATTGGCATTGACAAATTCGCCATTAGTCAATTGCAAAAGGCGGCCTTACTAGAAACTGCTTCCATCCTGCGATGATATCTGTAATACCATCAAACATCCACATCTGCCTATCCCAGGTCCTTAGTAAGGACTCGATAGATAGACAAAATGCCAAATCCAGTCTGAACATCTGGCTGACTGTGCGATTAATAATAATAATAATAATAATAATAATAATAATAATAATAATAATAATAATCGGAAGGGACCTTGGAGATCATCTAGTCCAACCCCTGCTCAGGGAGGAAACCCTATACCATTTCGGACAAATGGCTGTCCAGTCTCTTCTTAAAAACTTCCAGGGTTGAAGCATTCACCACTTCTGGAGGCAGGTTGTTCCACTGGTTAATTGTTCTCACTGTCAGGAAGTTTCTCCTTAGTTCTAGGTTGCTTCTCTCCTTGATTAGTTTCCATCCGTTGCTTCTTCTCCTGCCTTCAGGTACCTTGGAAAATAGCCTGACTCCCTCTTCTTTGTGTCAACCCCTTAGATATTGGTGACACTGCTATCATGTCACCCCTCGTCCTTCTCTTCATTAAATTACTGATTAATTAATTAATTAATTAAAAGATTGATTAATTAAAAGAATTGTCCTTTAGATCAGCTTTGTCCTGAATTATCAATGAATGATGTGCATTGCTTGTGGGGAGAGAGAGATGTATGCTTTAAATATATACCATTCACATCCTGACTTCACTTTCTTTTAGCTTTAATAACTTCCAAATAATGGAAAAAACGATTCACGAAAGTAGGCCAATGTTTTTGAAAGCATTCTTAACTATACCATATGCCTCTTTAAATCATTTCTATCAAACAAGTTGTAGAGTTCATTTCAGTCTTCCCCCCCCCCTTTTTTTTTTTTTGCAATCGCTTACTGGTATTTATCCAATTTGTTCCTTTTGTTCTTGCCAAATTGCAGGTTTGAGATCTCTACTAGACAGAAGGACAGCTGCGCTATTGTTGACTGTTGTGGGGGGAAAAAAACCAATATTTTTTTTTTTTAGGGGAAAAAAAAAAAGACTGCAGAAACAGCCCAAATCACAAGACGACGCCAGTGAGAATTGCTTTGCCAGTCAGAATAAAATGTAATGAAGTTTGGATGTTTTTTTTTTTTTAAAAAAAGGGAAAATACTAAATATTGTTCTTTGTGGCCTGTCTCGTGGGCCACCAACGGACCTAAACCACATACAGCATTAAGATGTATATTTTCTTGTGAATAAAGCAAACGAAGCATTGGTCTTCCTGTTCTCCAAATCAGAGCATCCACTACCGTGCAAAACCAGACTTTCCGATTAGAATATGGAGTAGAGATGCTTTAGAAATCTACAAATCAGTGGAATGTGTGTCCTCTTTCTTGCTCTTGCTCTCTCCTCTTCCCTGCCTCCATTGCTGCAATTACCCACAAGTCCCCAGATGTTCCAGGATGGACAGCCGGGAAAATAATTCTTCCGACAAGTCACCACCGCTTTCGAAAGAGGGATGTTCACCACCACCTCTCAACAATGAAAACATCTGGGTGGGATTGGTCAAGATGCCTTTTGTGTCTAGAAGCAGAGATCAATCTCTCAAGCCAATGAACACTTTCTCGTGTGGGTGGTCTGGGCTACACTGCAACTTCCCCAAGTGTCTTTGTAAACCCCAGAAGCCAAATGTCTCGTCTTGTTTGAAAGATGTGATTTCCCCGTTCCCCACAACCCCTGCCCAGCAAAAGACTTTTGTTGGAAAAGCCGAAAGAAAAACTCGCACTAGACTACCGTAGATGCTGCAAGCTAATGAGGGTGGAGCAAACAGCTGGCTTTGAGGACTTGTCCACCAGCACATTGTTAATTATTTAAAGGAGAGGACAGAGGGAGCCATCAGCACATCTGTCACCCATCGCCAGGCAGAACCTCTTTGCAGGACCAGATGTGTTTATTCCGGAGCGCTATTAACTAGCTTCTTAATGGTTTGGAATCTTTCGCCAAAAGTTAATTAGACAAACACACTAAATAGCCGGCACCTTGCACAGCCGCCCCTTCCCTGCATGCCTCTAAAACAAATAAAGATAAAAACAACAGCACCATAATGCTGACCACTCCTCGGATACCATTGCTCGGCCCCGAGGGTGAAGCCCATGGGAAAAATCCGTTCTGTAAAATTGAGAAATGGAAAGAAAAGTCCCTTCTTCCCTTTGAAAGGAAGAAGGCCATTGGAAATTCAAGGTTGGGGCCTTCCACTCCAATGGAAGGACCAGCAATTACAAGACCAGCAGAGCTTCATTCAAGAGCTCTAGCAAAAAGATCAAAGCTCCCAACATCTCCAAGGCTGATAGATTTGTAGGATCCGATCTGGGTTGGTCACCGGAACTCATGCTGGAACCCATCTTCAGGGGACTTCCCTCTGTGCTTTGGGCTATCAGAGAGAGGTTCCCTGGAATGGGCTCCAGAACGAGTCCAGAAGACAAAAACCTCTGATGACCGAGCCAGATTGGATCCTACAACATTATACTGGGATACGTACAGTAGTGGCCAAAATTGTGGAAACCTTTTGGGGGAAAGTGTACAGTAGAAATGCCACCTTTGGTTAAGTTTCCACCCATTTTTCTTCTAATTTCTTTATCACTGTAGCCTTCTTCACTTAATAATACTATTTTACATGGCTTTCTGGGCAACCAGTCAACTCTTTGCACCATTAATTTAATTCTATTACGTTTTACAAGCTCACTAAATGAAAGAACACAAAAAAAACCAACCAACTTGATAGCGATCACATAACACACTGACAAACGTCCTCCTCTCAGCTTCAATACATGACATTAATTACTGAACCCTACTGTGATCTGATTGGCTCATTGCCAAAACAAGATGACACCTGATTGGCTTTCTAAACACTCCTGCTCATTGGCTACAATCGGATGAAGAAAAGCTACCCGATATCAACCTAAGCAAGTTGTGCTTCCTTTTTCTGGTTATTTGGCTACAACTTTTCATAGAATAAAGTACAGATAATTGAACAAACTTTGTTGCATTACGCTCTGGATTAAATTATCTTTCCACTGATATATAATTTTATGGTACTACTCCAAAAAAAAGTGGTGTTATTAGCCATCCAACCTCAAAAATACACTTTTCCCAAAAGGTTTCCACAGTTTTGGCCACCACTGTATATTCCACCTCGATTCACTGACAAATTTGTAAGTAAGTTGCAGCAGCACCAACAGAAGTCTATAATGATCTCCTATATCTGTAGGAATGCGTTCGTGTGGTTTCTATCTTTTTTTAAAAAAAATAAAAATAAAATAAAATAAAAACCTCTTCAAATTTAGCACAGCCATTAAAAAAAAAAAAGCCAGGTGTGGAGAAGAGAAAGGAAAGTGCATAGGAAATATTAGAAAGAAATTGGATGGATAATATTCTGTAATCATCAACCGGTGTGAATATTTTAAAACCCAAATCTTCACATTGCCTTTTTTTTTTTTTTTTTTTTTGGACAAGTTGTGAAGAATTCTTCAGGAACATTTCCAAAAGGGGGAGAGTGAGAAAAAATATTGGTATGTGCACCAAATCAAGGCTAAAAATGTGTGTGTGGGGGGGGGTTGCTCTACTTGTGATATCCAGAGACATATGACCAAAAGGAGAAAAGAGGGGTGAGACCTTACAGTAGGAGAAGACCAGGCTGAGCTGGAGGGGAGGGTCAAATGTATTATCAGTTTGGAATCTCTGTGCCCTGTAAGAGACCTAAGTCCAAACCCCTTGAAGTCCATTAACTCTTATCTGGCACCAATTTGCCTTGACCGTTAATGTTAGACACTGCAGTCTCTGCCATGAATAACCTCTGGGAGAATAAAGACGTCGGCCTTACAACCAAATGCAGATTAGTTAATGTAATAATTTTGCCAATTAGAATAGAATTGAATAGCAGAGTTGGAAGGGACCTTGGAGGTCTTCTAGTGCAACCCCCTGCTCAGGCAGGAAACCCGATACCATTTCAGATAAATGGTTGTCCATTCTCTTCTTAGAAACTTCCAGTGTTGAAGCATTTACCACTTCTGGAGGCAAATCGTTCCATTGATTAATTGTTCTAACTGTCAGGAAATTTCTTCTTAATTCTAGGTTGCTTCTCTCCTTGATTGCTTCTTGTTCTGCCTTCAGGCGCTTTGGAGAAAAGCTTGACTCCCTCTTCTTTGGGGCAGCCCCTGAGATATTGGAACACTGCTCTCATGTCCCCCCTCGTCCTTCTCTTCGTTAAACTAGACATACCCAATTCCAGCAGCCGTTCCTTATGTGTTTTAGCCTGCAGTCCCCTAATCATCTTTGTTGCTCATTCGAAAAGTCAATAGTACTAGGAGTGATCAGCCGAAAAAGGAGAAGGAGCCGCTCTAGCACTTATTGGCTGGACACTATAAAGGCTGACACCAGATGACCGTGACGGATCTGCAGGAAATGGTGTGAGACAGAGGGGCATGGAGAGTGCTAATCCATAGAGCGGCTGAATGGCTGATGATGACAATATTGGTACAGGTATTCTTCAACTTATGACCACCACTGAGTCCAAAATTTATGTTGCTAAGTGAGGGTCTGTGATGGGTCTTGTGATGGGTCAGGTGTTAGTCATCAATGAATCTAATGATGGGGAGGTTACATCAGGTCGGGATCATTGGGAGGTACACATCAATGGGCACGCTGACCTACAACCAGCCTACAAAGCCCTCAGAATCCAAATCAACTGCACAGCCAACCAGCAATGGCATTCAACCATCCCATGCAAGGCCCACCACCACCCACCAGCAGTTCACCCCCCCATGATGTAACCTCCCATCACAAGCCTCTCACTGATGACTCACTCCTGACCCATCACAAGATCCCCACTTGACACACCTGAAACCCTTATAGACAGAAGAACACTGACATCCCCTAATCTCAACCTGTGGGTCGCGACCCCATTTGGGGTCGAACAACCATTTCACGGGGGTCGCCAAACACCGCAGTCCGCCATTTTTCCCCCTTTTCCCCTCGGCCGACGCAGGGGGCAGCACCGCGCATGCGTGGGGGTAGTACCGCACATGCGCGATGCAGGCTGTTGCGCACGTGCCGCGCATGTGCAATGTGGGCTGTTGCGCCATGCATGCGCGATGCAGGCCATCGCGCTGTGCATGCGTGATACGGGCCATCACGCCGCGCATGCACGGTGCAGGTCGGGGTCGCAGCACGCATGCGCGGCGCAGGTCGGGGTCGCGGCCTGAAAAAGGTTGAGAACCGC
The DNA here is from genome assembly GCA_034064705.1 of Bothrops alternatus. Classification (NCBI taxonomy): domain Eukaryota; kingdom Metazoa; phylum Chordata; class Lepidosauria; order Squamata; family Viperidae; genus Bothrops; species Bothrops alternatus. The sequence continues at coordinate 36,486 of JARGCV010000339.1, forward strand.
TGCCCTAAACTCTGCTGAAGATGTTACCTAGCCTGGTAACGAAACGTTCAGAAACCAATCCACAACTCAGAGAACGAACCTCCACCCTCATCCTACACCTGAGCTACAGATACTTGTCACTGTTGCAAAAGTAGCAAAGTTATTCAGTGAATCTGGCTTCCCCGCTGACTTTGCTTGTCAGAAGGTCGCAAAAGGGGATCACATGACACTGGGACACGGCAACGGTCATAAATATGAGTCAGTTGCCAAGTGTCTGAATTTTGATTACGTGACCATGGGGATGCTGCAAGGGTCATAAGTGTCAAAAACGGTCATAAGTCACTTTTTTCAGTGCCACTGTAACTTTGAACAGTCACCAAATGAACTGTTGTACGTTGAGGACACTTGAGAGTAACTCCTACTAAACTCAACTGAGGTGCACTTCTGAATAGCATGCAGAGGATTGCACTATATCATTATTTCTTCTTTGCAAACTGGTTTTAGGAGGACACGGTTGCCTATCAACCATATCATATTCTTCCAGAATGACTCAGCTGTGTCTGGTTTATGGGTCTGATAATCCCCTTGCCCTCCTCTTTAGCCAGATGCTGCTGTGAATTAATAATAATAAAAAAAAACCTAGGTTTCAAAATCAGTTGGATGCAATAAAGCATAAATCTCACTTGAGCTTCCAAAGTTGCTTTACAGAAAGAAATGGGTATATTATTATCTTGTTGAAAAACAGCTTGCTGTTGAAAGTGGGGGCTGGCCAAGAGAACAGAGACTTCTCAAGCTACAAAGCAGAACTGTGAAGGCTGTTGTTTTCTTTTTAACAAAATGTAAAATGGCGAACCAGCCAATATAAATGAGCTGTAACGTTCATCCCACATCAACTGAGGTTTTCAGAAGTCTTCTGGACCACAGGATGTAGAATCTAGAGGGCTTACTCCTGACTTTAGAGTGCAATAAAAAACCACAAGTAAGGGTTGAATTGCAGGGCTATGTTTAATTATATTTGTCTCCCAGAAAGTTGCTAAGTTTAAGGAAGCCCCGTATTTATCTTTTAAATAGACCTGTAAAGTAGGCCAACCCAATGAAATTCAGGAGAGAGAAAGAAATTCAAAGCTACTTCTCTGATTTCAAAGGCTGTTAACCACTGGATCAAAATACAAAATACAGGCTGTGAGGGTCTGGATGGGCGTTAACAGGTTGAGGCTCAACCCTGACAAGACAGAGCGGCTGTGGGTGATGCTTCCCAAGGACATTTCAATCTGTCCTTCCATTACCCTGGGGGGTAAATTCATAAACCCCTCAGAGAAGGTGCGCAACTTGGGAGTCCTCCTCGACTCACGGCTGACATTGGAACATCATTTGTCGGCTGTGGCGAGGGGGGCATTTGCCCAGGTTCGCCTAGTGCACCAGTTGCGCCCTTATTTGGATCGGGAGTCTCTACTCACAGTCACACATGCCCTTGTCACTTCGAGGATCGACTACTACAATGCTCTCTACATGGGGCTACCCTTGAAGAATGTTCGGAGACTACAATTAGTGCAAAATGCAACTGCGCGAGCAATTGTGGGCCTTCCACATTGTGCCCACGTTTCGCCAACTCTCCGCATGCTGCATTGGTTGCCTATCGGTCTCCGAGTGCAATTCAAAGTGTTGGTTATTACCTATAAAGCCCTTTATGGCATGGGACCAGGATACTTACGGGACCGTCTTCTGCCACATACTTCCCTTCGACCGGTGAGAGCACACAGGGTCGGCCTCCTCCGGGTCCCGTCAGTAAAACAATGCCGTCTGGCAGGTCCTAGGGGGAGGGCCTTCTCTGTTGTGGTGCCCACCCTCTGGAAACAACTGCCCCCTGAAGTCCGCGTTTCTCCCACCCTCCCGGCCTTCCGAAAGAATCTTAAAACCTATCTTTGCCGGCAGGCCTGGGGATGATTGTGGATTGTTGTGTGAATGATGAATGTGTTTTTGTTTTTAATGAATTGAATATTGTTTATATATGTTGTAAGCCGCTCCGAGTCTTCGGAGAGGAGCGGCATATAAGTCCAAATAAAATAAATAAATAAAATAAATAAATTATGTTTTCATATTTAATGAAAGGTATGTAAGATTTGTGAATCTCTCCACTCCATTCTGCGCTGACCAGATAGCATTTTGAATACAGATAGAAGAATCATTTCTTTAGTGACCATTCAGAGTTACAACAGCATTGAAAAAATGACTTGTGCCCAGTTTTCACACTTGCAACTGTTGAGCATTCCTAGAGTCACGTGATCAAAATTCGGACTCTTGGCAACTGACTCACATTTATGGCGACTGCCGTGTCCCGGGATCATGTGATCACCTCTTGCAACCTTCTGACAAGAAAGGCAAAGGGGAAGTCAGATTCACTGAACAACTGTGTTATTAACAACTGCAGTGATTCCCTTAACAACTGTGGCAAGAAAGGTTGTAAAATGGGGCAAAACTCACTTAACAACTGCCTTACTTAGCAACAGAACATTTGGGCTGAGTTATGATCATACATTGAGGACTGCCTGCACTGTGTCTAGTGCAGGGGTAGGCAACCCTGGCCCTTTTATGACTCGTGGACTTCAACTCCCAGAATTCCTGAGCCAGCCATGCTGAGGGGAAAGGGAGAGGTTTCCAAGCTGAGCCATGCTGGCTCAGGAATTCTGGGAGTTGAAGTCCACGAGTCATAAAAGAGCCAAGGTTACCTATCTCTGGCCTAGGCCTAGGCCTAGACCGCTTTATGACTCGTGGACTTCAACTCCCAGAATTCCTGAGCCAGCCATGCTGAGGGGAAAGGGAGAGTTTCCAAGCTGAGCCATGCTGGCTCAGGAATTCTGGGAGTTGAAGTCCACGAGTCATAAAAGAGCCAAGGTTACCTACCTCTGGCCTAGGCCTAGGCCGCTTTATGACTCGTGGACTTCAACTCCCAGAATTCCTGAGCCAGCATGGCTCAGCTTGGAAACTCTCCCTTTCCCCTCAGCATGGCTGGCTCAGGAATTCTGGGAGTTGAAGTCCACAAGTCATAAAGAAAGCCGAGGTTGCCTACCCCTGGTCTAGTGCTAGCTGCAAAACTTTAAAAGGGACCAAACCAACTGTCACAATTGTCAAGACAAGCAATGAGGATGATCAGAAAACTAGCAGCTAAGAAGTCCCAAAAGTGCTTTTTTTTTCTCAAAAGGCAACTGGATTTTCTTGGGGTTTTTTTTATTTTTATTTTATTTTTCTTTGAAAACATTTCACTTCTCATCCAAGAAGCTTCTTCAGTTCTGAAGAAGATTCTTGGATGAGAAGTAAAACCTTTTCAAAGAAGAAGAAGAAAAAAACCCAAGAAAGTACAATTACCTTCTAGAAAAAAAAACACTTTTGGGACAACTATGACCTGACCTGTATGATTGAGATTCTCCATAAACATCTAGCAGCTAAGAAGAAAGACCAAAATAAAAAAACTCTGGGTTTTGTACAGGCTGCCAACCAAAATTCCCAAAGGTTTTTTTCAATCCATTGGCCAAACAAGAGGTGGGGGTATTTTTCAATTGCTAAAATCTATGGGAATAGACCAGGCACGAATCTTCAAAAACCTAACCCACAACTACTAAAACCTCAGAAGTCAAAAGAAAGCTAAATGAATTCCCTCCCCCCCAGGATCTGTGTGCCAGTTCTGATACCCTATGTGCAAGGCTTCCCCTTCTCTGCAGAAAGTGAACCCATAAAAGAAAAGAGTGAGCTTAAACTTATGTAAATTCAGAATAAAATGTGTTAGTTTAATGTGTGTGCTGCAAGCAAGCCTCAGGATGCTAATGTTTATTCTAACTCCTAATTTGCCATTGCTCTCTCTGCTGACAGATGCTGTCATTCTTTCTCCAACCTTTGATAAATTCAGCTTTGTCCACAAGGCAAAAGGCAGGAGGCTGTTTGTTGGGGGCCAAAGGATAATGGATAATCTCCTCCCTCAACTGGAACTGGCAACAGAGATGTTTGATTGGTCAGTAGGGCAACCGAGTCCAGCAATTTGCCAATGATGACTATTTTAGCTAGTTTTCTCTCGTGGGCCAGCATATTTGCGTTTATTAGCAGCAGACACGGCTATAACTTTTGCATCGTTTTAACTTAATCTACTCCACATTCAAACCCCGCTGGAGAAGGGAGGGAGAGAAGCAGTTTGCAAACTGCTAGTGAGTTAGCATCTAAAGCTCCACTTGAAGAGAGGCTGTGCTCGGTGTCCAACAACAGCACAAATTATGCCAATAGAAAAGTCAGAAGTTCAAATACCTACATTTGCTTTCAAGGATGTCAACTCTGTATTCGGTTACAAGCAACCTAGGCCAAATTTCCCATTGTATTTTTTGTTTAAGTCTCTCCAATGCCACAAGACTTTATATGCCCATCCAATGAGCTAAAATACTTTTTGCAAGTCCACCTTATTATGTAATATCTGTGCATGTATGGCCCAAAGATCTGTAATATGGACTATGCGAGAGAGAGAGAGAGAGAGAGAGAGAGAGAGAGAGAGAGAGAGAGAGAGAGAGAGAGAGAGAGAGAGAGAGAGAGAGAGAGAGAGAGAGAGAGAGAGAGAGAGAGAGAGAGAGAGAGCGCTTCAGGTCTATTTAGTTGCTTGTCTGGCCCCACCATTATAATTTAATGTGCTGACTGCAGCGACCCTGTCCAGCGTGACTATTGTAGCCCAACACAATAAAAATACAACATGTTCTCCTCATTTGCACCAAGGTTGGAAAGACATGCAATAAAAATTCAGCACATTTTGTGCTCATTTGGCAGGTTGCACTGTAGTGATCACTTTGCAGCTAAAACAGATGAGCTCAACATGATGTTCGGATGTACCATTTCAGACCCTAAAGGGGGGGGGAGAGAAATGGAGCAATGCTTCTGTGCTTTCAACTTGGACTTTATCCTCAGCACATTAAAATATGCATTATGTTGGCCTAGAATTTTCTACTCAACATGCTAGTTAAGGGTTACTAATCTAACTCTAACTCCCTACCCGTACTTGCCAAAAAAAAGGGGGGGGAAATGGCACTACCGAAACATGAAGCTTTTCTCGTTCTCATTTAGCCTGTTGGGCTAGTATTAGTTACTTTACAATTGGAAGCTTCCCACCAAACTCTTTAAACAAATCATAAAATTATCTTCCCAACTGTTACTGACTGCCCTAAGCTCAAAGCTTACAGAATCAGATTACTAAGTATGCTATGCAAATGTCTAGCTACATGCTAACAACTCTAATATCCTCTCTCTTTTAATCATTTTTTTTCCTGAAGTAGGAAAAAAATGTTCCCTCAGTATATACACTTCCAAAAGGGAAACCTCTAGGGCAGGGGTCCCCAACCCCCGGTCCATGGACCAGTACCAGGCCGCGCGGCATGCCAGCAATCGGTCCGCACAAACAAGCAAAGCCCCATCTGCGGGATGCAGGCAGCACACAAAACCACGGCCCCTTTGGTCCGCAGAAAAACCTCTCTCCACATAACTGGTCCCTGGTGCCCAAAAGGTTGGGGACATCTGCTCTAGGGCAGGGGTCCTCAACCTTGGCAACTTTAAGACTTGCGGACTTCAACTCCCAGAATTCTGGGAGTTGAAGTCCACAAGTCTTAAAGTTGCCAAGGTTGAGGACCCCTCAAAGCTGGCTGAGGAATTCTGGGAGTTGAAGTCCACAAGTCTTAAAGTTGCCATGGTTGAGGACCCCTCAAAGCTGGCTGAGGAATTCTGGGAGTTGAAGTCCACAAGTCTTAAAGTTGCCATGGTTGAGGACCCCTCAAAGCTGGCTGAGGAATTCTGGGAGTTGAAGTCCACAAGTCTTAAAGTTGCCAAGGTTGAGGACCCTTCAAAGCTGGCTGAGGAATTCTGGGAGTTGAAGTCCACAAGTCTTAAAGTTGCCATGGTTGAGGACCCCTCAAAGCTGGCTGAGGAATTCTGGGAGTTGAAGTCCACAAGTCTTAAAGTTGCCAATGTTGAGGACCCCTCAAAGCTGGCTGAGGAATTCTGGGAGTTGAAGTCCACAAGTCTTAAAGTTGCCATGGTTGAGGACCCCTCAAAGCTGGCTGAGGAATTCTGGGAGTTGAAGTCCACAAGTCTTAAAGTTGCCAAGGTTGAGGACCCCTCAAAGCTGGCTGAGGAATTCTGGGAGTTGAAGTCCACAAGTCTTAAAGTTGCCAAGGTTGAGGACCCCTCAAAGCTGGCTGAGGAATTCTGGGAGTTGAAGTCCACAAGTCTTAAAGTTGCCATGGTTGAGGACCCCTGCTCTAGGGTATATCTGATTTCCATAGAGAACTTCATCAAAATACATAATTCAAGCTGGTTGTGGTGACTCCATCCCATTCTGAGATGTAAACTTTGATTTGCTACCACCCTATCTTCCATTTGTGTCTGTCTGAATTTAGTGGTACATTTCCAGGGCAAAGCACCTACAATTTTAATTCTCTGATCATGCTTACCTGGACCTGATGATATTCGGTAATATAAATTGTCTTTGACTTATAACCACAGTTGAGCCCAAAATGTCTGTTGCTCAGTGAGACATGTGATAAGTGAGTTGTGCCTCATTTTATGACCTTTCTTGCCACAGTTAAGTGAATCAATGCAATTGTTAAGTCAGTAACAGGGTTTTTTATTCCTGTTTTGCCACAGTTGTTAACTGGATCAGTAGGTTGGTAAGCAAATCCAGCTTTCCCTATTATCTTTGCTTGTCAGAAGCCAGCTGGGAAGGCCACAATTGGCAATCACATGACCTGAAACATTGCAACTATGGTAAATACATGCCAGTTGCCAAATACCCAAATTTTGATCACATGACTATGGGGATGTTACGACAGTTTTTTTAGGTGCTCGTAAACCCATCATCATAACTTCGAATGATTGCTAAACACACGGCTGTAAGTCGAGGACTACCTGTAAAATAAGCTCCTTCCCTTCACCCCACCTTATGCCTCAGTGGGATAAAGTACTTACTGTCCAACTTCATGAAGAACGGGTGCTGGACACAGCATGAAATTAGCTTCCACTTTTTCGGGTTTTACATCTAAAAACAAACAAAAAAAAGATCAAAACACCGTACGCTCTATAATCGGAGAATGCCTTCTGATCCATAAAGATGAGAGAATCTATCAGTGAACCATCAATTTTCAAGAGCAAGCAACCAGCCTGAATAGCTTCTGATAGCATAGGGCTGGCCTCCTACGGGTCCCGTCCATCAGACAGTGTCATCTGACGGGTCCTAGGACAAGGGCCTTCTCCGTTGCTGCCCCAGCCCTCTGGAACCAGCTCCCCTTGGAGGTTCGAACTGCCTCCTCCCTCCTAGCTTTCCGGAAGCTTTTGAAGACCCATTTGTGCCGGCAGGCTTGGGGGGTATGAACTGTGTTCTACCCCCGGGCCGAGGAATGTACTTCCATACTTGATTGTGTGTTTGAATGTTGCATGTATGGATCCTTGGTTTGTATGTTGCTATTGTTGTTGGAAAATTTTTATGTGTACCCATATTGTTGTTGTGAGCCGCCCCGAGTCTCGGGAGAGGGGCGGCATACAAATTTGATAAATAAATAATAAATAAATAAATAATACTGATTTCTACCATGTTATAAGAATCTTCCCAGACTGGATGGACTAATTAATCAGTGTAATGACTTGCCTCCGGAAGTTGTGGGTGCTCCAACACTGGAGGCTTTTAAGAAGAGATTGGACAACCATTTGTCTGAAACGGTATAGGATTTCCCGTTTGGGCAGGGGGTTGGACTAGAAGACCTCCAAAGTCCCTTCCAACTCCGTTATTTTGTTATTCTATTATTCTTCCCGCAGGAACAACCAGATAAGGTTACATAGATTTTAGGGAAGTCACCTTTTGCCTCTTGTGGTTGCGCAAGGACTCCAAGCTAAGTCCCTGCTTGACACCTGCCTTCCTTCCAGGTAGTCCTCAATTGTTCATTTGGTGACCATTCAAAGTTACAGCATCACTGGAAAAAAAGTGACTTATGACCATTTTTTCACATTTACAACCACTGCAGCATCCCCATGGTCATGTGATCAGAATTTGGATGCTTGGCAACTGATTCATATTTATGACGGTTGCAGTGTTCCGAGGCCATGTGATCTCCTTTTGCAACCTTCTCAATTGTGGTCATAAGTCGAGGACTGCCTGTATTAACACTACCTTTATTGCAGGGTTATTGTAAGGTCTCCTCTCTTACGTTTATTCTCCTGAAAACTAGGAAGGGTCCTTTCCAACATGCTTTCTCCGCCCTCCACTCCTCAGATTTGGTTTATCAGGCTGCTGTCTAGTCTGCGACTTTTGTAGACAGTTAACCTTTATTGTCATTTTTTTTTTTTACTGTGGGCACACTGGCACACATTAAAAATGAGATTTAGGTGCTTGCTCTCCAAGTGTACACATACATAACACACATTTAAACATGCTATATACAACATATGCATAAACCTACATCCTTACATATATATATATAAAACATATAAATATTAATCACTGTCCATCTTGAATACATAATGGAAAGAGGAAACTTGAGAGTTCACATGGTTAATACTGTATGGAACGAGACTATGACTGAATCTGGATGTTCTGCTTTGGATACCATGAAGCTGCCTTCTCCCAGAAGGTAAGAAGGAAAACAGGTCGTGAAGAGTGTGTGTACTGTCCCAGACAATCCTGCAGACCCTGCTCAAGCAACGCTTATATGCTTATGTTCTGGATGGAAGGGAGGGAGGTACCAATCATCTTTTCTGCCATCCTCACCACTCTCTGCACCGCCTTCTTGTCTGAAGCAGGGATGCTTCCCCCTGTCTCCCAAGGCCATTCCTGCATCCCATTACAAATTGGAAGTGGTTAATAAGTCAAGTGTTGCCTCAATACATATTCCTCTTCCTTAATTCAATCTTAGCCCCCCCCAAAGATCGCTACGGACATGAGTGAGCATGATCATTTGTATGAAAGGGAGACAGTTATGATCTCCCTCCCTGTCTCCCTTTTCATACAAACTTTTATGCCTCCAATCAGTGATGGGACTCAAATATTGCGAACAACCGGTTCTCTGTGTGGATGCCGCTTCCGGAAATCCATTCTGGGCCTGAGCAACAAAAAATTAGCTACCAGTTTTGCCAAAGTGGTGCAAACCAGCTAAATCCTACCGCTGCCTCCAATATTATGATGTCCTTGTTTCCGTTTTACCCAAATTCTCACACTTCCAAGGTTCTCGGCCAGCTTGAAGAACACAGCAGAGAGTTCAAGAGTTTATACAGGTAGCCCTCGACTTACGACCACAATTGAGCCCAAATTTTTTGTTGCTGAGCAAGACAGCTGCTAAGTGAGTTTTGCCTCATTTTTACAACCTTTCATGCCACAGTTGCTAAGTGAATCACTGCAGTTGCAAAGTTGGCAGGACATTTATTAAGTGAAGGTGGCCTCCCCACTGACTTTGCTCACTGGAAGGTTGCAAAAGGGGACCACATAACTCCAGGATATTGCAACTGTCATAAATATGAACCAGTTGCCAAGTGTCTGGATGCTCATCACACGACCACAGGGATGCTGCAATGGTCGTAAGTGTGACAAATGGTCATAAGTCACTTTTTTCAGTGCCGTTGTAACTTCAAATGGTCACTATTAACATCCAGCTCAAGAATCCAAATAAAACTTCAGATTAATTCCATTTCTGAAATCTTGAGGTTTATTGAATACACTGTGTGATTAGGTCGAAGCAAAACTAACTCTGAGGTTCCCACAACAGTTCACAGACTTAAACAATAGTTTTTCCCAGCCAAACCCCCAACGTCTTATGTAATCCATATCAACAAGTCCACTTTGTTATGGGAACCGTCCCCTTCAAATCCACACCTGTTCGGGTGTCCTTGACAAGGCTTCAGGCTCCCACGGTCTGCAGCTGAATGGTCTGCAGCTGAATCAAAGAAGCTTCGTTTCTCCATCTACCCACTTGAAAGTAACACCTCCCACCCTCTTTATCTAAAAGCAAGTTGAAACGCAGAGACAGATCACTGCCAAAGTTTCACACCTGACAGTCACTAAATGAACGGTTGTAAGTTAAGGACTATCTGTAATCTGATGACTCAAATGCTCTGTACTGCAGGGATACTTACTTATGGTTGATCCATTTAGCATGTAAGTGCAGACGACACTCTCTGATGTCCTACCCAACGTGAATCCTGTTCCACTTAGAACTACTTGAAACTCCTCTGAAAAGCAGAACCAACAAGTTATCAGCAAGTAGATCCATGCCAAGTTTCCTCACTGGCTTTTGAGAACAAGATAAACTCTTAATATTTTATACTCAGTGCTTGATAGTGTTTATATTTAACGCCTATGGTTTTAGAAAGAAAGCAAAACACATCAATAAATTCTTGTTCTTGTAAAGCAGCTGGAGAAGGAGGGAGAGAGTGGGAGGTCAGTTGATATATATCCCCAGTGACAATTCTTTTCACCAAATTTCCCCTTGAATTTTGAGAGGGTGTAATTAGGATCGCAGATGTGTTTATCCAAACCATCATCTTCTTAAGGTTCGTTTAAATTGTAAAACAAGAGAGATGCTATCTACAGCCCTTTACAATCCATCCAGTAGTTGTCATTAAATTATAAATTTTAATATGATGGAAAGGGTAAATTATTAACACAATAGGGGATCATTATTAAATATAAGGGAATAATCATATGGACTAATTTTAATTTAAAGTAAATTAAATCAAATTAAATTAAATTTGGCTCGGCCCCAAAAGCTCACAACCACAACTGAACCCAAAATTTCTTTTACTAAGCAAGACAGTTGCTAAGTGAGTTTTACCCCATTTTATGACTTTTCTTGCCACAATTGTTAAATGAATCACTAGAGTTGTTAAATTAGTAAGTTGTTAAGTGAATCTGGCTTCCCTATTGACTTTTCTTGCCAGGTGATCACATGGCCCCAGGACACTGCAACTATCATAAATACATGCCAGTTGCCAAGTGGCTAAATTTTGATCACATGACCATGGGCATACTGCAAGGGTCCTAGGTGTGAAAAACATTTTTTGGTTTGTTTTTCTTTCAGCCATTGTAACTTTGAATATCTGTAACAGACTTTGGCCTAAAAATGTTAGTTCACCCGTGAGGTAAAATATGCTGCCTCTGAAAATATTCTTCTGCCAGGCTTCAAGTTGGCATTGCACAACTTAAAAGAAATTTTCCATAAAGACTAAATATTTACTGTATGTCATAAACAGTATAATTTACAGCTGTAGTCTCTGACAGTTAAAGGCTGATTCCTAAACATCTCTGAATTTAAATCAGAGTAACCTCTTTTTTACCTTGTAGTACTAAAGTGTTCTTTATTTCCTACACATCTTTAAGAGTGGCAGTTGTCTGTTTACATTCTCCATCTAGCTACTAATGAAATGCTAACATATCCAAAATTTAAATTTAGGTGTTCTGTGCATCTCCCAATTTTTTTACTCCTCCTACTCATTCAAATGAAATATGCCAAGAACTAGCTCAAAGGAGGAGAAGAACATGATAGCAATTTATTTACAGGTGGTCCTCAACTTATGACCACCACTGAGCCCAACAATTTTGTTGCTAAACAAGGCAGTTGTTAAGAGGGTTTGCCCTATTTTACTATATTTCTTGCCACAGTTGTTAAGTGAATCACTGCAATCGTTAAGTTAGTAACAAGGTTGTTAAGTGAGTCTGGCTTCCCCACTGACTTTGCTTGTCAGAAGGTCACAAAAGGGGATCACATGACCCCGGGACACGGCAACCGTCATAAATATGAGTCAGTTGCCAAGCGACTGAATTTTAATCACATGACCATGGGGAATGCTGCAATGATCGTAAGTGTGAAAAAGGGTCATGATTCACTTTTTTTTTTAGTGTCCCTGTAACTTCTGTCACTAAACGAATGCTTGTAAGTCAAGGACTATCTGTATTTTATTTATTTATCAAATTCTGAAACCACCCATTTTCCTCACAGACGGACTAACTCTTGCTGGACTGTGGTGGTTTTCACTTTCAAGGAGAGAAGCAACCTGGAACTAAGGAGAAACTTCCTGACAGTTAGAACAATTAACCAGTGGAACAACCTGCCTCCAGAAGCGGTGAATACTCCAACACTGGAAGTTTTTAAGAAGAGACTGGATGGCCATTTATCCGAAATGGTATAGGGTTTCCTGCCTGAGCAGGTTGGACTAGATGACCTCCAAGGTCCCTTCCAACTTTATCATCATCATCATCATTATTATTATTATTATTAATTATTAACATGGGATTCTGCACAGCAGCACTGGGGATTTGTCAGAATCGGGCGATTAATCCATCACAGCTATTTTACACAACTAATGCAATAACTCCTTTCGCATTATCACTCTCTTGCATTTTGGTATCTAATGACTGTAGGCCAGGAGTCTTCAAACTCAGCCCTTTTATGACTCGTGGACTTCAATTCCCAGAGTTCCTCAGCCAGAGTGCCTGGCTGAGGAATTCTGGGAGTTGAAGTCCATGAGTCGTAAAAGGGCTAGGTTTGAAGACCCCTGCTGTAGGCCTTTAGAGTTTAAGGACTGCTATTATATTACAGTTAGGCCGTGTTGTGTTTTGTTCATGTGCAACAGATTGGGTGGCAAATTATGGTTTTAATATAGATTTTATTTGTTATTTATCATTTTATTCTAGAATTTTGTACCGGATCTTCCTTGAGTGTTTTTAATTTGCTCTGGTCTTTAACAAATGTAATAAACATTGATTTGACTTGACTTTAAAAATGGAACAAGGAATTGGGGGAAGAAGAAAATTCATGCTCTCAAACACAAAGAGTTTTATGAACTAGAATGAATTTTACAAAGAACCGGGCTCAAGAATAAACAAGAGGAAATGGAACAAGTCAGTTCAGTCACTCACTCCATCATCCACAGCCAGTCTAATTGAGAACTTATGAGATGGGTTCATAAATTAGAAACAGCTGTTCCAGCCCTTTCATTTCTTTCTCTGCAATAATCCTCATATTTCAAGTTATTGCTAAGTGTCACGGTGAATAAAAGCTGTTTCGCTGATGAGCCAAATTCAATTCTCTTAGTCAAAAGGGTTAGTTTTTAAGATAAAAATAAAATGTAAAAATAATAATTAAAAATAATAAATAAATGAATACATTAATTAAAAGGAAAAAAAACCTCAAAGGGCACACTCGATGGGCTACTAGGTCTTTTTCTGTTATCAATTTTCTAGGTTTCTATTTTTGAAACATTTTCAAAATGTTTAAAGGGAGGCAAACATTTTAAACGGACACCAATACATTTCAAAAACTAAAATCCTCCTGCAAATTAACCAGCATTCTTCTGGTAATTGAAAAGTTGGAAAAGCACATATTTTTGCATACTGTCAGTATTAATTCACCTAATGCAGGACTCTTCAAACTTGGCCCTTTTGTGACTTGTGGACTTCAACTCCTCAGCCAGGCACACTGGCTGAGGAATTCTGGGAGTTGAAGTCCACAAGTCATAAAAGGGCCAAGTTTGAAGACCCGTGACCTAATGAAAGGCCCAGATTTCAGCTCCTTTCTTTTTTTTTTTATTTTTTTATTAAAACAATCAGCATTGGACATAAAAACATATTATGCAGCAATCATCATGACACCTGGTATACAATACTAGGTATTAGTCTTTGAAAACGTCTGAATTAGTAGGCCTTTCCCCCCCCCCCCTTGTTCATCCCACTTCATACACTGCTGAGACAGGAAACTGCTCCTCATGAGCTGAAATCTCTCCACATTTCACGGAACCCACCACATTTAATGGCAGCTAATTCAATGGGAAATGCTAGCTGAGGCAGAAAGTTTACTGAATGACAACGGGAGGTCCTTACACCTAGTCCTTGACTTATGAGGCGTCGCTTAGCGACCAGTTACAGCAAATCCCTCCAAAGGTACAGGTAGTCCTTGACTTACCACCACAACTGAGCCCAAAATTTATGTTGCTATGAGGGACAGTTAAGGGAGTTTTGCCCTAGTTTATGACCTTTCTTGCCACAACTGTTAAGTGAATCACTGCAGTTGTTAAGTTAGGAATATGGTTCTTAAATGAATCTGGCTTCCCCATTGACTTTGCTTGTCAGAGGGTTACAAAAGGTGATCACATGACCCTGGGACACTGCAACCGTCATAAATCCATGCCAGTTGCCAAGCGTCTGAATTCTGATCACATGACCATGGGGATGCTGTAAGAGTTGTAAGTATAAAAACCGGTCATAACTCACTTTTTTCAGTGAACGGTCACTAAATGAATGGCTGTAAGTCAAGGACCACCAATCCATTTCCAAAGAACCAACGGCCGTCTCTCCAAAGTCATGTGACCGCATGTTGAATGCTCAGCAAATGGACCGCATTTACAGCTACTTGCAGAATCCCATGGTCACCTGACCACATTATATGACATTTTTGTACAATGCTGGCATTTAATTCCCGTTTTCAGCAAAAACAGCCCACAGCAAAATGGGTTTGTTTATGACTGCAGGGTTAACACCCGTAACAAACAATGGTCATAAAAATGGGTCCGGTCATATGATGACCTGCTTTACGACCATCACGACTTACAACTATATGGACAGGCACCATTATGGTCACAAGTCAAGGACTACGTGTAGATGTTGGTTCTGCCTTTGCCAAGTTGGTGTACTCCCCAGCTGTGTGGACTTCAACTCCCAGCATTCTCAGCAAAGGTCAGGCTGGCTGGGAATGCTGAGAACTGTGAAAGTATTTTCTGTGTTTCTCAACCTTAGCAACTTGAAGATGGGTGGACTTCAACTCCCAGAATTCCCCAGCCAACTATGCTATGCTGGGGGATTCTGGGGGTTGAAGTCCACCCACCTTCAAATAGCCAAGGTTGAGAAAACCATGGATGAAGATTGTGCCCCCACTGGAGAAAGATACACTATTTCGCAAAATTATTATGGAGATGATCTAGGAAGGTGTTGATTATAGTTCAGAAAATTCTAGCTGTTGAAAACCTAACAAATCTCCCCAGGTTAGTGTCCCATCACATACGCAATACAATATCAAAATATGCCTTCATTTTAAATCTACAACTTCCACGGTTCCTGGAGAGGAAACTGTAAGAGTTTAAATCTGCAACGCGGGCTTTGGCAAACTGGAGCAAGGAAAGGAAAGATCCTTTTATTCACATCTTCCTACTCAGCATATGGAAGTACAGTTACACATTTTGCCCAAGGATGTAACAGCAGGATTGTCAATATTTTCACATTGTTTTCCAGTCGCACACTCACCTCCTACACAAACGCTTGAGGGTTCCAGATTTAAAATTTCCGTACATGATTGCTTCAGTATCTGTTTGGGGTAAAAATGGGAGAAATGTTTTTGACAAATATATATTACGGGGTTTTCAAGGCAACAAGGATTCAGTTATGAGGAATTACTTTAGCAAGATGTTGTGAAGTGTGATACCTCTCTAGGTACAGTTTATTACAGAGTGTCTTCATTTGAAAAAGAAATTCATAGGCATCATGGATTAATATTTAACCTGCCTTCCATAGAAGACCTGTATATTACATAGGTCAGAAGGAGGGCTGAGAAAATATCTACAGACCCTCATATCCTGGACATAAAACTGTTTCAAATCCTCATCTCAGGATGCCACTACAGGGCATTGCATGCCAAAACAACGAGACATAAGGACAGTTTTTTTCCTCTTGTTTTTTCCTCTGCTGAACACCTAATTCTCACAGCACTCTCTAAAGTCTACGTATATTTACCCATGTTGCATGGCTGTAGTATTATTATCATTATTATTATCCTTCTTATCATCCTTAGAAATCCCTCTTATTGGTATTATGATGAAGATGATTACTCTGTTGCTCTGTATGTACACTGGGAAACAAATTCCTTGTATGTCTAATCACACTTGGCCAAATAAAGTATTTGATTCTATTACGCCAGGGGTCTTCAAATGTGGCCCTTTTATGACTTGTGCCTGGCTGAGGAATTCTGGGAGTTGAAGTCCACAAATCATAAAAGGGCCAAGTTTGAAGACCCCTGTATTATGCAGACTGCAGCTGTGTTTTGCCTTGAATGAACTCCTCCGGATCATGACTGCCGTGATTCAGAATGAAGGGGTGCCCCCAATTTACCTCACGAACATCCTCAGCACTAAATCCTCAAAGTCACTAGCACAATTTTAAAATACCTTTGTTAACATAAGACTCAGCTCAGGTTCAGGGGATGGCCCCTGTGCTTCCCCATATCAGTAACAAGATGCAAGCTGGAGTGCAGAATTTGGGGGGGGGCAATTGCATTGCTGATTCAGATATTGTACAGTTGGTTCTCGATTTACAACAGTTCACTTAGTGACCGTTCAAAGTTACAACAGCGTTGAAAAAAAGTGATTTTTGACCATTTTTCACACTTAACAACCACTGCAGCATCCTCACGGTCACGTGATCAAAATTCAGATGCTTGGCAACTGACTCATATTTATGACGGTTGCAGTGTCCCAAGTCCATGTGATCACTTTTTGCGACAAGCAAAGTCAATGAGGAAGCCAGATTAGCTTAACAAGCTTGCTACTTACTGCATTGATTCACTTAACAACCGTGGCAAGAAAGGTTGTAAAATGGGGCAAAACTACTGAACAAATGTCTCGTTTAAAAAGAGAAATTTTGGGGCTCAATTGTAGTCCTAAATTCTCAAAAGGCATTGAAAAAAATATAATAATTTTTGAAATATTAAAGCAATGATCCCGGGATGCTGCGTCCATCATAAATACCCTGTGGATGCCAAACATCTGAACTCTGATCATTTATTTATTTATTCATTTATTTAATTCGATTTCTATGCCGCCCTATTCCAAAAACTCAGGGCGGCTTACAACATAGATAATAACATATAGAAATCTGACATTAAATACATTTATAAAACCCCTAGATTAAAAACCAATCATCCGAAAACAAACTTACAACAAACATACACTGGCTGGGGCAAGGTGTTAACTGCCCCAGGCCTGTCGGCAAAGATGTGTCTTCAACAATTTGCGAAAGGCGGAGAGGGTGGGGGCAATACGGACCTCTGGGGGGAGTTGATTCCAGAGGGCCGGGGCCGCAACAGAGAAGGCTCTTCCCCTAGGCCCCGCCAGGCGACACTGTCTGGCTGACGGGACCTGGAGAAGGCCGACCCTGTGGGCCCTAACTGGTCGCTGGGTTTCATGTGACTGCAGGGACACTACGGCAGTCGTAAGTATGAGGAGCAGTCCTAAGTCGCTTTTTTCAGTGCCCTTGTAACTTCAAATGGCTATTAAGCAAATGGCCATAAGTCAAGGACTACCTGGGCTAGCACATTCCAAGGGTTGGAAATGATACGTTGTTTGATACAGTCTAAAAGTGTATTTGCCATTTTTGTAGCCACGTCACTGCTACAGGCTGGTACTCAAGTTTGTAATCAGCAACTCTACCAGTGCTGTTACCAAATATCTTCTACTCTACATTTGGGCATTCAATAAATGAAGAACTCTGCATTTGGTTTTGATAAATTTCATCCCATTATTTGTTTGTTTGTTTATTTTTTTCTCGTCAGTATAATGCTGTCTTCTGGTAATTACTCCATTGTTTTCAAGCTGCTTTCAGATCAGTTTGTGTTATGAATTGTTTTAGATATCTTCCCAGGGATTATTGTCAGACTGGGAATTTGGAAAAGGGTCATTGAGAAATCCCAAAGGTGCTTTTTCAAGAAGCAACTGGGCTTCCTTCTTTTTTTTCTTTGAAGACGTTTCACTTCTCAGCCAAGAAGCTTCTTCGGTTCTGGAATGCACTCTTTGCAGAGAAGAACTGAAAGAAGAAACCGAAGAAACTTCTTGAGTGAGAAGCGAAATGTCTTCAAGGGAAAACAAAGGAAGTACGGTTGCCTCTTGAAAAAGCACCTTTGGGACAACCATGACCTGGATGACTGAGATGATTGGAGAAAATTCGAAAGATTGTGATAACATTTGCACCTTTTCATAGGGCACTTTGCCAATTCTCCAAGACTAATCAACGATAATATGTAAAAGTTTTGGCAAAAGCATTATGGAGATCCTTTAGTACTCTACAATGCAATCCATCCAGCCCCAGAGAGATTTGAACTAACGCAAGGCAGGTATTTCCAGATTCTATCTTTCTCAACACCTCAAACGTTGAACTTTTATTTTCAAGATTCCCACCATCTGGCAGGAAAATAGGAATTTCTGGGCACTGCAGTAATTCAGCTCCTCTGTTTTAAGTGACATGCCAGTGACACAAGTATCATCAATGCCGCATTATCACAATCTTTGATCATATTTTTTTAAAAAATGAGGGCTTACTTAAGTTTAGGTTCCCTAACAGACTCTCGCCTAAGTATTGTGTGAGCATCAGCCACTACCAATGAAAGGGTTTTGAACAAACACTTGAAAACAAGCTTCAATCTGACTCTGAATAGAGGGACTGCAATGTTTCCTGTCCTCAACATGACTGTATTTCCCAATTCCTGTTGTAACTAAAGGAAGCTGGTTGCAAATCAGTATTACCACATTTCCCAGGACTCCAATTTCCTTTTTAGCATACACATGCTTACAGATGTGGGAAGTACATTTTTTTTTAAAACTTGCCTTCTTTACCTCAAAGAAAAACAAGCCTTATTTATGTTGTTTTTTTTAAATAGTAGTATATGTGGATCACCGAGACTTCTGTAGTTTACTGTAAAACTAAATTCCAAATCAAAATCAGTACATTAAACTTGAAGCAACTAATAAATAAAAACAAAGCAAATAAAAACAATTAAACAAAAAACAGCAATTAAAAGCCAGTTTTAAAGATGTGTTTGAAAAGTCAGTAATGCATCCTCTTTGAAAAGGATGCATTCCAAAACTGGACAGCAATATGATTTGTGGACTTCAACTCCCAGAAAAACAACAGTTCACCAAGAGCTCAATTCTCACAATGCATACACACAGACACACACACACACACCAGCCGACACATCTCTGGCTTGTATACAGCCTGGAGTTCGATCCTGATGGGCTTCAAGTTTGACTCAGCCGGTTCTAGTACGATTCACAGCACCTTCCCTTTCTTTTCAAACTTTGCCGCTTTCCCACTTTCCGTTTGTTGGCATGTCTCCAGGAGATTTTTTTTCTTCTTCTGGTGGGGCGCTGAGTTGGCTTCACATCCAATTGCCCAAGGCAACTTGTTCTGCACCCACCTGGCGGCACCCACCCAACCACACCCACCTGATTGTGTCCACCTAGCCCTGCCCACCCAGCCACAATCAGTCACCCACATGGAATAATCTGCCCCAGCGGGCTGAAACTACTCCTCCGCATTGACCTGGCCACACCCATCCACGCCCACTTGGCTGCGCCCACCCAGTCATGCCCACGTGGCTGCTGTAGGTTGGTCCATTCCAGACCCAGCCCTCCATCCTTCTGAGATCAGTAAAATGAGGATTGTTGGGGGCAATATGCAAATAATGTGCCAAGATCTGAATTCCCCTCCCCCTGAGCACGTAATATTCCAGCATATTCTCCTCCTCTAGTTTGCAGTCATAAATCACGTTCTCCAATTGGTTTGAAGGGCAAAGTTTCCCTTCTGTTCTGTAGCCCACAGTTTCTTATCTTAACTAATCCCCACATACATTTTTTTTCTCCTCCCCTCCCAGCATCATTTAATTTAACTTCAAAAATACCACACAGCTTATGCAGAGAGTGGCTACCTCTTCATATTTTGTCAAAGCAAGAACATCCAATGTTAGCAGCGTTGACATAATGCTTCTACGCTGTAAACCGCCCAAGGAGTGCCATAAAGCACTATGGGGCTGTTTATAAGCCTAAATGTGATTGCTATTTACAAAGCCAAAAATGGATAAGGAAATTTCCCTGGCTTTTTGAGAGTCAAGGCCCATTCCTCCATCTGGGTTTAAGTTAAGCCCAACTCCCTTGAGGGACCCTCATATTAAAAGGCAGCCACCTGTTTGATTCACCAGGCCAGGGGGGAAAGCTGGCCAGATAACCACAAAAAAATGCACAAAGCTGATCCGCTGCCAAAATCTACATCTAAAAGAGTTTTATATAGAAGGCCATTAGGGGAGAGCAAAGCGTTTGTGCAACGCATCATAAATCGAAGCTGATCAGTCAACTTTCTTGACTGAACGCTGCAAAGTGAGCAGAAGAGCTGATATCACCTTCGTTTCCTGTATTAAATATAGAGCTTCTTCTTATGGACTCCCTCGCCAAATGCTTCCGGTTTGGCAGCTACATTTCTTCTCAAGAAAAGAACTGTAGAGCAAAATGCTTCGCAAGCAAAAACCAACCGCCTCTAACACTGCGTCGCCAAATGCAGCACCTCCTCTATTTATTGACCAAGTCTCGTCGTCATTATGTACCACAAGTTGTTTAGTGACAGTTCAAAGTTACGACAGCACTGAAAAAAGTGATTAAAAGCACTAAAAACATCCAGTTCAAGATAAACAAGAGCAAAATATTTGGCCCGTTAGCAATATAGATAGTCTTCAACTTACAATGATGTTTAATGACCTGTTCAAAGTTATAATGGCACTGAAAAAAAAATGACTTATGACTGTTTCATTCAAACTTACAACCGTGGCAGCATCCCGTGGTCATGTGATAAAAATTCAGATGCTTGGTAGTTACGATGGCTGCAGTGTCCCGGGGTCATCTGATCCCCTTTGGCAACCTTCTGACAAGCAAAGTCAAAAGGGAAGCCAGATTCACTTAACAACCATGTTACTAATTTAATCACTGCAGTATTCTCTTCACAACCATAGCAAAAAAAGATTGTAAAATGAGGCAACATTCACTTAACAGCAGATTCGCTTAGCACAGCGGTTCTCAACCTTTTCCGGGGCTCGACCCCGGCCCGCATCGCGCAAAAAAAATGGCAGACCCGCACCGCGCATGCGCAGCGCGACGGGGCGCATCTCGCATGCGCGGCTGGCGCATTGCGCATGCGCGGTGCGACAGCCCGCATCGCGATAGGGAAAAAAATGGCTGACCCCAAAAAAATGGCGGGCCTGCACCGCGCATGCGCGGCGGGGCGCATCGCGCACGTGCGGCGCGACGGCCCGCATCGCGATACGGAAAAAAAATGGCTGACCCAAAAAAAATGGCCGACCAAAAAAAAATGGTGGACTGCGGTGCTTGGCGACCCCCGTGAAATGGTCGTTCGACCCCAAATGGGGGCGCGACCCACAGGTTGAGAACCACTGGCTTAGCACAATGTCAATTTTGGGCTCAATTGTGGTTGTTAATTGAGGGCTAAACTGTACTGATTTTCAGTTTTGTAGGCTAGCATAGCATAAGTCGCCAAGAAACTACAGATTGAAGCTGAATTCAAACCTGAGACACAAACAAACTTATGGATACTTATAGCTGTTTAAATCAGGGGTCCCCAACCCCCAGTCCGTGGACCGGTACCGGGCCACAGCATGCCAGCAACAGGGCCGCAGAAAGAAGCAAAGCCCCATCCACGGGATGCAGGCAGCACACAAAACCACGTCCCCTCCAGTCCACGGACAATCTCTCTCCACATAACCGGTCCCTGGTGCCCAAAAGGTTGGGGACCTCTGGTTTAAATCACTGAGATCAACCCTACTGTAAGTATGTCTAAGAAAATGGATGTTGATGTTTTTAAACCCACCCACTCTCAGTGTCTCACTCATGAGAAATTAAGATGATCCACGTGAGGCAGGAGAGATTCAAGCCACTTTTCTTCCAATAGATTCATATAGAGAAAGAGGTCAGGGAAAAAGCTTGACACCCTTCCTGTTGAAATTCATCCACAATACATAACCAAGGTGGGTGGGTGGGTGGGTGGGTGGGTGGGTGGAAGGAAGGAAGGAAGGAAGGAAGGAAGGAAGGAAGGAAGGAAGGAAGGAAGGAAGGAAGGAAGGAAGGAAGGAAGGAAGGAAGGAAGGAAGGAAGGAAGGAAGGAAGGAAGGAAGGAGGGAAGGAGGGAAGGAGGGAAGGAGGGAAGGAGGGAAGGAGGGAGGGAACAGAATGAGTAACATTTGACAACAAGCAGAATATGCTAAACGTTAAATCATTTCATAGCATTGTTTGATTTCAAGAGTTCAAGAGGTTTTGACAATCAACATTATCATCAATCATGATGTTTCCTCATTTGCCAAATCAGTATAGCATCTGGCATCTGCTCTACTTACTACCAAAAGACAGTGTTTAGATTTAGGGTAAGAGCTACAGGGTAGCTGAACCTCCCTTCATCCCACACAAATAGACACAAATATCAATTTCAGTTTAATTTGGCCATTGAAAATCTTAAATGCAATGGGTGAAACTGTTCATTAATGAAAAGGCCTCTAGTTAATGCTAATTTAAAAAGAGCCCCGCTTAGATGCCTATTGAAGGCGATGCAGAAAATATTCAGACTATCCCTGCTTAAGAACAACAGGACTGCCATAAACTTTGTAGATATTCCTAATATTCAGCATCCCTTTTCATTTCATTGTGGATTAATAACTTGTAATTCACAAGCATTCTGCATCTGACATAGAGACTTGGCGATAGCTCTGTTTCTTTTAAAGACTGGCAGCATACCAGATTCTGCCCATATGATATTTTTTAATATATCATACCTAGTTAGGTAGCAGTAGCCAGGCTATTCCAGTTAGCCTTGAAAAGCTAAGCAAAATCAGGACTATAGAAACCACCATAAAATTATAAGGCTATAGAAATCCTGGAAAGCTGAAAATAAATACATATAGGCAGCCCTCCATGTAAAACCATTTATTTAGTGATCATTTGAAGTTACAACGACACTGAAAAGAGTGACTTGTGATCATTTTTAACACCATTGCAGCATTGCATTGGATGATCACGTGGTCAAAGTTCAGCCATTTGGCAACTGACTCGGATTTAGGACAGCTGCAGTGTGCCAGAGTTATGTGATCCCCCTTTTGTGACGTTCTGACAATCAAAGTCAGTAGGGAAACCAGATTCACTTAACAACCATGTTATTCAGTTGACAACTGATGTGATTCACTTAATAACTGTGGCAAGACGGGCCGTCAAATGGGGGCAAAACACACTTAACAACTGCCTTGCTTAGCCACAGAAATTTTGGCCTCAATTGTGGTCATAAGTCAAGGACTAGCTGTACTAGAAAAATATAACATTTCTGTACTGTTGTCAACAAAAACCACATGGGTACACGTACAATAGTTCTTGACTTAAGATTGTGACTGGAACCTATCATGTTGTTTGTAAAGCGGACTGATCATATGACTGACCCGGTTTTACAACTTCCTTTGCGGTGCTTATTAAGTGAACACTGTGTTTACTTACGGGACCGTCTGCTGCCCCATGAATCCCAGCGACTGGTTAGGGCCCACAGAGTCGGCCTTCTCCAGGTCCCGTCAGCTAGACAGTGTCGCCTAGGGGAAGAGCCTTCTCTGTTGTGGCCCCGGCCCTCTGGAATCAACTCCCCCCGGAGATCCGTATCGCCCCCACCCTCTCCGCCTTTCTTAAACTCCTTAAGACACATCTCTGCCGACAGGCCTGCGGCGGTTGACATCTTGCCCCTAGCCAGTGTATGTTTGTGTGCATGTTTGTTGGATGATTGGTTTTTTAATTCAGGGGTTCTTTTTATATGTATGTTAATGTTGATTTCTATTATGCTGTGAGCCGCCCTGAGTTTCCGGAATAGGGCGGCATAGAAATCCAATAAATAAATAATAATAATAATTAAGCAAGCCAATGATTCGCTATAGAGCCAATTTTTGCCAAAATTTTGTAAATGATTGTCCATTTTCAGCAAAACCACCTTAAAGCACAATCACATGACTACAAGACGCTGCATAAATACAGGTCAGTTGCTGAATGCCCAAAGTGCAGTCATGTGACCACAAGGAAGGGCAACTGTCAGAAATTTGAATCCAGGTCATAAGTAGTGCCCAGGTGTCAGATACTCTGAATCGGTCATAAATCAAGAATTACCCACATGTCCAATTGGCCAACTGGAGTTTAGTTTAGTTCGAAAGAGGCTCCATTTTAAAACAAATCAGCATAAAAAAGAAAAGCTTTTATTGCCTTCGCTACTGATTTACTATAGCACACGTAAAATATACTGCCACTTTGAGAACGCTCTGTTCTAATCTTGTTGCCCTTTGCTAAATGGAAATATTCAGGAGTGTAAAGCACTTGGCATATGAAGCGTATGTACAGCTATGAATTGTGATCACTTCTTTCAAAAGTGATTTCTAAGAAACTTAGCTTTGATAGAAGACATTTTGAGCTGTTCCGGATGTCAAATTCAACTTGAAAACGCAAGCATTCATAAGGGAAATGGCATAAGTCAAGAGGCAGAGAGACTGAGGCAGCACCAAGTACATGTTAGGATAAATTCATGTTTCCATTTTGATGCATCTGGCTTTCTGATTAAAGTTGCAGTGATGAAGAACTTAACAAAACAGGGACCAGAGGAAGATCAGTTCAGGTTTAAGCAAAATGAAGTAACAGAATAAGAGTTTGAAGGACCTTTGAGGTCTTCTAATCCACCCCCCTGGTCAAGCAGGAGATCCTATAGCATTCCAAACAAATAGGTGTCCATTCTCTTCTTCAAAGCCTCCAGTGATGGAGCTCCCACAATTTCTGAAAGCAAGCTGTTTTACTGGTTAATTGTTCTCACTGTTAGGAAGTTTCTCCTTATTTTCAGGTTGCTTCTCTCCTTAATTAGTTTCCATCCATTGTTTCTCATCTTGTCTTCTGGTGCTTTGCCCTCTCCACCCAATTCCTGCAACCGTTCTTCATATGTTTTAGCCTCCAGCACTCTAGTCATCTTTGTTGCTCTCTTCTGCACTCTTTCTAACGTCACAGCATCTTTTGTATAATATGGTGACCAAAAACAGATGTGGAGACTCCGGAAAGAGCGCAGAAAAGAGCAACAACAATGATTAGAGGGCTCCAGACTCAAACAAAAGAAGACCAATTCCAGGAATTGGGTATGTCTAGTCGAGACCTAAGAGCGGGCCTTCTTTTTAAAATCACAGCTGTTTTGATTTTAACGTTCTAGGCTTCATCATAATCGGCCTTCATACTTCATTATTATTATAAAGAAAAAGAAAGACCAAACACAGACTCAAAATGCAGACCTAATCAAACTGAATTCAATGTTCACTGGAAACCGCTTCTGGACTTTGTGCTTGAGGTGGCAAAAATGAACCTTTGATTTTGGCTTTTGCTGATTAGATACTGTAGGTTTGTTGTTATAGAAATGGATTACTACCCACAAGCTTCATCTTAACATCCATAGTTTATAAGGTCTTTTGAAAGCTGGTAATAATTATAAGGAGCTATGTAGACCAGGGGTGTCAAACTCAATTTCATTGAGGGCCGCATCAGCATTGAGGTTGCCTTCGGGGGGGCCGGGTGTGTGTGGCCAGGGTGGGTGCGGCCTACTGGGTGGCCGTGGATGGAGTGGGTGGGCATGGCCAGCTCTACATCTTTTGCGTCAAGGGTGCCTGTGGGGGCCTGGGCAGGAGTGGGACAGATCTGAGGGTCTCTGGCAGAAGGGGGTGGGACCGGGGCAAGCGCCAAGACATGGTCCATTTCTTCATTCCTCACAAACGGTGACACCTCCCCAGCATGCACCCAGGGGGCAGGGCCAACACGGCATGGCCTGGTTCCTCGCTGTTTCTAGACAGCCTTGTGGAGCTAAGACTGAATGCGTTTCAGCACAGATGGCCACCACAAAATTGTACATTGGCTTCCGGCCGGCCTGGGCCAAGGCCAAGGCAGCGGGGGCTGTTCCCTCACTATTTCCAGGATGGCTTCGCAGGCCACATGAAACCACTTCACGGGCCGCATCCGGCCCCCGGGCCTTGTTTTGACATGTCTGATGTAGACTATCCTTAGGTCTACCAGATCTGATGTACAAAAATCAAGATACCCAGTACATGGCAGAAAAGGGATACAAAAAAACCCCCTCTGTGCCACCATCTAGTGCAGTGGTTCTCAACCTTTTTCAGGTTGAGACCCCACTTGTGCCGCCCATGCGTGCCGCGACCCCGACCAGAGCGCGCGCACGCACAACGAGCCGATCCGCGCATGCGCGGTGTGCGCGCGACAAAAAAAACAAAACAAAAACAAAAAACAAAATAAAAAAAACAAAATGGCGGACCGCGACGGCCCGATCCGCGCATGCGCGGCGCACGCAATGAAAAAAAAACAAAAAAAATAAAAAAACAACAACAAAATGACGGACCACGACGGGCCGATCCGCGCATGCGCGGCGCGCGACAGCCTGAACTGTGCATGCGCAGCGCGCGCGCGACAAAAAACAAAAAACAAAAACAAAAAAAACAAAATGGCAGACTGCGACGGGCCAATCCACGCATGCGCGGCGCGTACACGACGGGCCGATCCGCGCATGCGCGGCACGCGCGACGAAAAAAAAAACAAAAAAAACCCCAAAAAATAATTAAAAAAAACAAAATGGCGGACCGCGGTGTCCGGCGACCCCCGCAAAACGGCCGTTCGACCCCAAATGGGGTCGCGACCCATATGTTGAGAACCACTGATCTAGTGCTTATCTTCATTGTTTGTATTTTTCTGCTCCTGGTTCCTGCTTATCTAGATATTAATTAATAGCTTATGATGAAGAAGAATATCTCTGTTTGCCTCTTTCCTTGACCTTTCTTTGCTTCCTTTCTCGAACAGTTTGAAGATCTACAAAAAGTAACAATACCCCATTCCCAAAGGAAGAAAAAAAAATACCCCAATAAGAGCTGGTAGGGCAAGCCCTCACTTATAAACAGCCAGCAAACTCCATCCCCCCTGCACTGCAGGTGTTACCTAACTTGGTAATGAGAAGTCTGCAGGAAATGAAACAAGCTGTTAAAAAGATGTTGATGTCAAAGCAAGAATATACAGTATTTGCCTGGAAGTTCTTTGAAGTGTTTCATTAGTCGGAACCATGACAGTTGAGACTCTAGAAAGAGTGCACAGGAAAGCAACAAAGATGGTGAGGGGACTGGAGGTTAAAACATATGAAGAAAGACTGCAGGAATTGTCTAGTATAATGAAGAGAAGGATGAGGGGGGACATGATAGCAGTGTTCCAATATTTGAGGGGCTGCCACAAAGAAGAGGGAGCCAAGCTAGTCTCCAAAGCACCTGAAGACAGGACAAGGAGCAACGGATGGAAACTAATCAAGGAGAGAAGCAACCTGGAATTAAAGAGGAATTTCCTGACAGTGAGAATAATTAATCAGTGGAATGACTTGCCTTCAGAAATTGTGGGTGCTCCCCACAATTTTCTAAGGTTCTCTAAGAAGAGATTGGGCAACCATTTGTCTGAAATGGCATCAGGTCTCCTGCTTGAGCAGGGGGCTGGACTAGAAGACCTCCATGGTCCCTTCCAGCTCTCTTATCCTGTTATTTGATAAGCTCAGGGAACATCAAAATTCAGCCCAAGAATACAAACAGCATATTATCTATTTATGAGAGACACGAAGCAGTCCAACACTGAAACTTTTCCGAGGGCTTCTTGGAATTCTAGCTCTGAAGGGCTGAAGGGGAAAACGAATGCGCTCACAGAAAAATGGGAAATAATGCCTCTCTGGATCTGGGCTTGTTGCGAGAGAGTTGATCAGATGGGTTATGTAATGAAAGCGATCGCAATTTAGGGTATCTGACAAGTCCTCTCCGAATCCTCATTCAAGTGTGTGCATTTGCCCCGAGGGAGTCCACTCGAAGCAGAAGCAAGGGAACCTGGAAACCTATCCGTGAAGTTTCTCCTTTCTTAAGCAGCCGTCTGAACACCAGAACCTTATAAGAGTTGTAATATGTCAGTGGGTGTCAAATTAAGCCCTGTGCAATCCTGAAGGCTAGGAAGAAAGCAATGGCTTCATTTCCAGGCCATTGGGCTGCTTTAACAAGTCAACTAAAATAATCTTTTCCCCACCCCCCCACCCCACCCCACCCCTGTTTTCTGCTATTCCCCCATTCCCGCTCGGCACACAGAAAGCCCTAACAAGTTTGCTATAAATCGCAATAGCAGTTCAAGCGTTAGGCTATTCCATGTGGACTTTTTAAAAAACAAAAAACCCGATTGATGTAATCGGAATAATTTCCCTTCAGTGCTCAGTTCGTACACCTCCTCTTTATTCGCCTCTTCTCTTACTGTCTTGAAAACTCTTTATGGCTCATTTCCCGGCTCTTTCCACTACAAGCAAAATCTAAATATGGTGCTTCTCCCCCCCCCACCCCCTTCCTCTCTTCTCCTTCAGGAAACGTTCCAATTAAGGGCATTGGGAATTAATACTCAGATGCTTTCTGTTAATGGAGTTCTTTTTTTTTTCCCCGAAAGCATCCATTTTTTATGGGCCCTTGCAAAAGCCTGTATTTTTTTTTTAACTCCACCTTCCCCCAACATTAGGTCTTCAAGGTATGCTGGCCCTGCCACCCTTTGGAAGGACCAATGGTATATAAATGTCATGATTAAGAAAATAATATCAACAGCAATAGCAATAGCACTTAGACTTATATACCGCTTCACAGTGGTATTTTACAGCGGTTTACAGAGTCAGCCTATTGCTCCCAACAATCTGGGTCCTCATTTTACTGACCTCAGAAGGATAGACAGCTGAGTCAACCTTGCGCCGGTGAGAATCGAACTGCCGAACTGCTGGCAGCCGGCCATCAGCAGAAGAAGCCTGCCAGCACTGCTGTCATGATTCCGACAGATGAAACTTTTCAAAGAACTTTGAGGCATTGTTTGCCTTAAAGAATCTTTATTTGAGAAGCACGGCACTGGCACTAACACAGGCGAAGCCAAAAACTGGATTCCCCTCCCCTGAGCCCATAGTATCAAAGCACAATTCCCTCCCCCAATGAACCGTCATAAATCACATTTTCCAATTAGTTTGAAATGCAGGCTCTCCCTCCATTTCTCCAGCCCGCCAATTTTTATCATTTCTTATTTCATTAACCTTGGTTCACACACTAAGCCCAGTATTATTATGTCTATCTAAACCAGCGGTTCTCAACCTGTGGGTCGCGACCCCATTTGGGGTCGAACAACCATTTCACAGGGGTCGCCAAACAACGCAGTCTGCCATTTTTCCCCTCTTTTCCTTAGCTGTGCTACTCCCTCTTATTCTATTGGCTTTTGAAAGCCAATAGAATAGACTCTCTTGAATAGAATCTAATTCTATTGGCTTTCAAAAGCCAATAGGAATTGTCCAGGCTGTCTCCGCCCTGCTGAGCCCGCCAAAAGTCCCAGTCTGCAAACGGTGCTGCAAGTTGTCTGCAGCGAAGGCGAGCTCTCCGGAAGTTTCCACCCCTCCCTGCTGAGCAACTACTAAAACTGTAAGTAAAAGAGGGCCAGGGGTGGGAGGTGGGAGGCCGGCGGGTGCAGGGAGGGTTTTTGGCGTGCGTGGGGCCCGGCGGGTTTTTTACCTCCCTTGGGCTGAGCCAACTGGTGGCCCAGCTCGTGGTCGTCCTGCGCTGTCACTGCTGCGGCCACCCAGGAGCGCCTGGGCCTGCCTGCCGCCGCCCCGAACGGGCAGCAGCGAAGGTAAGGCTAGCGGGGCAGCGGCGGGCGCAGGGAGGGTTTTTGGCACGCGTGGGGCCCGGCGGGTGTCTTACCTCCCTTGGGCTGGGCCAGCTGGTGGCCCAGCCCGTGGTCGTCCTGCACCGTCGCCGCCGCGGCCGCCCAGGAACACCTGAGCACCTGGGCCTGCTTGCCGCCGCCCCGAACGGGCGGCAGCCTACGCCTCGGTCAGCGTAGGGGGCACCACCACGCATGCACGGTGCAGAGGGCACCACCACGCATGCGCGGTGCAGCACCACACATGCGCGGCGCAGGGGGTAGCACCACGCATGCGCGGCGCAGGTCAGGGTCGCGGCCTGAAAAAGGTTGAGAACCGCTGATCTAAACTTTCATGCACAATCCTCCCCCCCAACTCTAAAATTAAAACATAAGAAGAAAATGGTTACATCTCTAACTGTTGTCAAAGCAAAAACATCCGATGATAGCAGCGTTGACAACTGCATTCTAACACTGTGCCACCACGGCTCTTTTACAACCTTACATGCCACGGCTGTTAAGTGAATCGCTGAAGCTAGCCACACGGTTGTTAAGTGAATCTGGCTTCCCCCGTTGACTTTGCTTGTCAGATTTATTTTATTTATTTATTTATTAAATTTCTATACCGCCCCTCTCCCGTAGGACTCGGGGCGGTTCACAACCCAATAAAAACATATGTCAGAATGTCACAAAAGGGGATCCAGACACTGCAACAGTCACAAATAAGAGTCAGTGGCCAAGCGTCCTACTTTCGATTATGCGACCACGGGGATGCTGCTAAAGCTGCAAGTGCGAAAACGAACAATTGCTTTTGTTCAAGGCCGCTGTAAGCTTGAACGGTCATTAAACAAGTGGTTGTAAGTTGAAGACTACTTGCAATTCCCAATGGTCATGCTGATTGGAAAATGTGGGGATAGTGGGCCTAACTGCGAGGGAATGTGGTCCGGGCTCCCAGGAGGAGGGTGTGTGTCCCAGAGGAACAAGAGACAACTCAGTTCAGATTGTTCACGTGAGAGAAAGAGGGTGAGGACAGCTCCTCCCTAACCGTTCCCAGAGTATATGCTTTATGGAGGTGATCATTTGCTTTAGTCCGGCAAAATTCTGTCTATGGGTGAGGAACAATAAAGAAGTCATTATTGTTGGAAAAATCCCAACTTGTCTTTCTGGGGGTTTTTTTTTTTTTTTGGAGCTTGACATTAATCCACTGGTGGTCATTAGATTGACACAGGGGAAAAAAAAAAGGCTTGCATCTCTAAAATATTCACAGGCATACCAAACGACTGAGGGGATGGGTGTAACACCCAGAAATCTTCAGCCAACATCATTGCTAAGAATTCTGGCAGCTCAAGTCTACACATCTGAAGGATGCTCATGGAGGGGAAGGCTGAGGTAGCAGAGAACTCCGTGCTGAGATGCTGCAAACTACACAGGAATCAAGCTAAAAACGGATTACCAACAAAACCTTACATTTCAGTGGTTAACCGCAAACCGATGGTTGTAGATACAGATCACAGCAGTAACTGTACCCATCTGGAGGACTGCTTCTTTTAGGCAAATCTTACAAAAGGTTGTGTAATGGACTGTAAAACAGTGAAATGTTTTGCAATCCATCTGCAACAGAATCAACGCAAAGGCAGAACTGTTTTATGCATGCAAACCTTTTGAGTAGCACTTAAGATTTTGGGGGAGGGTGCAAGGGCTGCAACAGAAAAGCCAATGGTGCGCAGCAGTTAAGACCATGTCACAGGTAGGGATGCAGCCAGTTTTAGTTGTCAAGCTTATACGTACCATATTAGATTTACTTTACCATGTTCGTACTATGTACACTTGGCATAATTTAGTTTACTTTTTCTGACACACGGGGGGGGGGAAACAAAGAGTTTCTGAGATTCTTGCACCACCCAGTTACAGCTGTGAGTCATATTGCAAACTACAACATTCAGAACGGTTACAAAAAAAAAAGCCCTTAAAATGTACAATCACATACACAAAAAAATAATAAAAACGTTATATCTAGTGATCGGCCAAGATATTCTGGCAGTACTTCAACATTTTTTTCGCAAGCCATTCAACTTTCAACTTGTATTTATTTTGACAGCTCTATATTCGTGTTAAAAGTTTTGTAAAGTTGGGAGACATTAACAATAACAGAAAAGCTGGTTAAAGGTTACTTGTAATTTAACTGCAGCAGAATATTACATACAGTATCTGTGTTCTACCCTACTGTATTTGTCCAGATAAAGCTTTGCTATTCAGAATAATCAAATCCTGCTGTGATAATAACCTTATTGACAGAATTGTTTTTCAGTAATAAAAAAAATCAAAAATAATTCTACAAGATATGAGTTTGGCCATTTTTCACAGTGCCACAAAAGTGGCATTCCTTTTCCTAGACACAATCCAAGACAAGGCCCCATATTAAAGTACAACAATCTTCGCTTAACTTTTATTTTATTTACTCATTATATTTAGAAACTGCCCATCTTCCTCTAGTGATGTGCAAATAGACATCAGTACTGTACACTACTGTATAGTCAAGGCTATGGCTTTTCCATTTTTGTTGGCAGAGACATCACCCTGCCAACAAAAGTACATATAGTCAAGGCCATGGTTTTCCCAGTTGCAATGTATGACTGTGAAAGTTGGACCATAAGAAAGGCTGAGCGCCAAAGAATTCAGGCCTTTGAACTATGGTGCTGGAGAAGACTCCTGCGAATCCCCTGGACTGCAAGGTGATCCAACCGGTCAGTCCCAGAGGAGATCAACCCTGACTGCTCTTTAGAAGGCCAGATCCTGAAGTGGAAACTCAAGTACTTTGGCCACCTAATGATAAGGAAGGACTCACTGGAGAAGAGCCTGATGCTGGGAAAGATTGAGGGCAACAGAAGAAGGGGACGACAGAGAATGAGGTGGCTGGATGGAGTCACTGAAGCAGTAGGCGTGAGCTTCAATGGACTCCAGAAGATGGTAGAGGACAGGAAGGCCTGGAGGAACATTGTCTGTGGGGTCGTGACGGGTCGGACACAACTTCGCAACTAACAACAACAACTGTACAAAATCTGTACAATTTGCCATCACAGGGCTTCACATAGGACCCTGAAAATCTTGGAGGGAGGGCTATAACTACTCCAAAATTGTTACCAAATTTTAATTCTTAAAGTGATAGAAGAGGTAATCCTTGACACATTAACACAATTGAGCCCAACATTTCTATGGCTCAGCAAGGCAATTCTGAAGTTTAGTTGTGCCCCCATTTTACAACCTTTTTGCCACAGTTGTTAAGCGAATCACTAACGTTGTTAAGTGAATCATATGGCCATTAAAGTGAATCTCGCTTTCCCTATTCATTTTGATTGTCGGAAGCCGGCTGGGAAGGTTACAAATGGTGATCACATGATCCCGGGACAGTGCAACCATCATAAATACATTTTGGAGGTGCGACCCCTGGCATGATAGTGTGGTTATTGACCTAGAAAAGATGTTATGCATCTTTTCTACGGTCAAACCCACATTAGTTTACAAAGCAGAAAACTACTGAAGGAATATTAGCATCTTCTAGCTACTATGTGTAAAATAAAGGCTTGGCTCAGAGAACTGGTCATCTATTCCTCTACTTAAATATGAGCCAGCCATGTGCTACAGCTGCCAAAAAGACCAACACAGTGCTAGGCTGCATTAACAGAGGGATAGAATCACGATCATGTGAAGGGTTAATACCACTTTACAATGCCTTGGTAAGGCCACACTTGGAATACGGCATCCAGTTTTGGTCACCACAATGTAAAAAAGATGTTGAGATTCTAGAAAGAGTGCAGAGAAGACCAACAAAGATGATTAGGGGAGGCTAAAACATATAAAGAACGGTTGCTGGAATTGGGTATGTCTAGTTTAATGAAGAGAAGGATGAGGGGGGGCATGATAGCAGTGTTCCAGTATCTCAGAGGCTGCCCCAAAGAAGAGGGAGTCAAGCTATTCTCCAAAGCGCCTGAAGGCAGAACAAGAAGCAACAGATGGAGACTAATCAAGGAGAGAAGCAACCTAGAACTAAGGAGAAATTTCCTGACAGTTACAATTAACCAGTGGAACAACCTGCCTCCAGAAGCAGTGAATGCTCCAACACTGGAAGTTTTTAAGAAGAGATTGCACAGCCATTTGTCTGAAATGGTATAGGGTTTCCTGCCTGAGCACGGGGTTGAACTAGATGACCTCAAAGATCCCTTCCAACTTTATGATTATGATTGTGATTGTGATTATATTATGATTATAATTACAATTATAATTATGATTATTAACCATTCCTTGCTCCAGAAAAATGGTCATAAATAGGAACCAGTGGCCAAGCGTCCGAATTTTGATCATGTGACTACGGGGATGTTGCAATGGTCTTGAGTGTGAAAAATGGTCACTCTTTTTCAGTAATGTAGAAACGTCAAATGGCCACTAAACAAATGGCTGTGAGTCAAGGACTATCTGCATAGCAGCAATTCCTGACTCACAGTTGGTGTAAAAGCATATTTTCACATGTACTAGCTCAGGGGTTCTCAACCTTGGCAACTTTAAGACTTGTGGACTTCAACTCCCAGAATTCCTCAGCCAACTTTGCTGGCTGAGGAATTCTGGGAGTTGAAGTCCACAAGTCTTAAAGTTGCCAAGGTTGAGAACCCCTGTACTAGCTGAACTGGCAGATGTAAACACCCAGACCGGTTTGACTGGATCCCTTTCATCCACAGTGAGCAACAGAAAGCAAACTCATTAGTAAATATTTCCCCAAAATTCTCATTGAAATTTAATGCATTTACATTTCTTGGAGCCGATGTCTTTCCTTAATGGAGAGTTGTGCATTTATTTTAGTACAGAAACAAACATGCAGAGTTAAACGGCTCCACAAAGCTTTCACACTGCGATTTTCTCCAAGGAAACGACTGTCGATGCAATTCTTCCAAGTCAAAAGTGCAATTTAAAGAGGCAATTCATCTATTCTTAAGCAAGCCGGTGGGGCCTGATTTAAGAAGCCTTTTTAGGAATCAAACCCTGCCAGTATATTTACATTCCAAAATAAATTCCCTATAATAGAAACATGTGAAGCTATCCAAGGGTCTTATATCTTCTCATACTAACTCGCTCAAAAATATGAATCTATCCCAACTCCCTTTCTTTGACTGGAGATCTGTAGGAGAAGAGCAGACAGAGCGAGAGGGTGGAGTGAAGTGAGACATCGGTTTGGCATCGTTACATTGCCACAAACAGTTGAAGTCCAATCTGGCACCAATTCAACATTGAACTTTGATTGACTAGATCAGGGGTAGGCAACCTTGGCTCTTTTATGACTCGTGGACTTCAACTCCCAGAATTCCTGAGCCAGCCATGCTGAGGGGAAAGGGAGAAGTTTCCAAGCGGAGCCATGATGGCTCAGGAATTCTGGGAGTTGAAGTCCACAAGTCATAAAAGAGCCAAGGTTACCTATCTCTGGCCTAGGCCTAGGCCGCTTTATGACTCGTAGACTTCAACTCCCAGAATTCCTGAGCCAGCCATACTGAGGGGAAAGGGAGAGGATTCCAAGCTGAGCCATGCTGGCTCAGGAATTCTGGGAGTTGAAGTCCATGAGTCATAAAAGAGCCAAGGTTGCCTACCTCTGGCCTAGGCCTAGGCCGCTTTATGACTCGTGGACTTCAACTCCCAGAATTCCTGAGCCACAATGGCTCAGCTTGGAAACTCTCCCTTTCCCCTCAGCATGGCTGGCTCAGGAATTCTGGGAGTTGAAGTCCACCAGTCATAAAAGAGCCAAGGTGCCTACCCCTGGACTAGATTCTTGACGAGATCCATTGCATGGGATCCAGATAATGGGCCAGAAGGAAGCAGCAATGTTTTATACAACTTGCATGGAGATCAATACTGAGAAATCTTCCCACCCGTCCCATGACTTGCACAACAGAAATCCTTGGGTTTATCCATCTTTCCCATCTTCTTTCTCAGCAGCTATTCAGAAATACAGGTAGTCTTCAACTTACGACTGTAACTGAGCCCAAAATGTATGTTGTTA
Source organism: Bothrops alternatus (assembly GCA_034064705.1). Taxonomy (NCBI): domain Eukaryota; kingdom Metazoa; phylum Chordata; class Lepidosauria; order Squamata; family Viperidae; genus Bothrops; species Bothrops alternatus. The sequence continues at coordinate 72,097 of JARGCV010000339.1, forward strand.
AGCGAGACAGCTGGTAAGTGAGTTTTGCTCCTTTTTCACGACTTTTCTTAACACCGTTGTTAAGTGAACCAGTGCTGTGGTTAAGTTAGTCTGGCTTCCCCACTGTCTTTGCTTTGTCAGAGGGTCGCAAAAGGTGATCATATGACCCCCGGGACACCGTCATAAACATGAGCCAGTTGACAAACTTCTGAATTTTGATCATGTGACCATGGGGATGGTGCAAGGTTGTGTGAAAAAAAAACCCGGTCATTTTCACACTTACGACCGTTGCAGCATCCCCAGGGTCATGGGATCAAAATTCAGACGCTTGGCAACTGACTCATATTTATGACAGTTGCAGTGTCCCGGGGTCATGTGATCCCCTTTGGCGACCTTCTGACAGGCAAAATCACTGGGGAATCCAGATTCGCTAACAACCATGTCACTAACTTAACAAATACAGTGATTCACTTAACAATTGTGGCAAGAAAGGTCGTAAAATGGGGCAAAACTCGCTTAACAAATGTTTCGCTTACCAACATTAACTTTCGGCCTCAACTGTGCTCATAAATCCAGGACTACCTGCTATTGTCAGATGGGATATGCAACCAGCCATACTAGTTTGGGCTGAATGACTGCTCTTTAGAAGGCCAGATCCTGAAGTTGAAACTCAAGTACTTTGGCCACCTAATGAGAAGGAAGGACTCCCTGGAGAAGAGCCTAATGCTGGGAAAGATGGAGGGCAAGAGAAGAAGGGGACGACAGAGAATGAGGTGGCTGGATGGAGTCACTGAAGCAGTAGGCGTGAGCTTAAATGGACTCCAGAAGATGGTAGAGGACAGGAAGGCCTGGAGAAACGTGGTCCATGGGATCACGATGGGTCGGACACAACTTCGCAACTAACAACTTACGGGACCGTCTGCTGCCCCATGAATCCCAGCGGCCGGTTAGGGCCCACAGAGTCGGCCTTCTCCAGGTCCCGTCAGCCAGACAGTGTCGCCTGGTGGGGCCTAGGGGAAGAGCCTTCTCTGTTGCGGCCCCGGCCCTCTGGAACCAACTTCCCCCGGAGATCCGTGTCGCCCCCACCCTCTCCGCCTTTCGTAAATTACTTAAAACACACCTCTGCTGGCAGGCCTGGGGTAGTTAACATCTTGCCCCTAGCCAGTGTATGCCTGTGTGTATGTTGAATGATTGGTTTTTTCTTTTAAATTAGGGGTTTTATATATATGTATTTTTAATTGTTGATTTCTATTATGTTGTGAGCCGCCCTGAGTTCTCCGGAATAGGGCGGCATAGAAGTCAAATTAATAAATAATAAATAAATAAATAAACAACAATAGAAGAAAAACCCTTCCCTCTTCTACAACCTATCAATCCTTAAAGGTAAGTAGATTACACTGAACAGTGACTGCCAGGAACTCTAAGAATCATGGCCCATGGTAAGGAATTTCGGGAGCAGTTACTCAGGAACCCTTGAAAAGCCAGTTTTCTGTTCCTGTCTCAGGGAGTCTCTTGATCGTGCAACTAAGCCATTTTAGTTTGTTCAAAACCAGCCCATTCCACAATAAAGCACTGAAGCTAAGAAAGCCCAGGGAACCAATCATTAACATAAAAATGAAATAGCTGCAGAAATGTCTTATAAAAAATAAAATAAACAAGCTTTGCAAATTAAACAAGATGCACTTTTTTCAAATACTCACAGAATTAATTATCCCTCGGAGAGCTTGAAATCCTTCTCTTACTGGGAAGACTTGATCCTTTGAATCAGCAATGCTTTCAAGCTAGGGAAAGACGCACAAATGCAACAGAGGTTTGTGCTACCACACAAACAGACCCAGATAGACATGCGTGCACAAGATTTAGCAATGATTTAGAGCAGGGAAATGAATGGCTTAGAGAGAACCCACAGGTATATAGACAGAATCCTGTTTACTAGTCATAACTTTTCTTATTCCCACTGCAAAACAAACTTAACACAACTTCCAAGGAAGATTCCAAGTTATGAAAGGTCACCAAGGAAAAACAAGGAGCAGTTTCATATAGAGCAGGGGTTCTCAACCTTGACAACTTTAAGACTTGTGGACTTCAATTCCCAGAATTCCTCAGCCAGCTTTGCTGGCTGAGGAATTCTGGGAGTTGAAGTCCACAAGTCTTAAAGTTGCCAAGGTTGAGAACCCCTGATATAGAGTATGGTTTTCACCGACTCTGCTGATTCTTTTCTTTAAAACCAAACTAATCATTATGTCATCGTTGTCTCCCACCAGCCATTATTAGCCAAAGCACCAGAGAGCAGCCAACCAAACAGAACAATCTTGAATGATCCAATTTAGCAGAAACAGGAGCTTCAGGCTAAGGGTCAAACTACATGTTACACTGAATGTTACACAGAGGGATGGGCTAGTCGTGGGTCACAAGCTATATGCCTCTTAGTTTGTGAGTGGACCTAAGTGTATATCCTGGAACCCCCCAATAAATCATATCTCTGAAATTTGGCAGCAATTCACACACCCACACAAAAATGACGGTAGGATTTTCCACCCATTTTAAGTGATATACAAAAATTGTGTGTAAGCTGCCAGGTATACCTTAACGTACCTGGAAAACAGGCGCCATCACCACCCCAGAAAACATAGCCAAAACACAAAATATTCGCTCTCTCTCACTCTCTCCTCCTTCTCCCTCCCTCCCTCCCTCCCTCTCTCTCTCTCTCTCTCTCTCTCTCTCTCTCTCATAATTCCTGGTTGTATGTAGCTTTTAGTTGTTAATTAGGATGTTAATGGCTGCCTACTACATTGTTGATTGTTGTTTCCTTGTGCCACTGCGCCCTTGGCTCCTAAATATCTGGTAATAATTCAGCACTCCGAGTGACTGTCAAGGGGCCCACTTCCCAGGCTTCAATCATTTCTCTGGCTATTTTTGACCCTGCTCAGCCAACAATCATAGTAGTTGTGAAATTGAATGCACGTCCTTGTTCATTGCAATGTGAGGCTACCAATGAGTTTGGGTTTCTTCGTCCAAGGAAATTTCTCAAATAAGAAAGCACCTTTGCCAGATTTTTTTTTCCATTTTGATATGCAGACAATCAAATTTCCAAGACAGGGGGTCCCTACCTGTTCTTGATTAAAGTTGAGGACTCCAACGCAATAAACTCTAGCTCCCATGGACCTGGCATTTTTTGCCTGTAGCAGAGAGAATGGAGGAAAAGATGAATTATGTCTATATTTGCCAAAAAAAAAATAACACATACCGTATGTGCATACCGTATTGAACTCAATAGGAACTGCCATTGCACTTCAACCCTCACCTCTTTTTCCGCATACAGTGGAATCAAGCCTTCCAACTTTCCATCTGTCAAGGCAATGATTACACTACTGGACCCTTTTGCTTTTGCAATCTGATCATTTGCCTGGAAAAAACAAAAGAATTTGCGCTCTCACAATCGCCTTTGGAAGTGGAGACGAGCAAGAAATGGAGCATAAAAATGGTGAAACACAATGAGATAAGAGTTGATCAAGTTGCACACAAATTTTTATGTTTAGTGTCAGTGTGAATGATATACAGCAGAGGTACCACCGTAGAGATGAACTTAATTTTGAACTTGATTACAGCAGCAAGACTGTTGGTGGGACAATATTGTTATTTATCTATGTTGTAAGCCGCTCTGGGTCCCCTGGAGAAGAGCGGCTTATAAGTCTAATTAATAAATAAATAAATAAATAAATAAATAAATAAATAAATAAATAAATAAATAAATAAATAAATAAATTGGAAGATGCCAGAATTACCATCTATTGAAGAATGGACTTTGAAAGTTATAAACTTGGCAGAAATGGCTAAAATATCTGCATATTTGAAGGATCACTTAAATGAAAAATATATGTTGGACTGGAAAAAATGGATAGAGTATATACAAGGGAAATATCAATCTAAGAAATTGTATTTAGCATATAGTTAAATTTTTATATGTTGGATTGTAAAATGTTTAATTTTTTAATAGGATTTATATTACAACTTTGTTTAGTTTAGTGGGTTTTCTTGTGTTTTACCCTGTATTCACTCTGGGAAGTCGGGGGGGTGGGTGGGTTGGGGGGGTTTATATAGTACTCAACTGTTATATTAGTAATATACAAGAATGATATATTTTCTCTCTTTTTTGGTAAAGAGGGGTTGCTCGTGCAGTGCCTCCTAACCACATCTGGAGGGGTTGGAGTGTGAGGAGTGAAGGTGAAGGAAAGTAGGTAGGTTGTAGGAGGGTGAAGAGAGGGAGAGAGAGAAGGTGGGGGGATGGAGTAGGTAGGGAGGAAGAAGACGGTGATGTGGTGGGGGATGCTGCCGAGCAACACCCATAGTTTTTTTTTTAATTACTCTATGCAAGTTTTTATATTTTGTTAAAGTTGAAAATGATTGTATTAAGTTGAGTTGTATTTAATTTGATTCTTTTTTTTTTACAATTACAATTACAAAATTAATAAAATATTTATTAAAAAAAAAGATATACAGCAGAGGTCCCCAACCTTTTGGGCACCAGGGACCGGTTCCATGGAGAGAGGTTTTTCCGTGGACCGGAGGGGGTGTGGTTTTGTGTGCTGCCTAGATCTCGCAGATGGGGCTTTCCTTGTTTGTGTGGACCGGTTACTGGTATGCTGTGGCCCAGTACTGGTCCACGGACGAGGGGTTGGGCACCCCTGATATACAGGAAGTTCTCAACTTACAACAATTTGTTTAGTGATGGTTTGAAATTACAATGACACTAAAAAAAAGGGATTCATGACGTTTTTTCACGCTTACAACTATTGTGGCATCCTCATCAAAATTCAAGATGCTCGGCAACTGACTCATATTTATGATGGTTGCAGTGTCCTGGTCATGTGATCCTCTCTGGTGACTTTCTGACAAAGCAAAGTCAATGGGGAAGCCAGATTCACTTCACAACTGTGTTACTAGCTTAACAACTGCAGGGATTCACTTAACAAATGTGGGAAGAAAGGTTGTGAAATGAGGCAACACTCACTTAACCACTCTCTCACTTAGCAACACTGACTTTGCTCGTCAGAAGGTTGCAAAAGGGGATCGCATGAGCCCGGGATACTGCAACCGTCATGAATACATGCCAGTTGCCAAGCATCCAAATTTTGATCATGTGACAGCAGGGATGCTACAAAAACGGTGTGAAAAATGGTCGTAAGTCACTTTTTTCAGTGCCGTTGCAACTTTGAACTGTCACCAAACAAATGGTTGTAAGTCAAGGACTACCTGTATTACTTTTATTATAGGATTACAATAACAGAATGTGCTTTCCCCCCTGCTTCACTGTACAGGGACAGTTCTCAAATTACATTTCTGCCAGGGACTCAAATTTCTTTTTTCTAACCAATGTCTTGGTTGTGGTTCTTCCTCCTGTTCCTTGCAGTTATTTTTACAGTCCGTTACAATATTGGACTGAATCCTTTTAACGAAGTGGTTTTCACTCCCATCATTAAGACCACAATCCGTTTGGGGAAAGCTTTTGCTTTTACTGTGGTCAGCAATGAAATCTTTCTTCAATTCACAAGAGTGATCATTGCAGTTTCTTCTTAGTTAGGTGCCCTGGTAGAAAATGTCTCTTCCCAAAGACATTATGTTATAATTTTATCTTCTATTTCTAGATCCTGAAACAATCTGCTTAGCTCTTAGATTCCAGTTTTGGTCACCACCATATGAAAAAGATGTTGAGACTCTAGAAAGAATGCAGAGAAGAGCAACAAAGAGGATTAGGAGACCGAAGGCTAAAACATAGGAAGAATGTTGCAGGAATTGGGTATGTCTAATTCAATGAAGAGAAGGACTAGGGATGACATGTAGCAGTACTCCAATATCTGAGGGGCTGCCACAAAGAAGAGGGGATCAACTTATAGTCCAAACCACCTGAAGGCAGAACAAGAAGCAACAGATGGAAAATAATCAAGGAGAAAAGCGATCTAGAACTAAGAAGAAATTTCCTGACAGCGAGAACAATTAATCTGTGGAACAACCTGCCTCCAGAAGTTGTGGGTGCTCCAACCCTGGAAGTTTTTAAGAAGATATTAGACAGCCATTTGTCTGAAATGGTACAGGGTTTCCTATTTGAGCAGGGGGTTGGACTAAAAGACCTCTAAGGTCCCTTTCAACTCTGTTTTTCTGCTCTACAGGTCACAGTTCTTTGTGTGTTTATCCATGTGTGTATTTGTATTATTTGTAAAAGAGCTTTTCAGGACAGAATCATCATCATCCTGTATGCTGCCCAGAATTCTTCTGGAGTGAAGCAGGTTAGAAATATTACCAATTTAAAAAAAAATGCCAAAAAATGATTCAAAAAGTTGAAAGTTCTCAAACAGCAACGAACTATGCTGCATCTCCAATTGCAGAAAATACATGGAACTTACTTTTTCTAGTCCTTCGTGCATATACGTTTCACCTCCTGGCTTAACGTTTTGTAAATCTTCAATGCCTCTCTGAATTTTTTGCCTAAAAATAAGGGGGGAAATCATGGGGGAAAAAAGTTTATTAAAGACACCAAAAACTACTGGAATTAACTCAGCTCCTAGTAGCTTGAACAGATCATTGGAGACAAAAGATTTGTAAATAGTCAAAAGTATTCACTCCAGAATCCTAAAACGTCTTGCTTTCTACAGCTACACCTAAACAGATGCATTGTCCATGGTGAATCTGGCCTATAAGTGTCAGCTGCGAATAATCAGGACATGTTAAATTCCAGTTCAGAAGATTTATTACTCAAGCCTATACACAAGTATCTAGTCCAGTGATGGCGAACCTTTTAGAGACTGAGTGCCTAACAAATGGCCCCGCTCCCGCTCCACCCCCTGGCCCGCCCCTGCTCCATCCCCCCCTCACCTGCCCGCAGGGCCACTCATCGCTTCCAGGGCCCGCCGCAGATCATCTAGGCAGCCGAGCAACGCTATGGTGGCCACACTCTCTGCCCGCGCCCCGCAGCATCAACTGTGCGCGATGTGGCATGACGGCAGAGTCTTGTCTACGCTGCCTGGCTGCCATGTCCTTGGCTGCATTGCTCCGTGTGGGCCACGGTCGGGGGCAACTCTCCTCCAGGGGGGCTGCTGGTGAGGAAGGGGTCGCAGGGGAGGCAAGGCTGGGGCAACGGCAAGTGTGCCCACCGAGAGGGCTTCGAGTGCCGCCTCTGGCACCTGTGCCATAGGTTCATCACTACTGATCTAGTCAATTAAAGTTCAGTACTACATTGGCAACAGATAAGGGTCAACCAAATGCCAGAGTCGGACTTGGACCCTTTGTGGCAATGCAAGGATTCTAAGCTTATGACATGCTCAACTCCACCCTCAGTTCTGCCTGCCCTTCTCCTACAATTCCTTCCTTAGCTATCTGTGTTCACTGTAATGCTAATGTTTATCATTTTAATGTTTTATATATATTATCGTGTTTAGGTTGTTGTAAGTGGCATAGAAATGTAACATATAAATAAGATATAGAGAAATCTGCGGACTTCGTATTTCTGAATCGCTCTCCGTTTCATCCCTCTCACCCACAGTTGAAAAAGTAGACTAAGGAGGGGGGGAAACCCTTACACAATCCATTTAAATCTGCACTATCAGTTCTGGTTGCCACCAAAGACATGCTGCGCGCTATAGATGGCAGCTGAACAAGTTACATAAAGTCAATGCAATCTGTTTAATCCAAAATATTTTACACTCGGCGTCTATTGAAAACAACCTGAAACTGATTATGTACGAAGGCAGATTACAAAGCAGACGCTCTCTGGTTGCCAGGGGATGTCTGGCAGACTGTCCGCAGGCTCTGGCAGTTCTGCTGCCAAGAAACAAATGACAAATCAAGTTCCAGGGTTGCTTTCTTTTTCTTTTTTTTTTTCCAAACCAGATTTTGCAATGCAAAAAATAGCTCTCGTACAATCAGTTCGGTTTTATTTATCCAGCATAGAACCAAGACCTCCCAGCACTTTTTGACACCTGCAGCCCTATTTCAGCTGTGGAGCCCAGCGATTACAAAAAGAAAACACAGTGGCTTCCACAGAAAAAGAGGACATTACCATCTGGGTTGTAATATTCTAGAAGAGGAGGAAGGGGTGGGAGAGAGGAGGAAGAAGAGAAGGAGGACAGGGAGAGGAGGAGGAAGAGGACATAGAGAGGAGGAGGAAGAGGACAGAGAGAGGAGGAAGAGGACAGGGAGACGAGGAGGAGGAGGGAGAGGAGGACAGGGAGAGGAGAAGGACAGGGAGGGGAGAAGGACAGGGAGAGGAGGAGGACAGGGAGGGGAGGAGGAGGAAGACAGGGAGAGGAGGAGGAGGAGGAGGACAGGGAGAGGAGGAGGAGGAGGACAGGGAGAGAAGGAGGAGGAAGACAGGGAGAGGGGGAGGAAGAGGAAGAGGAGGACAGGGAGAGGAGAAAGACAGGGAGAGAAGGACGACAGGGAGAGGAAGAGGACAGGGAGAGGAGGAGGACAAGGAGAGGAGGAGGACAGGAGGAGGAGGAGGACAGGGAGAGAAGGAGGAGGAAGACAGGGAGAGGAAGAGGAGGACAGGGAGAGGAGGACAGGGAGAGGAGGAGGAAGACAGGAAGAGGAAGAGGAGGAGGAGGACGAGGACGACAGGGAGAGGAAGAGGAGGAGGAGGAAGACAGGGAGAGGAAGAGGAAAACAGGGAGAGGAGGACAGAGAGAGGAGGAGGAGGAAGAGAGAGGAGGAGGAAGACAGGGAGAGGAAGAGGAGGAGGAGGACAGGGAGAGGAGGAGGAAGACAGGGAGAGGAAGAGGAGGAGGAGGACAGGGAGAGGAGGAGGAAGACAGGGAGAGGAAGAGGAGGACAGGGAGAGGAGGAGAACAGGGAGAGAAGGAGGAGGAAGACAGGGAGAGGAAGACAGGGAGAGGAGGAGAAGGAGGAGGAAGACAGGGAGAGGAGGAGGAAGACAGGGGAGAAGGAGGAGGAAGACAGGGAGAGGAAGAGGAGGAGGAGGAGGAGGACAGGAAGAGGAGGACGACAGGGAGAGGAGGAGGAGGACAGAGAGAGAAGGAGGAGGAAGACAGGGAGAGGAAGAGGAAAACAGGGAGAGGAGGTCAGGGAGAGGAGGAGGAGGGAGAGGAGGAAGACAGGGAGAGGAAGAGGAGGAGGAGGACAGGGAGAGGAGGAGGAAGACAGGGAGAGGAAGAGGAGGAGGAGGAAGATGGAGAGGAGAAGGAGAACAGGGAGAGAAGGAGGAGGAGGACAGGGAGAGGAGGAGGAAGACAGGGAGAGGAAGAGGAGGAAGAGGACAGGAAGAGGAGGACGACAGGGAGAGGAAGAGGAGGACAGGGAGAGAAGGAGGAGGAAGACAGGGAGAGGAGGAGGAGGAGGAGGACAGGGAGAGGAGGAGGAGGAGGAGGACAGGGAGAGGAGGAGGAGGAGAACAGGGAGAGAAGGAGCAGGAGGACAGGGAGAGGAAGAGGAGGAGGACAGGAAGAGGAGGACGACAGGGAGAGGAGGAGGAGGACAGGGAGAGAAGGAGGAGGAAGACAGGGAGAGGAAGAGGAAAACAGGGAGAGGAGGACAGGGAGAGGAGGAGGAGGGAGAGGAGGAGGAAGACAGGGAGAGGAAGAGGAGGAGGAGGACAGGGAGAGGAGGAGGAAGACAGGGAGAGGAAGAGGAGGAGGAGGACAGGGAGAGGAAGAGGAAGACAGGGAGAGGAAGAGGAGGAGGACAGGGAGAGGAGGAGGAGGAGGACAGGGAGAGGAGGAGGAGGAAGACAGGGAGAGGAGGAGGAAGACAGGGAGAGGAAGAGGAGGAGGAGGAGGACAGGGAGAGGAGGAGAACAGGGAGAGAAGGAGGAGGAAGACAGGGAGAGGAAGAGGAAGACAGGGAGAGGAGGTCAGGGAGAGGAGGAGGAGGGAGAGGAGGAAGACAGGGAGAGGAAGAGGAGGAGGACAGGGAGAGGAGGAGGAAGACAGGGAGAGGAAGAGGAGGAGGAGGAAGATGGAGAGGAGGAGGAGAACAGGAAGAGGAGGAGGAGGAGGACAGGGAGAGGAGGAGGAAGACAAGGAGAGGAAGAGGAGGAGGAGGACAGGAAGAGGAGGACGACAGGGAGAGGAGGAGGAGGAGGACAGGGAGAGAAGGAGGAGGAAGACAGGGAGAGGAAGAGGAGGAGGAGGACAGGGAGAGGAGGAGGAGGAGGAGTACAGGGAGAGGAGGAGGAGGAGAACAGGGAGAGAAGGAGCAGGAGGACAGGGAGAGGAGGAGGAAGACAGGGAGAGGAAGAGGAGGAGGACAGGAAGAGGAGGACGACAGGGAGAGGAGGAGGAGGACAGGGAGAGAAGGAGGAGGAAGACAGGGAGAGGAAGAGGAGGACAGGGAGAGGAGGACAGGGAGAGGAGGAGGAAGACAGGGAGAGGAAGAGGAGGAGGAGGACGAGGACGACAGGGAGAGGAAGAGGAGGAGGAGGAAGACAGGGAGAGGAAGAGGAAAACAGGGAGAGGAGGACAGGGAGAGGAGGAGGAGGAAGAGAGAGGAGGAGGAAGACAGGGAGAGGAGGAGGAAGACAGGGAGAGGAAGAGGAGGAGGAGGAGGACAGGGAGAGGAGGAGAACAGGGAGAGAAGGAGGAGGAAGACAGGGAGAGGAAGAGGAAGACAGGGAGAGGAGGACAGGGAAAGGAAGAGAAGGAGGAGGACAGGGAGAGGAAGAGAAGGACAGGAAGAGAAGGAGGAAGACAGGGAGAGGAGGAGGAGGAGGAAGAGGAGGACAGGAAGAGGAGGAGGAGGTGATGGTGGTGGTGAAGAAGGTGGAGGACCGCCAATGGTGGCTGCTGCTTGAGTGAAGGAAATGAAGAAAGAGTTGCTTATCACACTTTAAACAATCAATAAAGCTCAATTTTGCAACACCCATATTTCCTGGGGCGGTAGGCACACAGACACACTCCTTCCTGATGTATTCTTTTCATTCATCTATCAGCTCTCTTAACTCCAAGACTGTTCCTCCTGGACGGAACTTCTAAGCTGATCGTGAACATTAACTATGTTTTGAACTGTGAAGTTCCATATTTCTGTTATGATTTTTCTTAGTTTGAGGTACAAGCATAGAATTGCATCGTGATTGTTAAGGTTCTCTAAATCTAAAAAGACTAATGAGGAAAGATATATATTTTTCAGAAGGTGTTTAGATTCTTCTTCATTAGGAACGGCCCTTTTAAAGAGGAAACAAGGGTGGAAAAAAATGAGAGGTCACAAAAAACTTACAGATAGTTCAAAACTAACTTTAGATCAGAACTGAAGATTGGCAAGAAAGCTAAAACCGAGAACGATCCGGGATGAGACGTAATAAGAAGAACTTATTTCAATATGTTCAAAAAAAAGGAAGAGAGAAAATCAATATGCCAGAGGCTCAATAAACACAGAATATTACGATACTAACAGAGAAAAAGTCAGCTCCTAAATCTTCTCCAACAAGTGGAAATGTGTTTCATTGGGGAATCAGGTAAAACAAGACAAAGGGGTTGGATTAAAACTTGCAGAGGAAAAAAGAAAAGTTGACAATATTCTAGAAAATAGCTCTTTGCTTTAAATGAGCTAAAATCTCCCAGGACACATTGATTGCATCTAATACTTAAAGAACTTGGCAATGACTTGATTCAACTTCGATGTAATATCTTGAGATATTACAAAGTTAGAAAGTAGGAGACTATCAGTTCAAGTCCTGCCTGAATTATGAAAGTCAACTGGGTGACTTTCGGCCCGTCATTTTTCTCTCAGTTCAACCCACTTCACAGGGTTCTTGATGTGGGGAAAATAGGAGAAGGACGTCCCAAAGATGCTTTATTTTTTTCCAACTGGATTTTCTTGGGGTTTTTTTTCCTTGACAACATTTCACTTCTCATCCAAGAAGCTTCTTCAGAACTGGAGAACATCTCTGAAAAACTCTCAGCCCACGTCTTATAGTCTAGAGCAGGGGTCTTCAAACTTGGCCCTTTTATGACTTGTGGACTTCAACTCCCAGAATTCCTCAGTGCCTGGCTGAGGAATTCTGGGAGTTGAAGTCCACAAGTCATAAAAGGGCCAAGTTTGAAGACCCCTGCTCTAGAGGAAAAGATAAGTTATGCTGCAAGTGATGGAAACATACAGGTTTTAGCAGAACATCGTAAAATAAAATATACTATTTCTTTCACGTTGCAGACATCCAGTAGAAACAGCAATGGCAAAAACAAAAATGATGAAACGTGTGTTGCAATGTCTTGGCACTGAACACCAGGGTATGCAGTACAGAGTTTGTATCATGATGTCACCGGGTATGTTTCTTCACCATCCGTGGCAGATGCCTGTTTCTTGATTCTTTCCTGAACACGAAGTTTTTCACACACACACACCAAACCCCACTCAATTCTGAATCCTTTCTCCCTCGCTGGAAGTTAACTGTGTACACATCAAAACATATTTAACAATAAAAGCAGACATTTGCACAGTTGAATAAGGTGATGGTTTGCTACAGCAAAAGCAGACACGCAACTCCAGAAGAGTTGGCTACCTTGAAACAACCGAGTGAAATCTGGAAGGTTTGTGAAATTCAAGACAAAAGCAGAGGAAGACAATCCGTTGATGGCAACTTGGAAGCTGCTTCACAATTACAAAATAGAACATCTCAGTGGAACATATGCAGAAGCATCTAACACCTCTGTCTTTCAGCAAAGGCACATTTTTATCCCTCACAGTTATCATGCTGGTTGTCTTCCTTCCAAACCGTACTTAATACTCGTCGCGCCAAGTCCTTCATTCTTGATGTCAAATTTGAGAAGGCACGTGGCTGTCTCCCAATTAATACATTAGCATCTTCTATATGACTCAGCATCTAGAGCAGGGGCCTTCAAACGTGGCCCTTTTATGACTTGTGGGCTTCAACTCCCAGAATTCCTCAGCCTGCGTGCAGCCCTGAGCGGTTTACAGAATCAGCATCTTGGCCCCCAACAATCTGGGTCCTCATTTTACTGACTTCGGAAGGATGGAAGACTCAGTCAACCTTGAGTCAGTCAGGATCGAACTGCTGGCAGTGGGCAGAGTCAGCCTGCAATACAGCATTCTAACCACTGCGCCACCACGACAACCTTTATAACAGGCCACTAGAATGAAGCGAGAAAGCAGACTTGTGGTCTGGATCTAAAAGTTGTCCGTTTTGGATCTGGGGGTTTTAGTCTTTTAATCAAAGGCTGTATTTGATGTCTGAGTGGCACCTTAAAGTCTGCACCCCAAAAAGTAATGGACTTGACTGTCTTGCTTAGCAATGGAAATTTTGGGCTCAATTGTGGTCCTAAATCAACGACTACCTACCTATATATGATTCTGAGCCAGAGGATTTGCATTTGACTTTAAATGCCCTTAAGGAGATATTCAAAATAGCAATTCAACAGGACCATTCATATGTCAGGAAAACAGATAATCACCAAGAGGCCCTGAATCAGATCTATTATTATAATTGTATAATTTTAATTGCTGGAAATGTTCGCAGCTCTGTTAGTTTTAAAAAAAGTATTTAAAAATGGGTAATGCTGACATTTACTTACCTATCTTGTGTTAATGGCAGAACCACAGTTGCTTGCATGGAAAACACTATGAAGGATATTCTCATCCGAGGGCTTTTAAAAATAAGAAAAAAAAAACATTAACCTCAGACATATTAGCCAGAACATTTCAAGGATTCTTTAATTTCTTCAATGACAGCTGAACACACAGAGAACTATGTAATATCCAGCATATAACATGTTGGTCGCCAATTGTATATTTCACCTAAGAGCTTTATCCTCAAAACAGAATAAATACTGCTAGATTTGGTGCTGCTCTCTAAGCTTGGTCGTTTGCTTGCAGACATTTCATTAGTCAACTGATGATGTTACCTAGTTGGGTAGTGAAATGTCTGTAAGTAACCAGCTCAGAGAACACAGAAGCTGCACAATTCAGTCCTCAATTACAGATATGCTCTTATATTGGATCTGCTTGATTTTGCTCAATTCACATTCTGGAACAAACAAACCACAGTAATCCAGCTGATGTTTTCCCTTTTAAGAGTTTAGATCATTGTGTTTGTGTCTATTCAGTTTTGGCCCATAGAAGAAATTATGGGACAAATCAAAGCACTAAAATTGCTTTTTTGACTGCTGTCCATTGGTAGGAAATGATGAGGTATAATCTGCACATTTGAGACAAAAAACTGGAATGAAAGTGTTTTCCACTCGAAGGCCAAACTGAACAGACTCCAATCCTTATAACAATGTCCAAAACAAAGTTGTCCATGATTGTAAAACCTGAGGGGATATTAGAACATAGAATAATAGAGTTGGAAGGGATTTTGGAGGTCTTCCAGTCCAACCCCCTGATCAAGCAGGGGACCCTATACCATTTCAGACAAATGGTGGTCTAATCTCTTCTTGAAAACCTCCAGAAATGAAACATCCACAACTTCCTGAGGCAAGCCATTCCACTGATTAATTGTTCTTGCTGTCAGGAAATTTCTCCTTAGTTCTAGATTGTTCCTCTTTTTAATGATCTTCCACTCATTACTTCTTATCCTGCTCTCAGATGCTTTGGAGAAAAATGTTGACTTTTCTCTGTAACAGCCCCGCAAGAGGGTTATCATATCACCCCTAATTCTTCTTTTCGTTAAGACTATACGTACCTAGTTCCCACAATCATTCAACATATGGGTTTAGCCTCCAGTCCTTATCATTTTTGTTATTGTTCTCTGTGCTCTTTCTAGGATCTCAACATCTTTGTGTATCATAGTGACCAGAACTGGACACAGTATTACAAGCGTGGCCTCACTAGTGCTGATCTTTGATCTCTTGAAATCCTATTCACCATAAAGCCATTCATTTAGTGACCGTTTGAACTTACAACAGCACTCAAAAAAGTGATTTACAACTGGTCCTCACAATTACAAGTGCTGCAGCATCCCAATGGAATGGAATGGAATGGAATGGAATGGAGTAGAGTAGAGTAGAGTAGAGTAGAGTAGAGTAGAGTAGAGTAGAGTAGAGTAGAGTAGAGTAGAGTAGAGTAGAGTAGAGTAGAGTAGAGTAGAGTAGAGTAGAGTAGAGTAGAATAGAATAGAATAGAATAGAATAGAATAGAATAGAATAGAATAGAATAGAATAGAATAGAATAGGAATAGAATAAGAGTTGGAAGGGTGGAATGGAATGGAATGGAATGGAATGGAATGGAATGGAATGGAATGGAATGGAATGGAATAGAATAGAATAGAATAGAATAGAATAGAATAGAATAGAATAGAATAGAATAGAATAGAATAGAATAGAATAGAATAGAATAAGAGTTGGAAGGGTGGAATGGAATGGAATGGAATGGAATGGAATGGAATGGAATGGAATGGAATGGAATGGAATGGAATGGAATGGAATGGAATAGAATAGAATAGAATAGAATAGAATAGAATAGAATAGAATAGAATAGAATAGAATAGAATAGAATAGAATAGAATAGAATAGAATAGAATAAGAGTTGGAAGGGACCTTGGAGTTCTTCTAGTCCAACCCCCTGCTGTGTAATCCCTATGATTACACAGTCAAAATTCAGTCCCTTGGCAACCAACATGTACTTATGACAGTTGCAGCATCCTGGGATCACGTGATCACCATTTGTGACCTTCCCAGCCAGCTTCCCACAAGCAGTGGGAAGCCAGATTCCCTTAACAACCTCAATGATCCACTTAACAACCATGGCAAACAAAGTTGTTAAGTGAATCACAGTTGTAAAGATTGTGGGACTTGAGGGGGACTCATTTAACAACCACCTTGCTTAACAACAGAAATTCTGGTCTCAGTTATGGTTGTTAAGTCGTGGACAACTTATATATTGTTTCCCCTTGTGTAAAACACAAATAAATACATTCGGCAGAGATATATTTTTCCTAGGAATTGTGAAGGATCACCTTAGAGCTGCCTTTGTACAATGCGTATGTCCTACAATTTGCATGAGGGTGTAGGGTCATCAAGCATCTGTCTCACACGTTGTCATGAAATATGAAGCAGAGACTATTATCATACAAAGTGGGCTGTTTTGTGTCCGCTGGTTATTATTTAATCTGAGGGAGCCATCTCAAGCATTTTCCTCAATAGATTTTTCTTTGTCTAAAGATAGACCACATCATTGCCGAATACTTTTTTTTTTAACCCTTTTATATGTTTGATTTTTTTTTTAAATCCCACCATCAAGGAATTCCATTCTGGGAGAAATTCATAAGCATACGTTCCCATTGTTTTTTAAATATCCTCACCACAGGTTTGAAGCTCTTAAAAAAGGAATCAAACGTGTGTTATGTTGTAACTTCAGGCCTTCGCCGTTCAGGCCCAGAAATAAAAAAATGGACAGCAGATGTACAACTCGTACTGGAGTGATCTAATTCTTATAATGAAACCTGCTCAGAATTTTCACCATATGCTGCACCGAACAGCATTTGTCAACCATGGAACAGTCTCCTTTTCCCTTAAGAAAGAAAAGGAGTGGAGGGACAATGAAAAGAAGCCTCTAAAAGCTGTTAAGAATTATTCAACCAATGATTTCACCAATTCATTTTTGTTCCAGTCAGTTTAGAAATGAAAGGGTGGAGTTCTTGTCAAAATGAAGAGTGACCAAAAGGCTTAGGAATGGGCAATCAGATCATTTTTGGAAGGAATAAACATCTCTGCTGCCAATAACTGAAATTCCAGATCCCATGGCTTCTACCAATTACTCTTTTTATTAACTTACATTATCCCAGGAAAGAAAATCCAATCAGATTTCTTTCCCTATTCTATAGAGGCCTTGTTTTCTGCCCTATGAAGATGGATGTGCTGCAATTAAGATCCCTATTCCACATGATTTTACGCTAGCTGGTCAAACACAATTGTCTAACTGTACTGTATTTTCCATAGGAAACAATTAAGTGCAGTAATGTCTATGCAATTGCTTCCAAGACTCAAAGGATCCCGTGTTTAACTAGACTTAAGTGTAGTCTATACTTTTAAAATAATCGATTTTTGTCTGAGTAGCACAAAATATCAAAATCATGCTGCCAAAATAAGGCAGATGTTGCATATATCTGTGTAACATCCTTGGGAAGACGTCAGAAAAATATAGAAAACAATAAATGCTTGGTGTCCAACAGCTGCTTTCCTGAAAATGTATGAAAAAGTGTGATTGTATAGTGAAAAAGAGAAAAAAAAGTGGGAAGGAAAACTAAGAAACCAAAAATCTATTTCCTGTTTTTGTTCTCCTTTTTTCATTACAAGACTGATTTAAAACAACTCATGTTTACATTCTGATAGTGTTTTTTTTTATTTTAATATATTTTTAACCTCTTCCTGTCCTTCCAATTTTATTTTATTTTTTGCTCAGTGGCAGTTATTTTGGTCAGAATTGTATTTGATATCCTATAATGCAGGCTCAAATTCCACTCTTATTGGACATTTCTAGAGATATTCTTAGTAAGTGTTGGAAATCTGATCTAAACAGGCTCCAACTCTTTTTTCAACTTGACCAACAAAACATACATTCTTATGTGGTTAAGAACAAGCCAGGCCTAGTTTCAAACTCATTTGCAATCTATGAAATTATTCATAGTCTCCAGGGAAAACAGGAAATTAGAGAGAATAGTTACCAGAAAAAAAGGAAATATAGTTCTTTCTAACTCATTCGACAACTTACCTCACAAATCTTTCTGTTAGCTGCTTCACAAATTCAACAATTTCTGACCAGTGTGTTGTTACGCTCCCTGATCTACAAAAAAAAAAAAGCCAAAAGTTCATTAAGTGGCAATAAACAGTCAGATTTCTTAAAATAGTTCCTTGAAACACCCTTTTCAAGTTTGATCCAGTCTTTCCTGCTATAGGTAGACCCTGAGTTACGGTTGGTCACATAATCCCCAAATCCTGGCCGGCCTCCACAGGCATGGAGTTGAAGTCCATGAGTCATAAAAGAGCCAAGGTTGTCTACCCCTGTACTAGACCCAATTTTAAAAGTGTATTTAAAAGGACTCAGCTAATCTCGTCTTCTATGACATTCTGTAACTGAATTCCCACCATCTCCCAACACATCTTCCTAAAAAGGGAAAGTTGGAAGCAGGCAGACAGATATCCAAAATAGGTGAATTCAAAAAACAGTGCATAATGACTCCTACAAAGGACCCAACATGTTCTTATCCACCAAAGAGGCATTAAGAGAAACAAAGGAGAGCCAGTTTGGTGTAGTGGTTAAGACACCACACTAGAAAGAGGGAGACTGAGAGTTCTAAAAGATGTTGAGACCTTGGAAAAAGTTCAGAGAAGTGCAACTAAGATGATCCAAGACCTGCAGACTAAAACATACAAAGAACGGCTGCAGGACTTGGGTCTGGCTAGTCTAAAGAAAAGAAGAAATAGGGGTGACATGATAACAGTATTCCAGTATTTGAGAGGCTGCCACAAAGAAGAGGGGGTCAAGTTATTCTCCAAACCACCAAATGGTTGGAAACTGACCAAAGAGAGAAGCAACCTGGAATTAAGGAGAAAGTTCCTGACAGTGAGGACAATTAACCAGTGGAACAGCTTGCCATCAGAAATCGTGGGCACTCCATCACTGGAGGTTTTTAAGAAGAGACTAGACAGACACTTGTTTGAGATGGTATAGGACTCTTCTGCTTGAGCAGGGGGCTGGACTAGAAAACCTCCAAGGTCCCTTCCAGCTTTATTCTATTCTATTCTCTCAGCTCTGCTCACCTCACAGGGTTGTTGTTGTAGAGGAAACAGGAAGAGGAAGATGTGTTGGATATGTTCACCACCTTCAATTACTTGTAAAAACAATAAAGGCAGGATGCAAATAAATAAATAAATATTCCCTTCCCATCTTCCCATGGGCTATCCAAAGAACTGGGAAGGGCATGGACCTAAATCACAAAGTGTAGGGTTTACGCTAGAAAATTCCTTATCCACTTCAACTGAATCCACAAAACAAAATAAATTCCTGTTTACATTACAAGTCACCTTATCACAGTACCGTACATGTACAAGCAATGGCTGTTCACCTAGTATCTTTCTCTCACTTTTTTTCATTAATTATTTGGGCTGATTTTCAAGATCCTCCTTTGGGAAGGCAAGCATCAGCTAAAAATATCTGCAACCACTTTCAAACTTGCAAGTGATCGAAAATGAAAACTGTCGACAACTATTGTTATCTCACTATGGGACAGAAAACAGTGATGTTGCCAAAAAGGACCACGGTCTCTATGTATCTTGTGTGCTTGCTGACTTTGTTAAGATAAGAAAAATATTTGTTTTAGAGCTCTCTGTACCTGCTGGGGACCACAGAGAATCAGGAAACTGGAAAGTAAGACAGCCCTTTGCAGGATTGACCTGGGTAATATTAATAATAATAATAATAATAACAATGACAACAATGACAATAATAATAATAATCTGGATTGTGGATGTGGCAGTGCCTGGAGACAGCAGAAGAGAAGAGAAAGAACTGGAGAAGATAACAAAATACAAAGACCTATAAATATAAATAGAAAGACTGTGGCAAAGGCCAGCAAGGGCAGTACCAATAGTAATAGGCGCCTTGGGTGCAATCCCAAAACAACTGGAACACCACTCGGACACCATTGGCATTGACAAATTCGCCATTAGTCAATTGCAAAAGGCAGCCTTACAAGGAACTGCTTCCATCCTGCAACAATATCTGTAATACCATCTAATCCAACATCCACATCTTCGTAAGGCCTCGATAGGTAGACAAAAATGCCAAATTCAGTCTGAACATCTGATTGTGCGATGATCGATGATGATGATGATGATGATGGAAGCAACCTTGGAGGTCTTCTAGTCCAACCCACTGCTCAGGCAGGAAACCCTATATCATTTCAGACAAATGTTTGTCCAGCCCCTTCTTAAAAACTTCCAGTGTTGGAGTATTCACAACTTCTGGAGGCAGGTTGTTCCACTGGTTAGTTGTTCTAAGAGCTAGGAAATTTCTCCTTAGTTCTAGGTTGCTTCTCTCCTCGATTAGTTTCCATCCATATTTAAAGAAAGAACATCTACCTGAGGCTGTCAGATGGTTTTTATCAAGATAATCCTTGAGATATAGAGAGTCCTCGATTTACAATAGTTCATTTAGTTACCGTTCAAAGTTATAAAATCACTGAAAAAAGTGACTTATTACTGTTTTTCCCACTAAGGAAAGGGTGAAAAGTTGCAGCTTCCCCCTGGTTATGTGATTAAAATTCGGATGCTTGGTGACTGGCTTTTATTTATGACGGTTGCACTGTCCCAGGTCATGTGATCCTCTTTTGGGACCTTCTGACAAGCAAAGTCAGTAGGGAAGCCAGACTCACTTAACAACCGTGTTACTAACTCAACAGCAGCAATGGTTCCCTTAACAACTGTGGCAAGAAAGGTTGTAAAATGGGGTAACATTCACTTAACAAATGTCTCGCTTAGCCACGGAAATTTTAGGCACAATGGTGGTTGCAAGTCAAGGACTATCCGTACGCCACAGAGATACTGGGTGAAGTTCACTGTTGGGTTAATATAGCCCAGTGATGGCGAACCTTTTAGAGACCGAGTACCCAAACTGCAACCCAAAATGTAATGATGCTAAGAAAAAGACGCAGGCATTTCTTGAGCAGAGGTCTGAAGCTGCAGGACACAGCTTGACAAACTCTGAGTTTATTGCTTCTTATATACTTGTTACATACATAGGCTTTACCATTAGATGCTGACATTTTACATTCATAAGTTTAACCATTAGATGCTGACATAAAATTTTTTCACTGGAAAATTCCTTCATATAAGCAACTATTTTCTAGTAACATATTACCTGTTCAAAGACCAGGTAAAAACAAATACAGGGAAATGAAAGACAGGAAGAGATAAGAGGGAACTTAAGCATATTATTTATTTAGGTAGGTAAGGTATTAAGTCAAAAGGGGATGACCTTCTGGCTTCTTCCTTGGGACAAAGGGTATCAAAAGGTTATGAGGTTTGTGGGGGGGGGGAAGCATGGCAATTTGCTGTGCGTGCATTTTTCCCCACATCAAAACCCACTTATTTATCGCTGGGTGCCAGGTAGGCGTGGCTGTGGTGGTCATGGGAGACTGGGTGGGTGTGGCCAAGATGGGTGTGGTCACCTCGATGTTGCTCATGGGGAGGGATGCCTGTGGGGGCCGGGCAGGGTTCGGGGAGATCCAGGGGGTCTCTGGCAGGTGGGGCGGTGGGCAAGAGGCTCGTCCTGCGGGGTGTGGTGAGGCAAGGCAAGGCAGGGCTGGGGTGCCATTGTCGCAGGGCGAGGCAGGGGCTGGGGCGGCTGCTGCCTCACACCATCGGCCCCCGCACAGAGAAGCCAGTGAGCGCATGGGGGCCAACAGTGTCTGTCAGCAGTCACAGCCTGCCAGCCTCTCGACCGGCGCATTCTGGGGCTCCACAGCCTGCCACCAGAAGTTCAGGGAAGCCGCCTCTGAGCTGGACAGACAGCCGACAGCTGAGGAGGCGATGCAGTGGGTCGTGCCTGGGAAAAGGAGAGCATGCGAGGCCAGGAGGGATGGGATAGGGGGGAGGGAAACTAGCCGTCCTGGGATGCATCTGGCCACGTGGGACTTCGGCGACTTAGCAGGTGGTTGGTTGAAGAGGGATGGTTGCCATTTCCGGGGCATGGCGCGTGTGCCCACAGAGAGGGCTCCGAGTGAGACCTCTGGCACGTGTGCCATAGGTTCGCCACCACTGATATAGCCCCACTCTGGCACTGGAGACAGAATTTTTGAAAGCTGCTTGTGCAATTTTTTTTTTATTGCTGTTCTTTGGGCAGAGATAATGCAACTGCCTAGCTAACTTTTTTTCCTTGAAAGGCATCTCACAGTAAAGCACCATATCTGCCTTTTATGAAATCTCTTGTTCTATTGCACACCCTTGAGCACCCAATTCCCATGCGTTGCTTTTATAACTCTCCTGATATACCAGCTCTTTCTTCCATATAATACAGCAAAGTGGGCATGTTTTAAAAGGCATTTTTGTTTTGTTTCTTTCAACAGACATTTTTTTTTCCTCACATAAAAAGTCTCTATACATTAGTAGCCAAAATTGTGGAAACCTTTTGGGAAAAGTGTATTTTTGAGGTTTGATGGCTAATAACACCACTTTTTGGGGGGGAGTAGTACCATAAAATTATATATCAATGGAAAGATAATTTAATCGAGAATGTCATTTAACATAGTTTGTTCAGTTATCTGTACTGTATTCTAAGAAAAGGTATAGCCAAATAACCAGAAAAAGGAAGCACAACTTGCTTAGATTGATATCAGGTAGTTTTCCTTCCTCTGATTGTAGCCAATGAGCAGGAGTGTTTAGAGAGCCAATCAGGTGTCATCTTGTTTTGCCAATGAGCCAATCAGATCACAGTAGGGTTCAGTGATTGATGTCATATATTGAAGCTGAGAGGAGGACATTTGTCAGTGTGTTATGTGATCGCTATCAAGTTGGTTGGGGTTTTTTGTGTTCTCTCATTTAGTAAGCTTGTAAAATGTAATAAAATTAAAGCAATCGTGCAAAGAGTTGACTGGTTGCCCAGAAAGCCATGTAAAATAGTATTATTAAGTGAAGAAGGCTACAGTGATAAAGAAATTAGAAGAAAAATTGGTGGAAACTTAACCAAAGATGGCATTTCTACTGTACACTTTTCCCAAAAGGTTTCCAGAATTTTGGCCACGGCTGTATTTCTCTCTTTAACACACAACGTACCACATCGACTTTAGCTTCCCACCATGGCTGCAGCAATTGCAATCATCCAATCCACATTCCCTGTTCAATGTGCCCATCTTGGTCTGTGATACACTAATTTTTGTATACATATACAGCCTTGCATCATATAGATAGTCCTTGACTTATGACCACAACTGGGATGAAAATGTCCATTGCTAAATAGAATGTTAAGTGAGTCGCATTCAGTTTCAAAACCTTTTCACCACCGTTGTTAAGCAGATCACGGCAGTGATTACATGAATCATCCAGTCATTAGGGAAATTTGGCTTCCCTGCCTTATAGCCTTTGCTTGTTGGGAACTGGCTGGGAAAGTTGCAAACGGCAATCGCACGACTTTGGGATACTGCAACTCCCATAAACACCTGTCATTTGCCGAGCACCTGAATTTTGATCACGTATCCATGGGGATACTACAGTCATCGTAAGTGTGAGACCAGTCATATGTCATTTTTTTCCCACTACTGCAACTTTGAGCAGTGACTTAAATGAATGGTTGTAAGTCAAGGATGATACCACTCTAATGGCAGAAAGTGAAGAGGAACTAAAGAGCCTCCTGATGCGGGTGAAGAAGGAGAGTGCAAAAGCTGGCTTGAACCTCAACATTAAGAAAACCAAGATCATGGCATCCGGCCCTCCCAATTCCTGGCAAATAGATGGGGAAGAAATGGAGGTAGTGACAGATTTTATCTTCCTGGGCTCCAAGATCACCACAGAGGGGGAAATTAAAAGATGCTTGCTCCTGGGGAGGAAAGCTATGGCAAATCTAGACAGCATACTAAAAAGCAGAGACATCACCCTGCCAACAAAAGTACGTATAGTCAAGGCCATGGTTTTCCCAGTTGCAATGTATGGCTGTGAAAGTTGGACCATAAGAAAGGCTGAGCGCCAAAGAATGGAGGCCTTTGAACTAGGGTGCTGGAGAAGACTCCTGCGAGTCCCCTGGACTGCAACGCGATCAAACTGGTCAGTCCTAGAGGAGATCAACCCTGACTGCTCTTTCGAAGGCCAGATCCTGAAGTTGAAACTCAAGTCCTTTGGCCACCTAATGAGAAGGAAGGACTCACTGGAGAAGAGCCTGATGCTGGGAAAGATGGAGGGCAATAGAAGAAGGGGACGACAGAGAATGAGGTGGCTGGATGGAGCCACTGAAGCAGGAGGCGTGAGCTTAAATGGACTCCATAAGATGGTAGAGGACAGGAAGGCCTGGAGGAATGTTGTCCATGGGGTCGCAATGGGTTGGACACGACTTTGCAACTAACAACAACAAAGTCAAGGACTATGTGTACATCCTACCAAACAGCCTCTGTCAAATCACTCAAGTTCTTATTTGCTGCATACAAAAGAACTAGCACAATCACATCCCCAATTAAGAGACCTCTTCTCTCTTCTCAAGGACTCCTCTACATAATAATCACATTAAGGAACAAAGGGAACATCCCAACCGCCCCTCTTACATCAGCAATGCCTGTTCACAAAGCATGTCATTTACACAGGCTTCATCTCTATCAGATACTGCTCTTCTCTCCTTCAGCAACCAGCCTTCCAGCTCAGTATTCTTGCAAATTCAAGTCTCTTCCCCTGACTCTTTGACTTACAAATAGTTCGTTTAGTGATTGTTCAAAGTTACAACGGCTCTGAAAAAAATGTGACTTGTGACCGTTGCTCAGTTACATCTTTTGCAGCATCAATCACATGGTTAAAATTCAGATTCTTGGAAAACCTGGTTCATATTTATGACCGTTGTGGTGTCCCAGGGTCACATCATGATCCCCTTTTGCAAACTTCTGAGCAGCAAAAAAATCAGTGGGGAAGCCAGATTCGCTTAACAACCAGGGGGTTACTAACTTGTCAACTGCAGGGGGGGGTTCACTGAACCACTGGGTCAAGAAAGGTCGTAAAATAGGAACCTGTCCTATTTTTCCTCATCTATATAAACTTAAGAAAGGTCGTAAAACGTGGGCAAAGCTCGCTTAACACACGCCTCACTTAACCGCAGAAACGTTGGGCTCGGTTGAGATCGTAAGTCGAGGACCAGCTCGACTTCGGTGCAAATAACTTTCTCCTCCTCCCTTCCACGCAAAGCACAACCGAAGCGCTGCAAACTTTTCTTTTACCCTTCGCGCCTGAACAACACAAACACGCTTTAGAATTGCGCCTCTTCTCAAGTAGAAGTTCGGGGAGTGCATAAAAGCGGGGGGGGGCATCCAGAGTCTCTCCTGGAACAGCTGCAACACACACACACGCACACGCACACACAACACACCGGGCCCCAAGGCCGTTTCCAAACGACCCGTGCCCGGAAAATCTTACACGGGGGGGGGCAGTGGATTTGTTTTCTCTCTCTCTCCCACCGGATTGCCAAGCGTGTGTCACAAGATCGCAGCGGAGTAAAACGGCGCAATGCTCTCTCCAGAGAGAGAGAGAGAGAGAAGGGGGACCCCGGACTCCCGCCAACGTACCCTCCTCGCTCCCCGCTTTTCCACTCACTTGTCCAGCACGAAGTAGAGGTCGAAAGCGGACCCGCAGGACGGCTCCTCTTCAGCGAGAGTCCGAGGCCGCGGGAGGAGAAGAAGAACGAGCAGAGCGCAAAACAGCGCGCTCCGGCCCAGCCGATCCATGGAGCCGCCGCCGATCTCCCGCCGAGGGTCTTTGCTACAAAGCCGCAGCGAAAGGCGCCTTCGGCGGCCGAGCGAGCGCAGGCGGAGGGCCGCGAACCTCCGTTGGCAACTCCTTCCGACGATCGGGGCTGGGGGGGGGGAGAGGACTGTAGCTCGGGGCGCTCCGCGTTCCCCCCTTGGCCGGCGCTGTTCTTCCACCAAGTGTCCCCGGCGGGTTAACTTCTCCAAAAGAAAGAAGTGAGCAACTTATGCGTTGCTTTGTCCACGCCTTCGGAGGCTGGGCCCTCTCTCTCTCTCTCGCTCTCTCTCTCTCTCTCTCTTCCTTTTTTGTCTTTTGGCAGTTCTGCACTTTTTGAAGCCCCCGCGCGTTGAACTCGCTTCGCCCTTCCTGACGACCATCTGTTTACACAGAGCCGGGCTTCCCAACTTCGGCCTTGGTTTTCCTTGCTTGGGAAACCCTGCAGTTCAGCAGGGAGGTTACCCGTAGAGGTAGTCCTTGCCTTACAACCGCAACTGAGCCAGAATGATCTGTGGCTAAGTGAGACGTTTGTTAAGTGAGTTTTGCAACCATTTTATACCACCTGGCTTGCCGCAGTTGTTAAGTGAACCACTGCGGTTGTGAATCGCTTTTCTCCAGACTAGCCATACCCAATTCCTGACACCGTTGTTCATATGTTAAACGCCTGGAGACTAAAACATACCAAGACCGATTGCAGGAACTGGGTATGGCTGGAGAGCAAAGAAGGACTAGGGCAGGGGTCTTCAAGCTTGGCCCTTTTATGATTTGTGGACTTCAACTCCCAGAATTCCTCAGCCAGCATGCCTGGCTGAGGAATTCTGGGAGTTAAAGTCCACAAGTCACAAAAGGGCCAAGCTTGAAGACCCCTGTGTACTAGGGGGACAAGATAGCAGTATTTCAGTATTTGAGGGCATGCCACAAAGAAGAGGGGGTCAACTTATTCTCCAAAGCACCAGAGGGCAGGACAAGAAACAATGGATGGAAACTAATCAAGGAGAGGAGCAACCTGGAATTAAGGAGAAACTTCCTAATAATGAGAACAATTAACCAGTGGAACAGCTTTGCCTCCAGAAGTTGTGAATGCTCCATCACTGGAGGTTTTCACAAAGAGATTGGACAACCACTTCTCTCAAATGGTACAGAGTCTCCTGCTTGAGCAGGGGGTTGGACTAGAACAGTGGTTCTCAACCTTTTTCAGGTTGAGACCCCACTTGCCCCGCCCATGCGCGGTGCGACCCCGGCGCGCGCATGTTTGACGGGCTGATCCGCACATGCGCGGCACGCGCGACGAAAAAAAACACAAAACAAAATGGCGGACCGCGACGGCACAAAAGAAAACAAAATGGCGGACCGCAGTGTCCGATGACCCCCGCGAAACGGTTGTTTGACCCCAAATGGGGTCGCGACCCATAGGTTGAGAACCGCTGGACTAGAAGATCTCCAAGGTCCCTCCCTGCTCTATTCTGATTGATTAAGCTAGTAGTTACAGTAGTAGCCAAAACTGTGGAAACCTTTTGGGAAAAGTGTATTTTTGAGGTTTGATGGCTAATAACACCACTTTGTTTTTGGAGTAGTACCATAAAATTATATATCAAAGGAAAGATAATTTAACCAAGAATGTAATGCAACAAAGTTTGTTCAATGCTCTGTACTGTATTCTATGAAAAGTTATAGCCAAAGAACTAGAAAAAGGAAGCACAACTTGCTTAGATCAGCGGTTCTCAACCTTTTTCAGGCCGAGACCCCACCTGTACTGCCCATGCGTGGCGCGACCCCAACCTGCGCCGCGCATGTGCGGTGCGATGGGCCGAACCGCGCATGCGCGGTGCGACGGGCCAAACACGGCGGCCCAAACCACACATGCGCGGCGCGACAGGCCAAATTGCGCATGCACGGTGCGCACGTGGCGGCCCAAACCGCGCATGTTTGGCGCGACGGGCTGAATCGCGGATGCGCGGTGCGTGCGGCGGCCCAAGCCGCGGATGCGCGGGGCGACAGGCCTAACCGCGCATGCGTGGTGCATGCTGATGGCCCAAACCACGCATGCGTGGCGCGACGGCCCAAACCGCGCATATGTGGTGAGCGCCGACAAAAAAACAAAACAAAAAAACAAAATGGCGGACCGTGACGGGCCGATCCGCACATGCGCGGCACGCGCGCAATGGGCCAATCTGTGCATGCGTGGCGCATGCGCGACAAAAAAACCAAAATGGCGGATCGCGACGGCCCGAACTGCGCATGCGCAGCACGCGTGCGACGAAAAAAACAAAAAAAACAAAATGGCGGACTGCAGTGTCCGGAGACCCCCGCGAAACGGTCGTTCGACCCCAAATGGGGTCGCGACCCATAGGTTGAGAACCGCTGGTCTACAGACTGTTGTCCGATGTTGGTTTAAGGTAGCAAACATTCTTTTAGGAACAGATTCCCTATTGCCACCATGACTTTGTGCAGTGTTCAGCTTGTGGACTGTGGATGTTTTAATAATAATATTTGTTCTCACACTGGACTTGGGACTCTGCAGTCCCTCCGTGTTAGGCAAGGACAAACACTTCTGAACATATTGCCAAGAAAACTAGAGAGGCTTTCCTAGGTAAGAGTCAGGTATCACACTGAAATAAAGGCAGAAAACCCACAACAACACACACACACACCTTCTGGAAAGGGGTATGCCAGCAAGGGATCCTCAGCCCTGAATTACAGATATACAAGCATTCATTTAGTGACCATTGGAAGTTACAACAGCACTGTAAAAAGTGACTTAGGACCATTTTTCACACCTATGACTGCTGTTGCAACATCCCCATGTTCACATGATCAACATTCGGACGCTTGGCAATTGGCTCGTATTTATGACGGTTGCAATGTCCCGGGGTCATGTGATGCCCTTTTGCAACCTTCTGACTAGCAAAGTCAATGGGGAAGCCAGATTCATTTACAGTAGTGGCCAAAATTGGAAAAAGTGTGCAGTAGAAATGCCACCTTTGGTTAGGTTTCCACCCATTTTTCTTCTAATTTCTTTATAAATGTAGCGTTATTCACTTAATAATACTATTTTGCATCGCTTTCTGGGCAACCAGACAACTCTTTGCACCATTACTTTAATTATTATGTTTTACAAGCTCACTAAATGAAAGAACACAAAAAAACTTAACCAACTTGATAGCGATCACATAACACACTGACAAACCGTCCTCCTCTCAGCTTCAATACATGAGGTCAATAACTGAACCCTATTGTGATCTGATTGGCTCATGGCCAAAACAAGATGACATCTGATTGGCTCTCTAAACACTCACGCTCATTGGCTACAATCAGAGGAAGGAAAGCTACTTGATATCAATCTATGCCAGCGGTTCTCAACCTGTGGGTCGCGACCCCATTTGGGGTCGAACGACCATTTCACAAGGGTCGCCAAACACGGCAGTCCGCCATTTTTCCCCATTTTTTTTCCTCATTTCCCCTCGGCAGTCGCACGCGTGCCGCGTATGTGCGATTTGGGTTGTCACGGTGCTAATGTGCGGTTTGGGCCGTTGCGCGTGTGCCACGCATGCGCGATTTGGGCTGTCGTACGCTGCGCATGCGTGATTCGGCCCGTCGTGCCGTGTATGCGCGGTTTGGCCCGTCGTGCGCGTGCCACGCATGCGCGGTTCGGGCCGTCGCGCCCCACATGCGCGGTTAGGCCCGTCGTGCCACGCATGCACGGTTTGGGCCGCCGCACACATGCCACGCATCCGCAATTTGGCCCGTCGTGCCGAGCATGCGCGGTTTGGGCCGCCACGCGTGCACCGTGCATGCGCAATTCGGCCTGTCACGCCGCGCATGTGTGGTTTGGGCCGCCGCGTTCGGCCCGTCGCACCACGCATGCGCAGTTCGGCCCATCACGCCACGCATGCACGGCGCAGGTCGAGGTCGCGCCGCGCCTGGGCGGCACAGGTGGGGTCTCGGCCTGAAAAAGGTTGAGAACCGCTGCTGTAGACGCAATAAGGGAGAAGAGACATTTCACCTTCCTGACCACTATGGTGTAAGCCAGGTGTGTTTAAACCTGGGCCATTTTAAGACTTGTGGACTTCAATTCCCAGAATTCCCCAGCCAGTTTTGGAGCCCACTGACCTGGATGCAGGTAGCCTTTGACTTACAACCATTTGTTTAGTGACTATTCAAAGTTACAACAGCACTGAAAAAAGTGACTTATGATAATTTTCACACTTACAACTGTTGCAGCATCCCCATGATCACATGATCAAAATTTTGGCACTTGGCCACTGGCATGTTAATGACAGTTGTATTGTCCTGCAGTCACGTGATCACCATTCATAACCTCAGCTGGCTTCTGATAAGCAGAGTGAATGGGGGAAGCCAGATCTGCTTAACAACCTCAGGGTTCACTTAACAACGGTGGTGTTTTACTTAACTGTGGCAAAAATAGGATGTAAAATGGCATGCAGCTCAAGTGCCTTGCTTAGCAATGGAAATTTTGGACTCAACTCTGATCGTAAGTCAAGGACTATGGGTAGTCCTCAACTTGCAGCAGTTTATTGACGTTCAAAGTTACAACGGCCCTGAGAAAAGAAAAGGAAAAAGGAAAAAAAAACCAGTCTCATTATGGTAGAATTTGAAGAGGAATTAAATTATGGGAGATTCAAAACAGACTCCAGAAAAGTACAAAAGTCTCACAGTACATAATTACTTTATGGAATTTGCTAGTTAGAATATAGTGGTTGCCTACATTAATAAACACAGTCAATTTTTTCCCCTGGTATATGCACATTTTAAAACGGCATTTTTATTTACCCAGAAATTCACCTTCAGTGAAGTACATAACAGAATCAATGTGTCATATCAAGAAATGGCATTGTTCCCATGTGGAGGAAAAATGTCTCCTTTGATGGAAGAGAGGTGATTTGTACATGCAGCAGCTATTCAGAGTTATACAACTTAATCCAATAGGCAGTTTTATTAAATGGATTTTTACATCAGCTCTTGAGTATCAATCACTTAAATCTGTAATTCATTTAGTATTTCTTATCCCAGTTCCACATGATTCGTTTGATGGCTACATTATAATACAGGCTGCTTAAAACCTTTATCTACATATCTATGCATCTATCTATCTATCCATCCGTCTATATTATTATTTCTATCATCTATTATCTATCCAGCCAGCTCTATATACCTATCCATCTATCAGTCCATCCTTCTATCTCTATTCTCTATCTGTATTTCTATATCATCTATCCATCCACCTCTAGTGTTTCTCAACCTTGGCAACTTTACGATGTGTGGACTTCAACTCCCAAAATTCCCCAGCTAGCAACATTAGCTGGAGAATTCTGGGAGTTGAAGTCCACACATCGTAAAGTTGCCACGGTTGAGAAACACTGATTTTCCAGTATAATACATACATACAGGGCTTTTTTTTGTCATAGAACACCCAGAATGGTGTTCCGGTACCTTTTTTGGATGGAACCTTGTAGGGTAGGCAAGGCGGATTGTATGACGTGTGTGAGTTCCGGCACCTTTTTTTTTTTTTTTTACAAAAAAGCACTACATACATACATACATACATACATACATACATACATACATACATACATACATACATGTCTGTCTATCTGCTTATTCTTTGACCTGCCCCAAGCTTGCTGAGTTTTAGTGGGGACATTGTCCTCTGTGTTACTTCATGAACATTTTGCAAATCCATATTTTTAAGTTTTTTTGGCTATTCTGGAAAAGCAGCTTGTCGAAGGGCCTCTTGACAAAATGACATTCACTTTGGATGGCCAAGCAATTGAAGAACATTCTGACAATCTCAGTTAGCATGGACAATTCAGTTGTGACTTTGACTTGTGATATAGTGACCCAGCGCCCAAGTTCATGAATGCATCATTACAGTATAAACAAACTGCAGGCAATACGAAAGTGTTTTGTGGCTGTGAATAAAGCACATGGGAGTGGTGCTGGATATAAAATCTCTGCAGGGGAATTTCACCTCTTCTTCCAAAGTCATTTTCTCAGCTAAAGTTCCCCCTATTCCATGTTAACGAGTCTCACTGACTCATTTCCTATGATCAACAGAGTTACAAAATGTGTCTCTCTGCCTGCACTTCTGATACGGGCTTTATAATTTAAGTGATGATTGAAACCGCTCTTCCTTCCCTTTAGCTATATCAGATTTTATTTCTCATTTGCAGATATTTTCTCATAGCAGGTATTGCGGCATTCGTACATTACCAACCCGGCACTATTGTGGCATCATAGCCCGTGGGAGAAAAAACAGTATTTTTAAATCCATTTTGATTAAAAAAAGAAAGATAACTTAAAATTATGATATATACATTAAGAAATAACTTGAGCCAGGGCTTTTGAGGTCATCAAACAGTGGTCCTCATACCAGTAGTCCTCAACTTGCAACTACAATTGAGCCTGAAATTTCTATTGCTAAGCGAGACCGTTATTAAGTGAGCTTTGCCCCATTTTATGACCTATCTTGCCACAGTTATTAAGTGAATCGCTGAAATTAAGCTAGTAACATGGTTATTAAGTAAATCTGGCTTCCCCATTGACTTTACTTGTCAGAAGATCACAAAATGATAATCATATGATTCAGGACCCTACAGCCGTCGTAAATCCGCGTCAGTGGCCAAGCGTCCGAATTTTGATCATGTGACCATGGGGATCCTGCAACTGTCATAAGTGTGAAAAATGTTCATAAGTCTCTATTTTCAGTACCATTGTAACTTTGAGCTGTCACTAAATGAATGGTTGTAAGTTGAGGACTACCTGTGCTAACCATCTCTGGATATGACTATTGGGTATCCACAGGGAAGTCAAAAATGTTGAGAAGGCAACCACAACCTCATGTTCAGAGTCCCATTCCTTTTGTTTAGTTGACACTTGAAGCACATAAATCAGCGGTTCTCAACCTGTGGGTCGCGACCCCATTTGGGGTCGAACGACCGTTTCACGGGGGTTGCCAAACACGGCAGTCCGCCATTTTTTTCCCCATTTTTTTCCCCATTTCCCCTTGACCATCGCACGCGCGCCGCGCATGCAAGATTTGGGCCGTCGCGGCGCGCATGTGCAGTTTGGGCCACTGCATGCCGCGCATCCGCGATTCGGCCCATTGCGCCACGCATGCGCGGTTTGGCCTTTCGCGCGTGCGCTGCGCATGTGCAATTCGGCCCGTCGCGCCGCGCATGTGTGGTTTGGGCTGCCGTGCGTGTGCCGCGCATGCATGGTTCAGCCCGTCGCACCACGCATGCACGGTTCGGCCTGTTGCGCCGCGCATGCACAGTTCTGCCCATTGCGCGCACTGCGCATGCGCGGTTCGGCCCGTCACGTCGTGCATGCGCGGCGCAGGTCAGGGTCACACCGCACATGGGCGGCGCAGGTGGGGTCTCAGTCTGAAAAAGGTTGAGAACCGCTGACATAAATAGAGATACTGAGTTCCGCTCTATTTGCCCATCCAGATCCTAAAACAGTGGTGGCCAACCATTGGCACACGTGCCAGAGACGGCACTCAGAGCCCTCTCTGTGGGCACGCGTGCCGCCACTGCCAGCAACTTGCGCAGGTCCATTAGGCTGCCGCCACTGCCCACAGTGGCAGCCCCACCAGGCACAAAGGAGGTGAAGCGGTTACCTAGCAAACTTGAGTAGAAGTGGTAGAGCACACTCACACCCAACAAGCCGGAGGCCACCCTGAGCAGGGAAAGCCAGATCCCCATCGGCACCATGGCCCCCCAGTCCCAGCTAGGATTGCGTGCCTCCCCCATCTATGCTGGGTCTCCTGCCCACTGCCCCACCTGCCAGAGACCCCCTGGATCTCCCCCAACCTTGTCCGGCCCCCACAGGCGTCCCCTCATGAGCAACATCGAGGTGGCCATGCCCACCTCAGCCATGCCCACCCAGTCTGCCGTGACAAGTGCAACCATGCCCACCCAGTGGGCCATGCTTACCACAATGCTGACGCAGCCCTGGCACTTTGCGATAAATATGTTGATTTTGGGTTGCGGTTTGGGCACTCGGTCTCTAAAAGGTTCGCCATCACTCCTAAAAGCTTCCAGGCAAAATGATAAGACCCGAACATCATCTCCGAATCAGCCCTGATGTGAGAACATACAACTGAGAATCTACAATATCTTGATAACATCTCAAGCCAAATCTGTGAATGATCCTCTTAGCACCTTCATGGAGATGTTACCGGTAAAAGAGGAAAACAATTCATTCCCACAGCACTCCACAAACGACGGTAGGGAAGTTACCTGCTTATTAATATCTGAACAATATGAGGCACATCCAATTAAGTATATAATTAAGTTTGGTGAAATAGTTCAGGCATCAGGCTGGAAAGGTGGAGATCATGGGTTCAAGTCCCGCCTTAGCCATGAAAGCCAGCTGGATGACTTTGGGCCACTCACCAGGAGAAGGTGAGTTCTAGTACCGCCTTAGCCATGAAAGCCAGCTGGATGACTTTGGGCCAATCATCAGGAGAAGTTGAGTTCTAGTCCCGCCTTAGCCGTGAAAGCCAGCTGGATGACTTTGGGCCAATCATCAGGAGAAGTTGGGTTCTAGTCCCGCCTTAGCCGTGAAAGCCAGCTGGATGACTTTGGGCCAATCACCAGGAGATTTTGAGTTCTAGTCCCGCCTTAGCTGTGAAAACCAGCTGGGTGAGCTTGGGCCAGTCACTTTCTCTCAGCCCATCTCCCCCGCAGGGTTGTTGTTGTTGGGAAATAGGAGGAGGAAGGTCTGTTGGATATATTTGCCACCTTGAGATATTTGTAAAAATAATAAAGGCAGAAGAAAATTAATAAGAATAAGAAACATGGATTATGAAGAGTGTAAAAGGGGAAATCCCATCAAAGCCACTTCAGCTGTAGCAAAATGAAGTCTTCCATCAGTTCTTATTTGTGTGTAGTTCAGATAGGCCTGTTGCACAATTTATTGTACAAACTTAATTATTGAATGATATAACCGCTGTGCCTATCTAAAGCATTTTAAATATTGTTTTGCCTGCTTTAAATGCAACAGAGTTGTATTTTATTTTGCAAGAAGATATTTTTCACTTCACAGGATGATTTAAAGATAAACACTGTGCACTTTTCAGACCACAAAACATTATTGTCAAGGAAAGTACAGCAGTATACTTTTTTTTTTAAATCTAAATATAGCTTTTGGTGGGAAAGAATGGCAAGCTACCACTCTCCAAAGTGTAGGGAGCCACAGCAAAAGATTTGTCTCAGGTTGGGGGGGGGAGATGTAAACTATTTCACCTATAAATCTCTGGAAGAAGAATTTATTTCAGCAGATATTAAAAAGAGGATGGCGTTGTTTTGTATATTACCCCTTAATTAAATTCAAACACTTGTATTAACTGATGAACATGGTAATTTGTTGGAGTTATGGAGTTAAAATGATGGCAATGGGAGTTTATGCCCCTAAATGAACATAAAGTGACTTTTTATACACAACTTATGGAGAAACTAATGGGCTTTTCTTATGAAAATTGGTGTTTGTTGGGGAATTGGAATGGAGCAGTTTCCCTTCAACCCGACAGCACACCTGAAACAAATATCTCCAAAGCACCTGAAGGCAGGACAAGAAGCAACGGATGGAAACTAGCCAAGGAGAGAAGCAACCTAGAACTGAGGATAAACTTCCTGACAGTGAGAACAATTAACCAGTGGAACAACCTGCCTCCAGAAGCGGTGAATGCTCCAACACTGGAAGTTTTTAAGAAGAGACTGGACGGCCATTTTGTCTGAAATGGTATAGGGTTTCCTGCCTGAGCAGGGGGTTAAGAACATAAGAACATAAGAAGAGCCATGCTGAATCAGGCCAAAGCCCATCGAGTCCAGCATTCTGTGTCACACAGTGGCCCACCAATTGTACATGGGGATCTTGAGAAGAAAGAGAAGGCAAAACCCTCCCTTTCCCTTGACCCCCAACAAATGGTACTCAAGGGAATCCTGCCTGCCTCAACCAACATAGAGGCAGCACATGGACATCCGTTTTAATAACCACCGATATGCTTGGTATCCATGAATCTGTCTAACCCTGCCTTGAAGCTGTCAAGGCTGACAGCTGTCACGACCCCTTCTGGAAGTGAATTCCATAAATCAACGACCCTCTGGGTGAACAAATATTTCCCTTTATTTGTCCTCACTTTCTTAAGCTATGAGCTTTAGGGAGTGCCCCCTTGTCCTGGTATTGTGTGATAGAGAAAAGAATTTTTCTCTATCCACCTTTTCTATCCCATGCATGATTTTATACACTTCGATCAGGTCACCCCTTAAACGCCGTCTTTCAAGGCTGAAGAGACCAAGGCGTTGCAATCTGGTTTCATAAGGGAGGCGCTCCATTTCCTTGATCATTCTTGTTGCCCTTTTTTGCACCTTTTCCAGGTCCCTCCCAACTTATTATTATTATTATTATTATTATTATTATTATTATATTATTATTGTTGTTGTTGTTGTTGTTCTTCTTCTTCTTCTTCTTCTTATTATTATTATTATTATTATTATTATTATTATTATTATTATTATTATTATTATTATTACTACTCAGGGTAAAATACCAAAACATTTTTTGGGACAATTTAAGATTGGTTGATGTATGGAGACTGAAGAATAGTAGCTCAAGACAGTGTGCAGGTAATCCTTGACTTACAGTGATTCATTTAGTGGCCGTTCGAAGTTACAATGAAAAAAGTGACTTATGACTGTTTTTCACACTTACAGCCATTGCAGCATCCCCCGTGATCATATGATCAAAATTCAGACACTTGACAACTGACTCATATCTATGACAGTTGCAGTGTCCTGGGGTAATGTGGGATCCCCTTTTGTGACTTTCTGACAAGCAAAGTCAATGGGGAAGCCAGATTCACTTAACAACCGTGTTATTAACTTAACAACTTTATTTTATTTATTATTCAAATTTATATGCCGCCCTTCTCCTAAGACCCAGGGCGGCTTACAACAACAATACAATAAAAAATTTAAAAATTAATTGCATTCATACAACATACAAACACAATCAGCTCACAGTTGCTGATGGAGGGACATTCCTAGGGCCCAGGGGCAGAGCACAGCTCATACGCCCCAAGCCTGTCGGCATAGATGCGTCTTCAGCCATTTCCGGAAAGCTAGGAGGGAGGAAGCAGTGCGAACCTCTGAGGGAAGCTGGTTCCAGAGGGCTGGGGCAGCAACGGAGAAGGCCCTTGCCCTAGGCCCCGCCAGATGACACTGTCTAACAGACGGGACTCGTAGGAGGCCAACCCTATGTGCCCTAACCAGTCGCTGGGATTCATGAGGCAGAAGACGGTCCCGCAATCAACTGCAGTGATTCACTTAACAACTGTGGCTAGAAAGGTTGTAAAAATGGGGCAAAATTCCCTTAACAACTGGGACTACCTGTACTTATTTTTCAGAAAGACATAGATCCTTTTTTGAGAAGAGATATGATTTGGATTTCAAGTAATCTGGCTGCTAAAATGTCCAAAGTAGAGATTTTAGCAATGACTTTTTCAGATCCTCACCCCGTCAGTCTGATTTGTAAAAGAAATTCTTTCAGAGGGAGACTAAATGAAGCATTATTATGAGAGTGTTACATCTGGTGATAGCCAAAAGGTCAAGGAGCAATAGAAAAAATGAGAATGTTGATGATTGTAAAAAGAAATTAAAAGAAGTGTTTGAAAATAATTTTGATAGAAATGCTAATTTGAGAAAGGTTTGGGATACGAATAAAGTCTTTGTTAGAGGCTATCTGATACAACAAAATCCTGAACTTAAGAAGAGATAAGAGAAAATATAAAATATTTTGGATGTAATAAAGAAAAGGAGAAGAATTAAGGAACTCTATAGGGAATACAAGTATCTATCAACCAATTTAAGATTTTACAGCAAGAGTTATTTATGTTCACAATAAGAGAAATAAAAATAACAATTGATTTTGCAAAGCAAGGAAAATTTGAGTTTGTGAACAAAATGACTGGCTTCTAAACTGCAAAGAGAAAGAGAAAAGAAAAGGATATTGAAATTGCAAGGCTGGCTGGGGAATTCTGAGAGTTGAAGTTTTAAGACTTAAAGTTGCCAAGATTGGACACCATTGTTCTAGCGCAGCAGTTCTCAACCTTTTCCGGGGCTCGACCCCGGCGCGCGCCGCGCAAGCGTGGCACAACCCCAGCCCACATCGCGCAAAAAAAATGGTGGGCCCGCACCGCGCATGCGTGGCGCGACGGGGCGCATCGCGCAGATGCGGTGCGACGAGGCGCATCGCACAGGCGCGGTGCGACGGGGCGCATCGTGCAGGCACGGCGGGGCGCATCGCGCAGGCGCGGCGGGGCGCATCGCGATAGGGAAAAAATGGCCGACCAAAAAAAAAATGGCCGACCAAAAAAAATGGCAGGCCTCCACCAAATGGGGTCGTGACCCACAGGTTGAGAACCGCTGTTCTAGCGCCTACATCTGTGGTGGCAAACCTATGGCACACATGCCACAGGTGGCACACAGAGCTCTGTCTGTGGGCACGCGCACCGTCGCCCCAGTTCTAGGCCTTCAGCTGGGTTTTATAAAACCTTTTTGCCTAAAAAAAAAAAGATTCAATCAATTTCAACTTCTTGCAGGAAAAAAAGTTGGAACTGATTGATTAAACTTTTTAGTCCCACCCACCGTTACCACCACAGCCACGCCCACCC
Organism: Bothrops alternatus; assembly: GCA_034064705.1. Lineage (NCBI taxonomy): Eukaryota > Metazoa > Chordata > Lepidosauria > Squamata > Viperidae > Bothrops > Bothrops alternatus. Next base: position 110,159 of record JARGCV010000339.1, read on the forward strand.
AATGGGCCATGCCCACCCGGCATCCGACGATACATAAGTGGGTTTTGGGTTGCAGTTTGAGCACTCGGTCTCTAAATGGTTCGCCATCACTGGCCTACATTAACTTGTTGAACCTTTTAAGTAGGTTTTATCTTTCCCTCCCATCAAGAAGCACGGAAGGTCATATAATTCTTTTCTTATCCATCAACTACTCTGCAGAATATGGGACATGAAGGAAAAAATGCCTAGCCTATCTGGGAAAGGATTGTGTGGCTGTTGGAAATGCTTCCGCCCTGGTTCAGGCTGTTAATTTGTCTCCAGTGTGAAAGCAGCTCTATTTGCAGAAGGTGGGTTACTTCAGATTACCATGAAAGGCAGCTACGGTAGCAGCTCATTGTATATGAGCCAGCCTGTGTTAAGACCAAAGCAAAAAGCAACACTTGAAAAATTGGCAACTCAGTTCCACATTCCACATTCCTCACATGACCGGGCACAATCTTAATAACATGGCTTGCAGCTGAGAGGATGAAGTTGTGAAAGGTTTAGTATTAAGGGAAAGAACTGTAATATTCCGAGGATGATCCAGTGCCTTAAAGAAAATCCATAGGCAAAAATAGCCTTGATGCATTTCAGAAAGTAAGTCGAAACACATTCCATAGAATGGGACATTGCAGATACTTCTCGACTTACAAATATTTGTTTCAGTGACCATTAAAAGTTACAACGGTACTGAAAAAAGTGACCTATGGCCATTTTTCACCCTTATGACTGTTGCAGCATACCCATGGTCACGTAATCAAAATTCAGATGCTTGGCAACTGGCATGTACTTATGACAGTTGCAGTGCCCCGGGGTCATGTGATCACCTTTTGCAGACCATCTGACAAGCAAAGTCAATGGGGAAGCCAGATTCACTTCACAGCTGTGTTACTTAACTTAACAATTGCAGTGATTCACTTAACAACTGGGGCAAGAAAGGGCATAAAATGGGGACAAAATTCACTTAACAACTGTGTCACTTAGCCACAGAAATTTTGGGGCTCAATTGTAGGTCGTATGACCACAATCTTCAATCTTTTGATTGAACCTGCTATATAAGGCTTCACGTTCTTAAGTGTGTGCATGTATAGCTTCCAGATATACGGTGTACCATTTTTGGCTTTGGTTTTTTTGCTTTTTTAAAGTTGGTTGAGTGATTGGTTGGTTGGTTGAGTGATTGATTAGAGAAAGTTTTCTGCCATTGCCCCACTCTGTGGCACATTTCCCGCCCCCCTCCAGAGATGAGGCACGCACCCCCTCTCCTGGCCTTCCGGAAGATCATGAAAACATGGCTCTGCAGCCTTGCACAGAGGAGCAAGTAGACCTGGGGCTGGTTAGCGCTCTGAAAGTCCTCCCTGTGACTTTTAATTAATTAATTGATGACACCCTTTGCCCAGTGGTGGGATTTAAATATGTGAACAACCGGTTCTCTGTGTGGATGCCGTTTCTGGAAGTCCATTCCAGGCCTGGGCGACAAAAAATTAGCTACCGGTTCTGCCGAACTGGTGCGAACCAGCTGAATCCCACCACTGCCTTTGCCTCTTTTTAAATTTTATTTGCAGGGTTTTTTTCGTTTTTTTTTTAATTTTATGTGCATACCATTTGGAGTCCCCCTCAGAGAAATTTTAAGTGTAACGTTTTTGAAGTTTATTGAAATGGAGTTTAAAGCAAAAACATTTCAAGAGCAATTTAGGCAAACACCGAAACCTAAAAAGGCTGAATAAAAGAAAAAACTTGCCTGGGAAGAAAGTACCTTTGTTTCTGCAAAAGAGGAAATGACAAACATGCAACATTAGACTGAATCATCACAGGAAAAAGATAATTCACACAGGATATTCAAATATATTAGTTCGTGGCACATCGAGGATGGCAGTGGAGTTAGGGATTGTGAAGCTAGCCATTTCCAGCAAGCAACTGTAGGATTTAATCAATATGTTTTAATGCGTAGCAGGCCTCCAGAGAGATAGGTCCCAGCAAGAAGCAGTGAATGCTCCAACACTGGAAGTTTTTAAGAAGAGACTGGACAGCCATTTGTCTGAAATGGTATTAGGGTTTCCTGCCTGAGCAGGGGGTTGGACTAGATGACCTCCAAGGTACCTCCCAACTTTATTATTATTAAGATGGCAAGTTTTATCCTGCAGACTATCTCTTGCATCCTTCTCAATAGACTGAGAGTTTTATTTTGGTTTGATTTGGTGAAAAAGGAAGCAAAGCCTAGCAAAAGAGATGGAGAAACATAGGAATGTCACAAGGAGATGATACCAGCGTGGACCTAAAACAGGGGTTCTCAACCTTGGCAACTTTAAGACTTGTGGACTTCAACTCCCAGAATTCCTCAGCCAGCTTTGCTGGCTGAGGAATTCTGGGAGTTGAAGTCCACAAGTCTTAAAGTTGCCAAGGTTGAGAACCCCTGAGTCCTAAAACATGGTGACTGACACTGGAGGATTTTATTAAAACCAAGTCTGGAAGCAGTTGATTACAGATAGCCCTCGTCTTACAACCGTTCATTTAGTGACCATTCAAAGCTACAACAGCACCGAAAAAAAGGGACTTGTGACCGTTTTCCCACACTTATGACTGTTGCATTTCCTCATGGTCATGTGATCAACATGCAGACTCTTGGCAACTGGCTCCTCTTTATGACGGTTGCAATGTCACGGGGTCATGTGATTCCCTTTTGTGACCTTCTGACAAGCAAAATCCATGGGGAGGCCAGATTCACTTAATTTTAGAAAGTTAGTATTGCTTTATATTGCACTGGTAAGATCACATTTGGATACCAGGTCCAGTTTTGGTCGCCACAATAAGAAACAGATGTTGAGACTCTAGGACAGTGGTTCTCAACCTTTTTAATGCCGTGACCCCCAACCGGTCGTAAGTCGAGGACTACCCAACCGGTCGTAAGTCGAGGACTTCCCAACCAGTTGTAAGTCAAGGACCCCAACCGGTCGTAAGTCGAGGACTTTCCCTGCCCGGGAGTGCCGTGCATGCGTGGTGCCGCCCCCTGCGCTGGCCGAGGCATAGCTGGCAAGGGGCAGCGACGGCGCAGGGCGACCACAGGCTGGGCCACCAGGTGGCCCAGTCCAAGGGAGGTAAGGCACCCGCCGGGCCCCCCACGCGCCAGCAACCCTCCCTGCGCCCGCCGGCCTCCCACCTCCCACCCCTGGCCCTCTTTTACTTACATTTTTAGTAGTTGCTCAGCAGGGAGGGGTGGAAACTTCCAGACAGCTCGCCTTCGCTGCAGACAACTTGCAGCACCGTTTGCAGACTGGGACTTTTGGCGGGCTCAGCAGAGCAGAGACAACCTGGACAATTCCTATTGGCTTTTGAAAGCCAATAGAATTAGACTCTATTCAAGAGAGTTTATTCTATTGGTTTTCAAAAGCCAATAGAATAAGAGGGAGTAGCACAGCTAAGGAAAAGGGGGAAAAAATGGCGGACTGCGTTGTTTGGCGACCTCCGTGAAATGGTTGTTCGACCCCAAATGGGGTCCCGACCCACAGGTTGAGAACCGCTGAACTAGGGAAAAAGTGCAAAGAAGAGCAACAAAGATGATTGGTGAACTGGAGGCCAAACTGTATGATGAACAGTTGTGGGAACTGGGAATTTCTAGTCCAGGAGTATAGCTAAATGATCTGGTGTGTACTTGACAGACTCCAATCCTTAGGAATCAAACTTGACTTAAAAGTGTCATTACATTTCTACAACTGATTTCCTTTTTATTTTATTTCCAGGCTTTGAGGATGAGTTACAGGTACAGTATGTGTAACTCAGGGTTGAGTTATTAGGTTCTTGTAATTCCCCTGCAGATATTTCATTACCACACCAGGTAATGTCTTAGTGCCCCGGGGAGTGAAGTTTCCCCGGTTCTTTATATGAATGGGACATTATTTCTTCTTTAATAGTCCCTGTTTATTTGATTGTTGACTAATAGGTGTGTGATGAGGAATGTTAATGGCTGATTCATCAGAATACATGGTTGACAGACAGATGTTCTGTCTAGAAACCGTTCAAAAAAAGAAGTTATCTCAGGTCAAGGAACATCCCACCCGAAAAGCGATCAAATAAGAAATAGTTCCCCCAATCAAGTCTGGTAAACATGTTACAATACAGGCAGTCCTTGATTTATAACCATTTGTTTAGTGACCATTCAAAGTTACAACGGCACTGAAAAAATGACTTATTTATTTATTTATTTATTTATTTATTTATTTATTTATTTATTAAATTTTTATGCCGCTCCTCTCCGAAGACTCGGAGCGGCTAACAGCATAAATAAAACAACATTTCAACATTTCAAAACTAAAACCAAAGCTAAAAAGCATTTAAAAAGACCCCAAACACATTCATCATTCACACACAATCACAATCATCCCCAGGCCTGCCGGCATAAATAGGTTTTTAGATTCTTCCGGAAGGCCAGGAGAGTGGGGGAAACGTGGACTTCAGGGGGCAGTTGGTTCCAGAGGGTGGGCGCCACAACAGAGAAGGCCCTCCCCCTAGGACCCGCCAGATGGCATTGTTTCGCTGACGGGACCCGGAGGAGGCCGACCCTGTGCGCTCTCACCGGTCGAAGGGAAGTATGTGGCAGAAGGCGGTCCCGTCTTCTGAGTGGTTTTCACACTTACGACCATTGCAGCATCCCCATAAAAATTTAGATGCTTGGAAACTGGCTCATATTTATGACGGTTGCAGTGTCCCAGGGTCATGGGATCCCCTTTTGTGACCTTCTGACAAGCAAAGTCAATGGGGAAGCCAAATTCACTTAACAGTTGTGTTACTAGCTTAACAAGTGCAGCGATTTGCTTAGCTAATGTGGCAAGAAAAGGCATAAAATGGAGCAAAACTCACTTAACACCGTTTTGCTTAGCAAGGTAAATTTTGGTTTCAGCTGTGGTCATAAGTCGTAAGGTTCACCACAAACAAAACAATAGGATGTAATTAAATTACAGCTACTGAAAGCCAGATACTCGAGAAACATCAAAAACGACAAAAAATAAAATAAAAAGAGGCCACAAACAAAGTAGATATCTCCACTTCTTTTTTTTAATATTTTTTTTATTTTTTATTTTTCCAAACTCTCCCCCATACATATGCCGTGATATTTATGAGATGTTAACATACATTCTTTTTACATTCATATATAAGATACTTTTAATAAAATGAAATGAATACATACACATGACTTTTGGTGTTGCTCGCCCATTTCCCCTTTCACTGTATCCACACTCCTTGTTCTCTACCTTTTTTCTTCCTTTCTTCTCTTCCCTTCTTCCCTCTTCTTCCTCTCCTCTTATCTTTCTTTCACCACTCTCCTCCCCTTTCTCCCCACTTCTCCTCTTCTCCTCCAACCTTCCTGCTTCTTTCTCCCCTCCTTTAGATCTCTCCACTTCTTACAATCATGTTTCCCACAAGTTTTTTTTTTAATGATCTTCCTAAACACCAATACTGTGTATGTTTGTAGGAAGGAGTCTAATTGTAGGGCTATTATTATTATTATTATTATTATTATTATTATTATTATTATTATTATTATTATTATTATTTATTAAACTTATATGCCGCCCTTCTCCCAAGACTCAGGGCGGCTCACAACAAGAATACAAGTATAAAAAAATAACATAAAATCAATTAAAATTACTAATTTACAGTATAAAAACTAGGTAATTTATTTCACTCATACAACACACAGTCACAATCAAAGGCCCAGGGGCAGAGTGCAGCTCACACGCCCCAAACCTGTCTGCATAAATGTGTTTTCAACAGTTTTCGGAAAGCTAGGAGGGAGGGAGCAGTACGAACCTCTGAGGGAAGCTGGTTCCAGAGGGCTGGGGCAGCAACAGAGAAGGCCCTTGCCCTAGGCCCCGCCAGATGACACTGTCTGACAGACGGGACCCGTAGGAGGCCAACCCTATGTGCCCTGACCGGTCGCTGGGATTCATGAGGCAGAAGACGGTCCCGTAAGTATCCTGGCCCATTGCCATAAAGGGCTTTATAGGTCATAACCAACACTTTGAATTGTGTTCGGAGACCAATTGGTAGCCAGTGCAGCTCACGGAGGACTGGAGTGATATGAGCATGTCTTGGGAGACCCAAGACGGCTCGCGCGGCCGCATTCTGGACTACTTGCAGTCTCCGGACATTCTTCAAAGGTTGCCCCATGTAGAGAGCATTACAGTAGTCGAATCTCGAGGTGACAAGGGCTATGTTGTTGGGAAGGTTTCAGGGATAAAAAATGGACCCATTTGACTGCTTAAAAGCCTTCCCAGCCCTTCAACCTGACTTTCTTCCTCCTTTGGTAGGACTTTAAAATACGAAGCTTTTATTTTTTTCACTCTCCAGCAAATCCTGTGCTAAGGTGAACAGATTTGACCCCATCTGTGCTGGGAACATCGTGACCCCATCAGCCGCGCCTTTTGTTCCTCTTGCGAGGGCCCCATGGTTTTGTTCCAGAATATTTGCACAATCCCCAAAACAAATGGAACTTTATGAGATCGACATCCAGATTACAATACATAGTCCTGGACTTATCACAACTGACCCCCAAATTTCCGTTGTTAAGCGAGACAGTCGTCCAGTGAGTTTTGGTCCTCTTTGCATCCTTTCTGGCCACAGTTGTTAAGGGAATCACTGCAGTTGTCCAGTTAGTCACACGGCTGGCTCAGGAATTCTGGGAGTTGAAGTCCACGAGTCATAAAAGAGCCAAGGTTGCTTAACCCTGTTCTATTTAGTCTAACGAAGAGACGAACTAGAGATGACTTGATAGCAGTCTTCCAATACTTATTATTATTATTATTATTATTATTATTATTATTATTATTATTATTATTATTATTATTATTATTATTTATTAAATTTCTATGCCGCCCTATTCCGGGAACTCAGGGCAGCTCACAGCATAAATAGAAATCTAATATTAAAAAACTACATAATACATATATAAAAAATACATATATAAAAAAGAGAACCCCTAAATTAAGAAACCATTCATACAACAAACATACACACAAACATACACTGGCTAGGGGCAAGATGTCAACCGCCCCAGGCCTATCGGCAAAGATGTGTCTTAAGCAGTTCACGAAAGGCGGAGAGGGTGGGGGTGATACGGATCTCCGGGGGGAGTTGATTCCAGAGGGTCGGGGCCGCAACAGAGAAGGCTCTTCCCCTAGGCCCCGCCAGGCGACACTGTCTGGCTGATGGGACCTGGAGAAGGCCGACTCTGTGGGTCCTAACCGGTCGCTGGGTTTCGTGAGGCAGCAGACGGTCCCGTAAGTAACCTGGTCCTATGCCATGTAGTTGAAGGGCTGTCCCAGAGAGAAGGGGTCAACCTATTCTCCAAAGCACCTGTGGGCTTTGGACAAGAAGTAATGGATGGAAGCTTAACAAAGATCTAAGCTAGAATTAAGGAGAAATTTGCGGTCATTGAGAACAATTAGTCAATGGAATAGCTTGCCTCCCAGAGTTGTGGGTGCTCCAACACAGGAGGTTTTCAAGAAAAGTTTAGACAACCATTTGTGGGTGTTTGAGCAGGGGTTGGGCTGGAAGACCTCCAACTCTATTATTCTGTATTCTCTAAGTTGAAATCCAACACATCTGAAGTGCTGCCAGGGTGAAAAAGTCAGCTTTGCGCTCTTTTAATACAAAATCAACTAATATTACTGGGCGTGTGGAGAAATTCTCCCAGAGAGAGGGGGGGGAGAGAGAGAGAAAGAGAGAGAGAAAGTGAGAGAAAAACAAACATTGGGATCTCAAGTCAATTTGCCTTTTCCAAGATCAGGGGAGGGGAGAGAAAGTGGCACATGGGAAGAGAAGTGTTAAAAACAGCTGCTTCTAGCACTGCTGCCTGGAGAAAAAATTATGTAAATATTGATGCAGAGACATCTTTGCAGAGTACATCCAAGCTGCATTATGTTGCCAGGGTGCGCATTCAACAACACAGTTGGATCAACAGCCTGAAAAAGCAGATGTGCCAGTTTCCTGTAGTTGATGATGATGGTTCCTAATTATGCCATTTGGTTTCTAATTGTGGCGGATTAGCAAGGGAGTGTGACCTGAGCTAGAAAAAAAGATGTTGCTTTGAGGGGGAAGTCCCAACCACCAGCAACCCAGCGAAGCATAGATGCTTTCTTTTAAGTCAGGGTGTGTGTCGTTTTCAGGACCAAAGCCAAGTAGTCCAGGGGTCTTCAACCAGATAAGAGAAACACCAATCAAACAAAGTGTAACAGGAGTATAGTTGAGGCTAGACGCGAGGGGTGGGAAAAAGGCTTACTAATTCAGACGTTTTCAGTGACTAATACCTAGTATTGTATATCAGGTGCCATGTTGATTGCTGCACAATTTGTTTTTTTTATGTTCAATGTTGATTGTTTTAATAAAAGAATTTTATATTAAAAAAAAACCTGGTCCTTTTATGACTTGTGGACTTCAATTCCCAGAATTCCTCAGCCGGCTGAGGAATTCTGGGAGTTGAAGTCCGCAAGTCATAAAAGGGCCACGTTTGAAGACCCCTGAAGTAGTCCTTGACTTACGATCACCCAAAAATTATACTGCTAAGGGAAACATTTGTTAAGTGAGCTTCACCCCATTTTCTGTCCTTTCCTGTCACTCTTGATAAGTGAAACTGCCTTTGTTAAGGTAGCAACATGGTTGTCAATTGAATCTGACTTTCCCACTGACTTTGCTTATCAGATCCCATGAGCATAAGACACTGCAAAACCGTCGTAAATAGGAGCCCATTGCCTAGCGTCCGAGTTTTGATCACATGACCATGGGGATACTGCAACATTCCTAAGGGTGGAAAAACTGTCATAAGTCACTTTTTTCAGTGCCCTTGTAACTTTGAATAGTCACTAAATGAATAGTGGTAAGTTGAGGATTACCTGTATTCAGATTTTTAGAGATCACTTTTAAACAATTAATAGGTGGACCATAATAAGAAGCACGTTTGATGTCATTTCGTTTCTGTAGGTTTAATTCTATTCCCCCGTCAGAACAGGAATCCAAATTAAAACATCCTAAAAGTTGTCCAAAGTTGGAATTAAGATTGCCGGGAGAAATATCAACAACCTAAGATATGCAGATGATACCACTCTAATGGCAGAAAGTGAAGAGGAACAAAAGAGCCTCTTGATGCAGTGAAGAAGGAGAGTGCAAAAGCTGGCTTGAAACTCAACATTAAGAAAACCAAGATCATGGCATCCGGCCCTCTCAATTCCTGGCAAATAGACGGGGAAGAAATGGAGGTAGTGACAGATTTTATTTTCCTGGGCTCCAAGATCACCATAGATGGGGACTGCAGCCAATAAATTAAAAGACGCTTGCTCCTGGGGAGGAAAGCTATGGCAAATCTAGACAGCATACTAAAAAGCAGAAACATCACCCTGCCAACAAAAGTACGTATAGTCAAGGCCATGGTTTTCCCAGTTGCAATGTATGGCTGTGAAAGTTGGACCATACGAAAGGCTGAGTGCCAAAGAATTGAGGCCTTTGAACTATGGTGCTGGAGAAGACTCCTGCGAGTCCCCTGGACTGCATGCAAGGCGATCCAACCGGTCAGTCCTAGAGGAGATCAACCCCGACTGCTCTTTAGAAGGCCAGATCCTGAAGTTGAAACTCAAGTACTTTGGCCACCTAATGAGAAGGAAGGACTCACTGGAGAAGAGCCTAATGCTGGGAAAGATGGAGGGCAATAGAAGAAGGAGACGAGAGAGAATGAGGTGGCTTGATGGAGTCACTGAAGCAGTAGGCGTGAACTTAAATGGACTCCAGAAGATGGTAGAGGACAGGAAGACCTGGAGGAATGTTGTCCATGGGGTCACGATGAGTCGGACACGACCTCGCAATTAACAACAATGACAACAAAAGTTGTCCAGCTGCTAGGCAATTTCAAATCCCGTACTATGCAGGATCTAATTAGTTGAATAAGCATGGTAGATTCACTCTTCCATCTTTCTTCTTTCAGGGTATTATTGCCCAGGTATGAAATCTGGACACTAATTATGGATCTGATTGGAATGTTGGACATGAGCATAATACAGATAATGTGGACAAGCCCTTACCCTTCCTTCTGGTCACTAGCCAGCATCCGTCTCGGTCTTTCCAGCAACATCTCCCCTTTCCACTGACAATTGATTCCCTGGTGGGGGTTTTTTTTCCAGTCCTGTCACCATCCCTCAACTCTTTTTGGTTTTGATGGCAACTTCTCTCTGTGCTTCCAGCTAGGAAAAAAAGAGCAGACAATTTGACCAATGGAGTTGCTTGCTTCTAAAAGTTGTGGGTGCTCCAACACTGGAGGTTTTTAAGAAGAGGTTGGACAACCATTTGTCTGAAATGGTATAGGGTATTCTGCTTGAGCAAGGGGTTGGAGTAGAAGACCTCCAAGGTCCATCCCAATTCTGTTATTCTGGGACTGAGAAGGGCTTAGGTGCCCAGATAGATTGGCATCTTCTGGTATCAACACAAACATGATTGACTGGCCAGTTCTTCTTGTTCCTCCCCCATTTCTGGATTTGGGCCTGTTGAAAATCTCTAGAACAGGGGTCTTCAAATGTGGCCCTTTTATGACTTGTGGACTTCAACTCCCAGAATTCTGGGAGTTGAAGTCCACAAGTCATAAAAGGGCCAAGTTTGAAGATGCCTGCTCTAGAGTATTCAATTCTTCTCCCCTTGAGGCCTCGAGCCAGAGACGGTAGCTGCTTGAGCCAGGGATGGTGGCTGCTGTAAGATGCCACCAAATCTTAGGGCAAGTCTCTTAGGGCAGCAGTGAAATCGTTGAAGGAAGCCAACCATGTCTGCCAGGCATAAAGGTTGGATCTCTTCCAACCTTCATGAAGGGATGGAGGGGGATGATAATGAGGAGGAGGAGGAGGACAACAACAACAACAACAACAACAACAATAATAATAGAGAAGGAGAGGGAGGAGGAGAAAGAGAAGGAGAACTAGAAGGAGAAGGAGAAGAAGCAAAATGTATTCTGGGTGACTGAGAATCTCCACAGACTCTTAACTACTACAGTAAAATTCATTGACTTCATCAGAGGTAGAGCTTTGAATCAACCTCTTTTCTAAAGCCTTTTTTTAAAGAATGGGAAGATGAATTTCTCTATGTACAGAGATGTTCTGGCTTTCCAGATGACAAGCTCTGAGAGTGCTCAAGTGAACTTTGAGCAGAAGTTCATAGTTTTTGAGACAAAAGGAAATCCCACGTTGAGAATGATGGACAGGAGTTTATGTAGTTCAGGAGGCTTGGCCTGAGGAAAATCCTTTGATTCATCTCCATTACGTTACAGAAAAAAATCTACAAACATTTTCAAGCTTTTTTTTCTGGGAGAGAAGAGCAGAGACCGACAATGAAATGAGCTTTCTAATGTTGGAAGAAATACTTGTAGCTCGCAGCCAAGAGTGACAAAACCTTGTTCATTTCTCTGCAGGCAGAAATCTGCGGATACATTTAAAAAACAGAATTTAAAAAAAAACATTGTTCCTATGCAGATAGCCTTAAAATATTGATATGGATTTGTAATCATTTCCTTGCCTATGTTGACAGCATCAATGATGTCATCAACCTTGCCAAAGATGACCCCATTGACTTGAGGACAAAGAAATGATGCAATGTGAATTTAGTTCAAAGAGTCTGGGAAGATGCTGACATTACTTGACACAAATCTATCATAGTCTGATAAAGAGAGGTAGGAAAGTTCTGATCCTGTTTGCTTCTACAGTACACACCTTTTTGGGGGTCAAGATTTATTGCTACTAAAACAAAAAAATCAGTTTGGAGGTCTATATTGCCATGCCAAAGACAGTTCTATCATTTCAACTTCTTATTCAAGCTGAACTCTTACAGGAAGTTTAAAAAGCATAGTTTGGTTGATAGTAGTGGAAGCTATTGAGATATCTAAGAGGACTATCCAGAGGTGCTTTTTCAGGAGGCAACTGGACTTTCTTGTTTTTCTTGAAAGACATTTCGCTTCTTGTTCAAGAAGCTTCTTCAGCTCTAATTGGATGGTGGGGAATGGAAGGATTTATACTCCTTGCAGATCCTTCCATTCCCCATCATCTAGTCCACAGGTCGGCAACCTTGAGCCTTCCCCTGCAGCTCCCAGCCTCCTCTGCCATTTGCTCTCTCTCTCTCTCTCTCTCTCTCTCTCTCTCTCTCTCTCTCTCTCTCTCTCTCTCTCTCTCTCTCTCTCTCTCTCTCTCTCTCTCTCTCTCTCTCTCTCTCTCTCTTCTCTCTCTCTCTCTCTCTCTGTGTGTGTGTGTGTGTGTAAAAAAGAGTGGACTCAGTGTTCCCCCATGAGCTGAAAAGCTTACTGGGCGGAGCTCCTCCCTTTGCTGCGTCTCTGCAGGAAACAGGAAGCAGGAAAGGCAGGAGAGAGTTATTCTGACTCAGGAATTCTGGGAGTTGAAGTCCATGAGTCATAAAAAGAGCCAAGGTTGCCTACCACTGAGCTTGTTGGAGAACAGCTTGAAGCCAGCTTGCCAGGTGAGCAGAAGATCAGAGAGAGGCAGAGAGGGGGGGAGAGAGAGAGGGAGAGAAAGAGAGAGAGAGCGGGAGAGGAGAGACAGATGAAAGCTTGGTAACTCTTTTACTTACAAACTTGTTTGTATTAAACAGGTGTGTTTTATTTTTATCCTGGTGTTCGTTTTTTTCTATATTTTATTGATATATATAAAGGGTAAAAAGAACTGAAAACTTTCCTTTTTCAACAGGCCGGCCTGGCATAGAAGCTCCGGCTCCAACCGGGTGAAAATGTTTTAGGGGGATTGTGCAATTTTTAGGATTTTTGTAATTTTTAGGATTTTAGGACTTGTATATATTGGGTTTTATAGATTTTATGGCCTAATTTGTTTAATTTATTTTTAAATATTTTAATTTTGTACATTATATGTTTTTTTAAATTTTAAGGCTGTAAACCGCCCCGAGTCCTTCGGGAGAGGGGCGGTATAGAAATTTAATAAATAATAATAATAATAATAATAATAATAATAATATATGCAGTGTTATCTTCATTTTAGATGTCAAAAGGGTTTTGCGGCTCCCAGTGTTTTGTTTTTGGTGGAAAATGGGTCCAAGTGGCTCTTTGAGTGTTTTGGGTTGCCTACCCCTGATCTAGTCAGAGCTGAAGAAGCTTCTTGGATGAGAAGCGAAACATCTTCAAAGAAAAAACAAGAAAGTCCAGTTGCCTCCTTTAAAAGCACCTTTGGGACAACCATGACCTGGATGATTGAGCATCTCCATAGACACTAAGAGGACTACATCCCAACAAATATAACCCACTAGTCTGGCCAATCTGACAGAAGAAGGTCTAGAGCAGCGGTTCTCAACCTGTGGGTCGCGACCCCATTTGGGGTCGAACGACCATTTCACAGGGGTTGCCAAACAACGCAGTCCGCCATTTTCTTTCCCCTTTTCCCCTCGGCCGGCGCAGGGGGCAGCACCGCGCATGCACGGGGTAGCACTGTGCATGTGCAATGCAGGCCGTCACGCCGTGCATGTGCGATGCGGGCCATCGCGCCGCGCATGTGCAGTACAGGTCGGGGTCGCGGTCTGAAAAAGGTTGAGAACTGCTGGTTTAGAGCCCAGACTATGTGGGGCAATGAACAACCTTAGACATCGCTCCCATGTTAGATCAATGCAGCTGCTAAGAATTGACTTGATCTGAATAATTAAGTTGTGTGAATGGATCCAAGGCAGGTAGTCCTCAACTTAACAACAGTTCATTTAGTGACTGTTCAAAGTTACAACAGCACTGAAAAAAGGGACTTGTGACCACTTTTCACACTTATGACCTCTGTGGCATCACCATGCTCATGTGATCAAAGTTTAGATGCTTGGTAACTGGTTCATACTTATGTCCGTTGCTGTGTCCCAAGGTCACGTGATCCCCTTTTGCAACCTTCTGACAAGCAAAGCCAGTGGGGAAGACGGATTCATTTAACAACCGTGTCACTGATTTACCAACTGCAGTGATTCACTCAACAACGGTGGCAAGAAAGGTCATAAAATGGGGCAAAACTCACCTAGCAAATGTCTCACTTCACAATAAACATTTGGGGTTCAATTGTGGACATACGTCGAGGACTACCTGTATATGTTTGGACTGAAGCTAGGTATGATGCCCTGAGAGCCCGAAGGAAAACGGGAACAGGTCATTTAAGGTGTTGCAGGATACAAAAGTCAACTTCCTGGGATTTTCAGATTGAATTTTTTTTTTTAATGACAGCGATGCGAGATTTTACCCTTTGAATACACTGGGCAGATAAATTAAAAATTACATGTGAGATACGAGCAGGTTGGGAGGGAGCAAGGGAAGAGTACAAGGCACAAATTTTAACCAAGATACTCGCAGTACAAGCTCACACACAGCGGAACTAATCATGGAAATAAAGTGTTATGCCTTCATTTCCATTTTGTGGAGACAGCGCATATTAATTTCCCCTAGCACACCAGGACTCCTGAGTTCCATGCAGTACTTTCCATCTGAGCAGAGAAACCACAACAGGCGTGTGTGGGTGGTTGTACACTCGTCCGTGTGTGTGTGTGTGCGTGTGTGTGTGTGTGTGTGTGTGTATGGTGCTAAAGTTGTAGCAAGTATATAAGCTTAAGAGGGATGGGGAAGGGTGGGAAAGCCTTGCAAAAATAGATCCCTTCTCCCCTCCAATCTTAGCTACTCCATCTCTTGCATGTCCCACCTCCCATCCAATTTAATTTTATAATCAAGGCACTGGAACTCTTTTTATCTAATAACCTTCACTGCAAATACCGGCACGAAAGGGGTTGAGATGCTTATGAGTGAGGCTGACTTTAAAAGATTAACTTGTACTTAATTAAAATTACAGGCCATCCTCAACTTAAGACCATTCATTTGAAAATACAACAGCACTGAAAAAAGTGACTTGCAACCAGTTCCTTTCATTTACAACTGTTGCCGCATTCCCTCAGTCTCATGATGAACATTTGGGTATCTGGCAACCAGGATAACGATGGCAATAGCACTTAGACTTATATACCGCTTCATAGTCCTTTATAGCACTCTCTGGGCAGTTTACAATTTCTATTTCTATTTCTATTTATTCGGATTTGTATGCCGCTCCTCTCCGAAGACTCGGAGCGGCTTACAACATATATATATAAACAATTGAACAAATCCGAACAACATTAAAAATACAAACCCCATACATACTCATCAATCACACCACAATCAACAATCATCCCCAGGCCTGCCGGCAGAGGTAGGTTTTTAAATTCTTTCGGAAGGTCAGGATGTGGCCCCAAACAATTATGGACCTCATTTTACCGACCTCGGAAGGTTGGAAGGCTGAGTCAACCTTGAGCCGGTCAGGATCGAACGGCTGACAGTGGGCAGAGTTTGCCTGCAATACTGCATTCTAACCACTGTGCCTCCAGGGCTCTCAACCAACCTGTATTTAGGATGGTTGTAGCATCCCGGGGTCACATGATCACCACCCGGCTTCCAACAAGCAAAATCAATGGGAGAAGCAGGATTTATTTAAGGACCACATAACTTACTTAACAACTGCAGTAATTCTCTTAACCATGGCAAAATAGGTCATAAAATTGGATACGATTCACTTATCGTTCTGCGAGTCCCCTGGACTGCAAGGCAATCAAACCAGTCAGTCCTAGAGGACATCAACCCTGACTGCTCTTTAGAAGACCAGATGCTGAAGTTGAAACTCAGGTACTTTGGCCACCTAATGAGAAGGAAGGACTCCCTGGAGAAGAGTCTAATGCTGGGAAAGATTGAGGGCAATAGAAGAAGGGGACGATAGAGAATGAGGTGGCTGGATGTTATTATCTTGTTTAGCAACAGAAATTCTTATCCCAATTGTGGTTATAGTAGACACCATGACAACACAAGTCCATGGATGTTGACCAAAATAAGCCCTTCTGTATTGAGTGCTAGTGACTCTTTGGCCATTTCCCCCATCTGCAACTTAAAACATTTTCATGCCCTCGTTCAGCCGTTTCTGGAATGAAATGAAATATATGTCTTCCTTACTGTTATTTTACACAATGTTGGTTGCATAAGTCAATAAGTCCCTGGTGAGAAATGAACTTTGATTCATAGTCTTAATACACAGTCTTGAACATACTTATTTGAAAACATTCCCACAGGTCACCACAATATAAAAAAGATGTTGAGGCTTTGGAAAGAGTGCAAAGAAGAGCAACAAGGATGAATAAGGGACTGGAGGCTAAAGCATATGAAGAACAGTTGCAGGAATTGGGTATGGCTAGTGTAGACTCTAGAGAAAAGAAGGATTAGGCGTGACATGATAGCAGTATTCCAGTATTTGAGGGGCTGCCACAAAGAAGACGGGATCGATCTATTTTCCAAAGCACCAATGAAAAGAAGCAGAGGATAAAAAATAACCAAGGGGAGAAGCAACCTAGAACTAAGGAGAAATTTCCTAACAGTGAGAACAATTAACCAGTGGAACGGCTTGCCTCCAGAAGTTATAGGTGCTCCATCACTGGAGGCTTTGAAGAAGAGACTGGACAGCCCTTTGTCTGAAATGGTATAGACCAGGGGTTCTCAACCTTTTTCAGGCCGCGACCCCGACCTGCGCATGCGCAGTGCTGCCCCCTGCGCCGGCCGAGGGGAAAAGGGGAAAAAATGGCAGACTGCGTTGTTTGGCGATCCCCGTGAAATGGTTGTTCGACCCCAAATGGGGTCGCGACCCACAGGTTGAGAACCGCCGGTATAGACCAATGATGGCGAACCTTTTAGAGACTAAATGCCAAACTGCAACCCAAAACCCATGTATTGTCAGGTGCTGGGTGGGCGTGGCCCATTGGGTGGGCATAGCTTTGGTGGTAACGGCAGACTGGGTGGGACTAAAAAGTTCAATCAATCAATTCCAACTTTGCAAGATCTTTTTTTTCCCCTGCGAGAAGTTAAAATTGATTGATTGATTGAACCTTTTTTTTTTTTTTGCACATGGCGGTGGAGGCCTAAAGCGAAAAGATTTTATAAAACCCGGCTAAAGGCCTAGGACTGGGGCGATGGCGCTCGTGCCCACAGAGAGGGTTCTGCGTGCCATCTGTGGCACGTGTGCCATAGGTTCGCCACCACGGGTATAGACTCTCCTGCTTGAGCAGGGGGCTGGACTAGAAGACCTCCAAAGTCCCTTCCAATTCTGTTATTCTGTTAAAGGTTCTACTTCCAAATAAATCTATAGGATTGCAACATTACTATACAACGCAATTCATCTTCTGTATTTTCTTTTTTTATATATATATAATTTTTTATTATTAGATATCCGTTTGTACATGTAAACAAAGAAAAAGTTCAAGTTAAAGCCATTCAACTTAATACAATCATTTTAAATTTGTAGACCTTCTTCACTCCGTATGTCCAAGTTTAACTATAAGCCAACTACATTTTACAAATTTTAAATTTCACTTCTTTTCAGATCAATCCATTGGACATCAAACAAACAAGTCATCTTATTAAAATTAATAATTTGATGACGTTTCTGCAATTATACGGGCTATAGAGTCCTTAAGCCAGACAATAGCATCTGTCACTTTTGGGCCCTCTAGGGATTTAAATCTCAGTTGTTTTCACAGGATGTTGAGGCTTGAAATACATTTCACAGATTCATGAATGAGCCTGTTTATTGAATACAGGTAGTCCTCGACTTAGAACAGTTCATTTAGTGACCGTCCAAAGTTACAACGGCACTGAAAAATTGGTTTTCTTACTTATGACCATTGCAGTATCCCCAGGATAACATGATCAAAATTCAAATGCTTTGCAACTGACTCATTTTTATGACAGTTGCCGTGCCCCAGGATCACGCGATCCCCCTTTTGTGATCTTCTGACAAGCAAAGTCAATGGGGAAGCCAAATTCACTTAGCAACCATGTTACTAACTTAACAACTGCAGTGATTCGGTTAACAGCTATGGGAAGGAAGGTCGTAAAATGGGGCAAAATTCACTTAACAACTGTCTCGCATAGTCACAGAAATGTTGGGCTCAATTAAGGTTGTAAGTTGAGGTCTACCTGTATATTCCCTGAAGGTTATTTAAAATAATGTCTTATCTAGGATTTTGTGTATTTCCCACTGTTTTTGGTCTTGACTGGCTATGAGAAGCCTCTTTTGGAAATAAAATAGCAGATTTTTGACCTACGACCTAAGTTTTATCTTTATCTTTTAGACATACATCAAAATACGGTACTTTGCCAACATTTTGTAGCCAATACCCAGAAGAGACTCTGTTTGTTGTTGTTAATTGCGAAGTCGCGACCCCCTGGACAACGTTCCTCCAGGCCTTCCTGATCTCTACCATCTTCTGGAATCCATTTAAGCTCAGTGACTCCATCCAGCCCCCTCATTCTCTGTCGTCCCCTTCTTCTATTGCCCTCCATCTTTCCCAGCATTAGGCCCTTCTCCAGTGAGCCCTTCCTTCTCATTAGGTGGCCAGAGTATTTGAGTTTCAACTTCAGGATCTGGCCTTCTAAAGAGCAGTCAGGGTTGATCTCCTCTAGGACTGACTGGTTGGATCACCTTGCAGTCCAGGGGACTCACAGGAGTCTTCTCCAGCACCATAGTTCAAAGGCCTCCATTCTTTGGCACTCAGCCTTTCTTTCACAGCCATACATTGCAACTGGGAAAACCATGGCCTTGACTATAAGACTGTATGTTAGCTGTTCTCAATCTCTTACCTTCAGCAATTCTGGAAGAGAGCAGACAATGGCAAAGCAATGAAAGATCATGTAGTCCAAACCCTTTGGAGGAAATTGAACTAATTACAAGCATCCTATTTGTTGCCCTTTTGTTCAAATTGGAGTAAAGCTACCGGTAATTATATTTCCAGTAGCAACCAATTCACAATGAAACACATGCTAATTTTATTCTCTTTCTCCTGGCAGACACTTCAAAGATTACCAAATTCTGCCTGACCATCATTGCTATTTATTATTGGTTTTCCATGTTTGTGAGATAAAGTCCTTCATCATTTGATTTTCACCAGTGTTAAGTAGTGGTCAAAGTTTGTTAACAAATTTACATTCATTTCTCTCTCCCTTTCTAGTGTTATGAATTAGCTAGCTTAAAAAATTAGTCACTACTGAATTAAAATGTAAGCATTTCAGGCCTCTTAAATAAGTTGATTGATAACTTGTTTAATCATTTCAGTACTTTAGGAAATTAGCTCGGTGTGTTTTATATTTTTTTATAATAACTTATTTAATAAGCGTTCATATCTTTTTATCCTTATTATGTTGTAATTGCATTTAATTGCGGAAGCTGACTGTAATAATAAAACTGCTATAGCTATAGAAGATGTGAAGGCTGCCAAAGATCCCTACCGATCAAGAGATATGACAGGAGGGACTGCATTTTTCGGTACATACTCTAGTCCTCATGAATAACCTCAGCGTAGGTTCCTATCCTCAGAGCCTTTCAGAGACTTCTTAAAACTGTTTTTTCTATTGGAGTCTGCATATAAGTAGTCCTCAACTTATGACCACATTTCTGTTGCTGGGACAGTTGTTAAGTGAGTTTTGCCCCATTTTATGACCTTTTGCCACAGCTGTTAAGTCAGCGGTTCTCAACCTTTTCCGGGGCTCGACCCCGGCCCGCGCTGCGTAAGCGCGGCGTGACCCCGGCCCGCATCGCGCATGCATTGCGCGACGGGGTGCATAGTGCATGCGCGGTGCGACGGCCCGCATTGCGCATGCGCGGGGCGATGGGCGCATTGCGCATGCGCGGCGCGACGGCCCACATCGCGATAGGGAAAAAAAATGGCCGACCCCCCCCAAAAAATGGCCGACCCCCCCAAAAAATGGCCGACCCCCAAAAAAATGGCGGGCCCGCACCGCGCATGCGCAGCGCGACGGGGCGCATCGCACATGTGCGGCACGACGGCCCGCATCGCGATAGGGAAAAAAATGGCCGACCAAAAAAAAAATGGCCGACCAAAATAAATAAATAAATAAATGGCGGACTGCGGTGCTTGGCGACCCCCGTGAAATGGTCGTTCGACCCCAAATGGGGTCGCGACCCACAGGTTGAGAACCGCTGTGTTAAGTGAATCACTACAGTTCTTAAGTTAGTAACCCAGTTGTTAAGTGAATCTGCCTTCCCCATTGACTTTGCTTGTCAGAAGGTTACAAAAGGGGATCACATGACCCCGGGATACTGCAACCATCATAACTACCGGCCAGTTGCCAAGCATCTGAATTTTGATCACATGATTGTGGGGATACTGCAATGGTCCTAAGTGTGAAAAACCATCATAAGTCCCTTTTTCCAGCACCATCATAACTTCAAACGGCCACTAATTGAACTGTTGTAAGTCAAGGACTCACATGTCCATCCAACCCTTCGTAGCAAAGCAGAAGTAAGGAAGCAGGAATTACAAAGACTGTGTTTTTAATGTCAGACTTAAAGATAAGAGGTAGAAGCTTTGAAATCATGACAAAATTTCCAGCATTCTTTTACAAATGGTCCTCAATTTACAACCAGTTGCTTAGCAACTGTTTAAAGTAACAATGGACTCTAAAAAAAAGCTACTTATGACCCAGATTCAAAGTTCTCATGGCTGCCCCTCCCCCGCTATGATCAAATGATTGCATTTTGGATACCGGGCAATTGGACGGCACTTATGGGCCAATTTGCAGCATCCCATGGTCACGTGACTGCAACTTATGACTTGTTTTGCCAGAAACCATCATTCCTTCCAGTTTCTGGCAAAAAACGCCCATTGTGGACTATGAGTTTGCTTAAGAACCACAGATTCATTTAATAACCTAGGTCATTCATTGAATGACTGCCACAAAAAAGATCATAAAATCGGGTTAGTCACGTGATTACCCATTTAATAACCAACATCACTAACAACTGTAATTGCAGACTCAATTACAGTCATAAGTTGAGGGTTATCTCCATTAGTGTCCGACGCGAAGAATTAGAGCTATGCATTAAGTTCCAGTGAAGCTGATGTATTGCTCATGCCTACACACAAGAATCTAGTCAACTAACAAGCAAGCACTAAACTAGCAACATACTTCAAGGAGGGCTGGATTTGGACCGGTTGGGAATGTAATGACTCCAGGCTGATTCCTCTCTTGACTCCACCTCCAGGCTCTGCCTCTTCTTCTCCTACAATTAGTGAATTCTCTAAAATAAAATACATAACCCTCTTCTGGCTGGATTATTATTATTATTATTATTTTGTAACATAACAGCCTCTTTAGTTGTGAGGTCAAAACAAGTCAAGAGGGTAGTCACAACTGAAGCTATTGAAGCTCTGCCATTTTGCAGCTTCTTCTTTGCAGCCACACTGTACATTCACTCTATCTTAGCTGAAAAGATTGAAATATTTATTTATTACAATATATTTATTACGATTGGGAAGCCACCTTTCCAAGGCAGGCTTATTCTAAATAAATAAGTGCACGTGTGGGTGTGGGTGTGTATACCCACACACATGCTAATCTTTGTAATCAAGATCTCCCATGACAGCTTATAACACCTGTTTCCTATTTCAAGGATCTGTTCCTTACTGAGGATTAAACCACAGTGTGTTCCTTTTCAAGTTAATAAAGAGCGCAATTTGTTCTTCATTTTATTTAGTCCTGCGTTTTTGCACTTGCGGTTAAATTAAAGCAATTTTAATTTAACCTACCATCTGTTTAAATTGTTTGAGATTTTACTGTTATCCAGTTCTGCTGCTTCCTTTTAACGGTTTATTTCAAAATTGTTTTTGCTCTTTATCAGGGGTTGGCTTTTAGTCCAAGTTACTCATGCAATGCTCCACAGATCATTTTATCATTTATTACATCAATATTAATTAATTAAAATAACCAGCTTAAGTCCTATTATTTCCAATAGTATCAGTTATGATTAACTGAATCCAGTGCTACCTCTGAACCCCAGAAGCAATCCACATATAAAGGCAATATATAAATATTAAATCAATGGATCTCCAAATCCAGGACCTGTCTGAACTAATGCTTGATTTTTCCCCCCTCATAAACATGAAGGAAAAAGTGCTTTTTCAATAGTGAACTTCTTAAAGGCAGGCACAGCCACACTTCTCTGTGCATTAATGATTCACCTGTGGAGATGGTTACCCGCATCAAATTCCTGGGTGTGCAGCTAACGAGTAGGCTGACTTAGTCGCTCAACAGTGAGACACTGGCGAAGCGGGCACAGCAGCGCCTGCATTTTCTGCATCGCATGAGAAAAGCACATCTTCCTTCTACTGTCCTGACCACTTTCTACAGGGGGACGATCAAGAGCATCCTGTCATACAGAATCACAGTCTGGTTTAGAAGCATCCCTGCTTCAGACAGGAAGGCGGTGCAGAGAGTGGTGAAGATGGCCAAAAAGATCATTGTCAGTTCCCTCTCTCCCATCCAGGACATAGCACAGACGCGTTGCTTGAGCAGAGTCCGTAAGATTGTCTGGCACACCACACATCCTCTTCACGACCTGTTTTCCTTGTTCCCTTCTGGGAGGAGGGGGCTCCGTGGCATCCGTAGCAGAACATCCAGATTCAACCATAGTTTCATTCCATACAGCATTAACCTTATGAACTCTCAAGCTTCCTCCTTCCGTTATGTATTCAAGATGGACAGTATTTAATATTTATTTGTTAGGTATATGTAAGGGTGTGGGTCTACACATATGTTGTTCACAGTACGTTTAGGTGTGTGTCATGTATGTGTTTCACTTTGAGAGCGGACAACTACATTTCATTTTTGATGTGTGCCATTGTGCCCACAGTAAAAAAAAATGACAATAAAGGTTATCTTACCTTATATCTGAAAAATGGGGATTTTCTTTCAGTTTTGATGATGACTAGATTCTCTCAGCTCTTTCATTTTGGGTCCCATTTGATCTTTATACAACTCGCAGATACTGTATCCAGGCAACACTGGAGTCATATTGTAAATTAAATTTAATAATGCTTGGTAGAGAAGGAAGGAAGGAAGGAAGGAAGGAAGGAAGGAAGGAAGGAAGGAAGGAAGGAAGGAAGGAAGGAAGGAAGGAAGGAAGGAAGGAAGGACCTACTTTACTAATAAAGTATTACTGCACAGAATGAAATTTATGCTAAAATAAAAAATAAATATATGTTCTTGGAATTTCTTACCAGGAGATGTGGGGAATACACAATGAATATCCTGTATAATAAAGAAACTGCAATAGATTAGAATTTAGTGGGCCTTATCTAATGAGATATCAGCTATTGTCTGCAAATGTGATTAAGCTAAACTAATGGCCTTCTGATTCATATATTTATACCCCATCTCTGAAGAAGCAAAAAGAGAATTTAATTAACAAATAATTAAAAGCAAATAAAAGGGCTTTTTTAACCAATTGGAATTTAGTATCTTAAGATATTTTAGGAATATATTTGAAAGATAGACAGGGTGTGAATTCCCAAGAGAAAAAAAATGACAAAATAACAACCATTAATAGTTTAGAAAAAATAAAAAAGGCAGGCGGGGAGTGTTTAACAGTAACTTTGTCTATCATTGACATGCAGACATAAAGCCTCATTTTCCAGCATCAACTTTTATGCAAGCCAGTTATTTTCATGCAACTTAGTTACTACTGCTATCCTCCAGTTGCAAACCCAAATTCAAGCCATAGGGAATGACCTTGAAGGATGGAGGAAGAGCTGTTACCATGGCAATGACCAAACAAGCAGGCCTTGATCCCATTCCAAGAAATTAGTTTGGGTAAAGGACTCAGACAGGCCCCTCCCTAGTTCACATGAGGATCAACTAGGAAGTCAGGAAGCACATTCAGACTTCAAGATGTTGTCACTGTAGCCGTTGCAATAAAAGAAGTTCTAGATCAGGGGTCTTCAGACTTGGCCCTTTTATGACTTGTGGACTTCAACTCCCAGAATTACTCAGCCAGGCACGCTGACTAAGGAACGCTGGGAGTTGAAGTCCACAAGTCATAAAAGGGCCATGTTTGAAGACCCCTGTTCTAGATCAACATCATATAGCGTTGGTTTGTTAGTGTAGTCTACCTAATAGAAGAGTTAGGTATGGAGGCAATTGGGTTGGCAATTTGCAAAATCGATGCCCTTATAGTTTTTTGCTGACTCAAAGATGGAGCAGTTCAAATAACAGAATAACAGAGTTGCAAGGGACCTTGGAGGTCTTCTAGCCCAACCCCCTGCTCAGGCAGGAAATCCTATATCATTTCAGACAAATAGCTGTCCAGTCCTTCTTTAAAACCTCCAGTATTGGAGCACCCACAACTTCTGGAGGCAAGCCATTCCCCTGATTAATTTTTCTAACTTTGAGGTAATATCTAGGTTGGTGAATTTGGAGAAGAATACCTAGACCATATAGAGACAGACTCAACCTTTGGCCAAAGAACACGTGTTGTTTGAATGAGAGTGTGTAAGAATGCAGTGTTCAAGTACTTCTCTTCCCAAATCTTCCGAAATTCATTTCTTTTCTGAAACCTTCAAAATTACAACCTGACGGCCTGCTGATTTGTTCCTTTCTGATGACAAAATGGTGGTGCCCAACTGTTGTTGTTTGTTTTTTCTCCTTCTAAATGCAGACCTTAACGTCTCTCTTTCTATGACTTTGGAAGAGAAACTCCAAGAAATCTTGAGAAACAATGTTGGACTGGTGCAGAACAAAGTTAACACCACAGGGGGAAAAAATGGGCATTCTCCTTCTGGAGTCACACAGTAAGAAAAAATGGTTGTGGCAAGGTTTTTATTTTATTTTTTTAAGTGCAAGCTAAAGGAAACCAAATCTTACCCACTCTTTCAACCAATCCTGAGTTTGGAGTAGACTTTCAAACTTCACACTCCACCTACTGCTATTTTTAGAGAACTGCATGAAAGGAAAAAGTCTGTTGTGTGACCAAGTTTCCCCTGTTTTTTCTTGAGTGGGAAGGCAAAGTCTGTTATTCTGTGTATAGTGTATAAAATAATCTCTAGACACATGCAAGTACAGTTAAAATGCATGTTCTCTGCAGATGATACAGAAAGAGAGAGAGAAAGGGAAAGAGAGAGAGAGAAAAAAAAAGATATATACTTCTTTAAATATTATTAAATAGAGTTTGCAAATAGAGTCTTAGAGGCGAGTACTGCAAACATTACAAAAGGGAGAAATTGCCATTGGTGCTCAGGGGTGTGCGGAGTTAGCCAGGCAAATTTTCTAGAGATTTTATAACGAAGCTAACCGATAGGGAGATGTTTAATTCCCACTCCCTTGCATGTCTGATATTTTAAAAACTAATAAAGTGTGATGTCATATTACCCCATCTGCTTCCACAAATTTCTCTAAGGAGTTTGTAGAAGGCATGTCTATACGCTTCTATTTTTAGTAATCAGTTTTGTGTAGTTCAAAAAAAAATTATATATAAGGAGAGGAAGAAATTGGGTGTGCACAGACCTCATCAACTCAAAAATTTGTCTGAACTGATTCAGAGGCATGCAATTAAGTCAGACTATTTGATTTGGAAACCCCGTTCAGTTAAGAGATTCGATCAGAGCACCCTCCAAGAGAATGTGCAAATCCAAATTTGCATGGGACAGGTAATCCTCAGCTTACAACAGTTCATTTAGTGACCATTCAAAGTTACAACAGCACTGAAAAAAAGTGGCATGACCGTTTTTCAGAATTACGACCGTTGCTAGCATCCTTATGATCACATGATCAAAATTTGGGCAACTTAGCAACTGACTCATATTTATGACGGTTGCAGTGTCCCGAGATCATGTGATCATCTTTTGCAAACTTCTGACAAGCAAACTCCATGGGGAAAAACCAGATTCAACTTAACAATCAAGTTACTAACTTAATATCGTGTTTCTCCCAAAATAAGACCCAACCGGAAAACAAGCCCTAGCATGATTTTACAGGATGCTTGTAATATAAGCTCCACCCCAAAAATAAGCCCCAGTTTAAATTGTCAGCCAGATGGACGCATTTAGTACCGTATTTTCTCCAAAATAAGACCTAACCCAGAAAATAAGCTCTAAGGCGTCTTTTGGAGCAAAAATTAATATAAGACCGGTCTTATTTTCGGGGAAACATAGTAACTGCAGTGATTCACTTAATAACCTGCAAGAAAGATAGGGGATAGAGGTGGGTGGAGGGGAGATGTAGAGAAAGGAGAAAGTAAGTAGTAGATGGAAAGAGGAGGGGTAAGTTTAGGTGTAGGAGGATGTGGGGGGGGTACCGAGCAGTTATTTAAATGGTTTGGTAAATGTGTTAGATGATTGTTATCAGTTGAGTTATTATTCTTTTTTATGTAAAAAACTTTTGTAAAATTTAATAAAAATATTTTAAAAAAAAAATAACCTGCAAGAAAGGTCGTAAAATGGGGCAAAATGTACTTAGCAATTGTCTCGCTTAGCAACAGAAATTTTGGGCTCAATTTGGTTGTAAGTCGAGAACTATCTGTATACTACTGGAATTCACATTTTAGTTCAATTTTTTTTTTTTTTTTGCTGGAGCACATTCCTGTGTCTATATTCAGACAACTTAGTTATAGAATTAATCCTTTGGGGGGATAATATCTCAAATCGTAGACAAACTAGTTGGCTTCATATAACATAATGAGTTATAAATAGACTAACATTTCTACGTAAAGCAAGCATAGCAAGTTGCATAATACATCTTTCAGGCCTTTAACTGTCCATTTTCAACATTCAGCCTCACTGCCCTAATTGCAATATGGGACATAATGAATATTCACAGTTATTTGAATATTCATTACCTTGCTAGGGCCATGTATATTGCCATTAAGTTTGGGGTGCAATTCTCAGAGGGTCTTGTAAAATAGCCCCAAAATGTAATATTTAATCAGACAGAAGCTCAAAAATATTAAATATTTGAGGAATAATAGTTTTTCATTTATTTTTATTGCTTTTTAATTAAGGAAAAAAAGAAAAAAGAGCAAAACACAAAGATAATAGTGATGGAGCTATATAGAAATATATTTGTATTTGAATAATAATTGCATTAGACAAGTATACGTAGAATTGTAACTGTTCGTTGTTATAATGGTATAACGTACTAGGTTTTTTTCAATCATATTTCTTTCATTTGCTTGTTAAAGCATTTTTTTACATATTCTTTTTTTTTCTTCTCTTTGATAATGTATGTCTCCAATAGGTGAGAAGTAACAATTTAAATGTTTTAGTGCTTTTATATTTATGCTTTTATGCCACTGTAAGCTGACCATATTCACTTTGAGTAGTGTTACAGACAACATATAAATTAAATGAAGGAAGCAGGGAAGGGAGGAAGGAAGGAAGGGAGGGAGGGAGGGAGGGAGGAAGGAAGGAAGGAAGGAAGGAAGGAAGGAAGGAAGGAAGGAAGGAAGGAAGGAAGGAAGGAAGGAAGGAACAAATAGTATTGCACCACTGAAAGACCAAATGAAGGACAGATTGACATGAAGACAATCCATCTATGTGGTCAATAAGAACTGACATCAGGTTGACAGCCTGTAACCAATAATATTGCATGAATTGCATGTATTTATTTATTTGATTTTTATCCCACCTTTATTACTTTTAACCATCTCAGAGCAGCAAACATGCATAATGCTCTCTCCTCTTATTTTCCCCACAACAACAGCCCTGTGAGGTTAGTTGGGCTGAGAAAAAAGGACTGTCCCATAGTCACCCAGCCAGTTTTTCATGCCAAAGGCAGGATTAGAACTCACATCTAGTTACTAGGCCAGCACCTTAGCCTCTACAGACTAGAGAAATTCAATTTTAATAAAAACAACAAATCTGCAGAAACGTCTTCCTTCTTATTTCCCCATCAGCACTCAAGAAAATCCACCTATCTCTATGTTCCACTACCTGGTAAGGAAGCCATTTTGTGTGTGATCTCCTGACTATATTGAGTCCTCCTAGATAAGCTCAGTTAACATTTACACCCTAATCCAGGGGTCTTCAAACTTGGCCCTTGTATGACTTGTGGACGTCAACTCCCAGAATTCCTCAGCCAGTGTTTCTGGCTGAGGAATTCTGGGAGTTGACATTCACAAGTCATAAAAGGGCCAAGTTTGAAGACCCCTGCCCTAGTCCTTTGGGGGCCATTTAAAGCCTTTTTTTATTTTTTCAAACCTTTTCAGAACCATTTTAAATTCAGATATTTTGCTGCTATGATATTGTCATGCTACTTTGTTGATTGCCATTGTTGTCTCTTCTTTACTGGTTGAGCTGTTCTCTGAAACGATGTTTATGTTGTTTTGCTGTTGAGTTAGTTCAGTTCATGGTTTTTCCCCCTTGCTGTTTTACGTGGTAGTTTTAGAACCCTCATTTTATAGAAAATTCTTGGCCACTCTTCACTGCTCAGAGAATTCCTGTTCTTGGGTGGTACAAAAGTACAATAGGGGGGGGGGGAAATACAGTAAAACACTTGAAGTTTATTTATTAGATTTTTATTTCACTTTATGACTTTATAAGTAATTGAAGACAGAGAACATACATAATACTCCTTCTTCCCCTTATTTTCCCCACACCAATCCTTTGAGATAGGTTGCGCTGAAAGAGAGTGACTGGTCATCCAGCCAGCTTTCACGCCTTACAACTTACAGTCACCTAGTGATTGGCCCCAAATCAACCAGCCAGCTGTCTTGCGTAAGGCAGGACTAGAACTCACAGTCACCTGGTGATTGGCCCAAAATCAACCAGCTAGCTTTCTTGTGTAAGGTGGGACTAGAATTCACAGTCACCTGGTGATTGGCCCAAAATCAACCACCAGCCTTCATGCCTAAGATGAGACAAGAACTCACTGACCCTTGGTTTCTACCTTAATGGCTTAACATGACAGATAAAATAAGAGATGACAACTGATCCCCAAGTTGGTGTATAAATGTTAAGGGTTATTATATCCAGCTTCGGTTAGTTCTGCTGATGCCTGTGTGAGCAGTCCCTGCTTCAGGAGATCCTTTGAAAGGGAGCCTCTTCCCAAGAGAACATGTCCTCCACCCCCGCCATGTTAAAAAATTGCAGAGCATTAAACAGTGGGGGGGGGGACTTTTTTTTTTTTTTTTGAAAAAGGTGAATGACACAAAATGCCGAGCGTTTCAGCAAAAGGCCATGAATCCAGAACTGACAGCAATTTTGGTTTAGTAGCTGCACTGGTTACAGAATGGGCAGCATATTGTAGGCACTGTGTTAGAGGTATGTTATGAATAACAAAAGCACTGGAGCATTTACATATTTGTTTTCAGCATTGTTGGCAGTTGGATTTCACTACTCCGTGCCTCTCTGCCAGAATCGCTAAACAGCTCTACATATGGCTTCTGAAGTACCATATGCCCTCAAAAATGTTAGCTGATGCCTAATGTTGCTGCTGGGCCGGCAGTGGCCGCACCATCTTTATTTAGATTTGTGCTTGCCATTTCAAACAAAAGAGTACGACTGAGAAGGCAGCTAGAGAGCCAAGATATTTGTTTTGTGTTCAAGAGTGCTAGAGGCAGGGCGGTTTTATGAATCGGGAGCTGCAACTGGGCAAAATTGTTCTGAACCTGCTGGAAGTCAGCAGGGTACATAGGTGCTCACATTGTGATGCCTTGATTGATGTTGCCTGATTTGGGGGGCTGGGGTAGAAGTAGGGTATAATGGGCAGAAGGGACAACAGCCAGATAAAAGGAACCTCAGGCCAGGGCAGAAATGTAATTTGAGTAAACGTCTCAGCCAATTTAGGATAATAGTTAAGCTGCTGTCCTAGAAACCAGGAGACTGTAAGTTCTAGTCCTGCCTTAGGCATGAAAGCCATTGGGTTGACTTTGGGCCAATCATCAGGAGTCTGAGTTCTAGCCCCACCTTAGGCATGACAGCTGGCAGGGTGGCTTTGGACCAATCATCAGGAGACAGTGAGTTCTAGCTCCGCCTTTGGCATGACAGCTAGCGGGTGATTTGAGGCCAATCACCAGGACTCTATGAATTCTAGTCCCGCCTTCAGCATGAAAGCCAGGTAGGTGACTTTGAGCCAGTCACTCTCTCTCTCTCAGCCCACCTCATAGGGTTGTTGCTGTGGGGAAAATAGAAGGAAGGATGGTATATTCACCACCTTGAGATACTCATTAGGTATGTTCACCACCCTGAGATACTTATTAAATAATAAAGACAGGATAAAAATCTAATAAATAAATAACTTTCCCAGGGGAAAAAGGAAAGAGGCACATTAAGACTTCCAATATTCTGTTGCCATAATCTTATAATAGCAATTACAATAGCATTTTAGACATATTTAGAGCCCTGGTGGCGTAGTGGTTAGAATGCAGTACTGCAAGCTACTTCTGCTGACTGCCGGCTGCCTGCAGCTTGGTAGTTCAGCTTCCTGAAATTTGGCAGTTCAAGTCTCACCGGCTCAAGGTTGACTCAGCCTACCATCTTTCTGAGGTCGGTAAAATGATGACCCAGATTTTTGAGGACAATATGCTGACTCTGTAAACCTCTTAGAGAGGGCTGGCCTCTTCCGGGTGCGCTCCATGGCATAGGACCCAGTTATTTACAAGACCACCTACTGCCAGTAAATACCTCCCACCGACCAGTTCGCTCCCACAGGGAGGGCCTCCTCAGGGTGCCATCGGCTAAGCAATGTTGGCTGGTGGTGCCCAGGGGGAGAACCTTTTCTGTGGGGGCACCGACGATGTGGAACGAGCTCCCCCCGGAACTCCGGACGTGTCATGATCTCCGCACCTTCAGAAGAGAACTGAAGACTTATCTCTTCAATCAAGCCGGCCTGGCCTAGAGCTCCTCGGGTTTTTTATGTAAATTTTAAATTAAGTAGTTAGGGTTTTAGTATGGGATTTTAATTTGGTTTTTTAGTAACAGCCTAGGTAATTTAATTCAGTTTTAAATATGTATTACTGTTATGTTTTAATTTGGCTGTAAACCGCCCCGAGTCCTACGGGAGAGGGGCGGTATAAAAGTTTACAAAATAAATAAAATAAATAAATATAAAGCACTGTGAAGTGGTATGTAAGTCTAAGGGCTATTGCTATATACCGCTCCATAGTGCTTTATAGCCCTCTCTGAATGGCTTACTAATGTCAGCATATTGACCCCCAACAACCTGGGTCCTCATTTTATCAAACTCGGAAGGCTGAGTCAATCTTGAGCTGCTCAGGATCGAACTGCTGGCAGTGGGCAGAGTCAGCCTGCAATACTGCATTCTAACCACTGCACGACCATGGCTCAGTAATATAAAAGTATTATTAGAATGCATGACGTTGTTTCCTAGTCTGATCTATGTGAGAGGGGTGGAGGAATGGCTAGACAAGTTTGTGTAACTGAATATAATTTTTCAGCCATCCAAATAAATTACTGTAAGTAATAACGCTTAAAGCAATCTGAATATTTGCCTCCTGTTGGAGCATGCAGAGTGATGGCTAGCAGGTCCCACCAAAGTTCCTTTCCCACTTTTTTTTAAAAAAAATAATAATTAAATATTTAAAAATAGAAAACTAAACTGCTGCAAAGAAAAGCCCCAGTTTTCTGCAACATATTCAGGAATGCTATATGAGAGAGGGGGGAAAAATGGGAGAAACTTCTAAACAATTTGCCTTCTGCTAAATGGATGTTTTCTTCCATCCTATTAGGGCTGCCGTTTGGAGAACATGCAAACATCTGCCATGACAGCCATATTGTGTGAACACCCACCACATGCTCTCAAAATATTAAAAAAGAAGCCTGTTCTAAAATGGAAGGCTATCTTAATCTAAAACACTGCACGAACACAGTAAACATTTAACAACCATGTTTAAAAGAGTAACTTCCAAATTTTTCACAATTGTAGCATGCCCCGGAGCAAACATGGAAATTAAAAGCCATATGGGCATACCGTTTTATTCTGCATGTGTCTCATTTTGCAGAAGGTGGTCCTATCTTAGAAGTATCTTCTGTTTCATGTGCTACTGGGGCCAAGTATACTTTTAAAAAGCTAAAATGGAAAGATGCCCACTCAAAATTAACACTTGGAATGCAGACTTGACATCCATACTCGTGTCTTACTAGCTATGTCATTAAGAGGCCACACTAAGCGCTTTTAGAAAATGTAACGTTATGATGATGCCTTCATCATATTACTGTAGCCATGAAGGCAACCTAAATTGAGTGAAATTGATTTTTTAGACCAGGTGATAAGTCAAAGCAAAGCAGAAAAGCAGATAAATCAGGTAAAGCTGGTCAATGAAGACCCTACAAAGCCCTCCTAAAGCTGACCTATCCTATGAGGTATTGTTGAATATGGGTTGAGCTCCATTCCAGTTCATCCAGCTGGACAATTTTTGGATGTGGGTTTAGCAATGTTCTTTAACTAGCTTTCCTCCTGTTCAGATCATATAGCCCAGTGATGGCGAACCTTTTAGAGACCGAGTGCCCAAACTGCAACCCAAAGCCCACTTATTTATCACCGGATGCCAGGTGAGCATGGCCCACTGGGTTGGCATGGCTGTGGTGGTCATGGCAGATTGGGTGGGTGTGGTCAAGGTGGGCATGGTCACCTCAATGTTGCTCGTGGGGAGGGACGCCTGTGGGGGGTGGGCAGGTTGAGGGAGATCCAGGGGGTCTCTGGCAGGTGGGGTGGTAGGCAGGAGATTCGTTCTGCGGGGTGAAGCGAGGCAGGGCGGGGGTGCCATTACCATGGGGTAAGGCAAGGGCCTGGGCGGTTGCTGCCTGACACCATCAGTCCCCGCACACAGAGGCCAGCGAGCGCATGGGGGCCGACAGTGTCTGTCAAGCGCCACAGCCTGCTGGCCCCTCAACCGGCACACTCTGGGGCTCCACAGCCCGCCACCAGCAGTTCAAAGAAACCACCTCTGAGTTGGATGGCTGGCTGACAGCCGAGGAGGTGATGCAGTGGGTAGTGCCTAGGAAAAGAAGAGCATGCAAGGCCAGGAGGGACGGGACAGGGGGGGAGGGAAACCAGCCGTCTCAGGATGCGTCCGGCCACGTGGGACCTCAGCAAGTTAGCAGGCGGCTGGTTGAAGAGGGACAGTTGCCATCTCCGGGCATGGCGCGCGTGCCCACAGAGAGGGCTCTGAGTGCACGTAGCTCCATTTGCTCAAGCGGC
The DNA here is from genome assembly GCA_034064705.1 of Bothrops alternatus. Taxonomy (NCBI): domain Eukaryota; kingdom Metazoa; phylum Chordata; class Lepidosauria; order Squamata; family Viperidae; genus Bothrops; species Bothrops alternatus. The sequence continues at coordinate 143,247 of JARGCV010000339.1, forward strand.
ATGCATGCACGCCCACTGCTCATGCAAATGGAGCGCATGTGCACACATGCGTGCAAGTGAGGCTGCATTTCCACAGCCTAGTTGCAAACAGCTCATCATCCAGTAGTGGGCCGCGATGCAGGTTGTGGACCCCTGGCCTACAGGGTCACAGTGGGAGAGAAAGAAAATATAACTAGGCAAATCCACCAGTCGCGGCCATTAATGTGTCCCACATCAAAACTGTGAACAATTTTCCACAAGGCAATGTGGAGCTTGGCTATTGGGACATCAGAGATTGTACTTTGTTGGGTCAAGGACTAGAGCAGGGGTAGGCAACCTTGGCTCTTTTATGACTCGTGGACTTCAACTCCCAGAATTCCTGAGCCAGCCATGCTGAGGGGAAAGGGAGAGCTTCCAAGCTGAGCCATGCTGGCTCAGGAATTCTGGGAGTTGAAGTCCACGAGTCATCAAAGAGCCAAGGTTGCCTATCTCTGGCCTAGGCCGCTTTATGACTCGTGGACTTCAACTCCCAGAATTCCTGAGCCAGCCATGCTGAGGGGAAAGGGAGAGGTTCTAAGCTGAGCCATGCTGACTCAGGAATTCTGGGAGTTGAAGTCCACCAGTCATCAAAGAGCCAAGGTTGCCTACCTCTGGCCTAGGCCTAGGCCTAGGCCGCTTTATGACTCGTGGACTTCAACTCCCAGAATTCCTGAGCCAGCCATGCTGAGGGGAAAGGGAGAGCTTCCAAGCTGAGCCATGCTGACTCAGGAATTCTGGGAGTTGAAGTCCACGAGTCATCAAAGAGCCAAGGTTGCCTACCCCTGAACTAGAGGAATACATCTTAAGACGGTCTTGAGGAAAAGTCTCTCCAGTGTATTTGAGGTTCAGCTTGCTCACTCGCTTCACCCGTACAATGATGTATTTATTAAGTTTCTATATAAATTATTACATTATTTTAATTGGCAGATTTGCATCTCCTCATTTATCTGCTTTTAGGTGGAACAAATGGGCCCGGAACATTAGTTCTGACCTCACATGTTGCATGCTTTATCTCAGTACATTTGGAATTTTCCCAACGCTGTTTTCATTGTCTCTAAAATGATTTCACCAAGTATTTTCCTTGAATAGTGACCGCAGTGTACAGTTCCTCATAAATGCAAGCTGGGTCCAGGTTGTTTAATTCCATCTTCCATCTTGTTTCCTGTCCAGTTCCTGTCCACTTGGTCTTTGGCCAATGGCATCAGTTTGATTGTAGCTCTTCATCATTCATGTTGTTTTTACCCCAGGTGATGATATGATTACTTGGCATCAAAATTATTTTCGGTTCCTAGCAACCTGCTTATATATTTTTCATGCTAATCTGTCCCTAGCTTGGCCTTTTAGGTTTTTAAAACTAATTTCTGTTTATATAGTTTATCTACCATCTCAATCCTTTCTCAAACTGGTCATTATAAGCAAACTGGATAACTTTAAAAACTGGGAGCTGAACTGGCTTATTTTTCACTTATTTGCCTTTTTATAATGATGATGATGATGATGATGATAAAAGTTGGAGGGGATCTTGGAGGTCATCTAGTCCAACCCCCGCTCAGCAGGAAACCCTATACTATTTCAGACAAATGGCTGTCCAATCTCTTCTTAAAGACTTCCAGTGTTGCAGCATTCACCGCTTCTGGAGGCAGGTTGTTCCGCTGATTAATTGTTCTCACTGTCAGGAAGTGTCTCCTTAGTTCTAGGTTGCTTCTCTCCTTGATGAGTTTCCATCCACTGCTTCTTGTCCTGCCTTCGGGTGCTTTGGAGAAGAGCTTGACTCCCTCTTCTTTGGGGCAGCCCCTGAGATATTGGAAGACTGCTATCATGTCCCCCCTCGTCCTTCTCTTCATTAAACTAGACATACCCAATTCCAGCAACCGTTCCTTATATGCTTTAGCCTCCAGTCCCCTGATCATCTTTGTTGCTCTTCTCTGCCCTTTTTCTAGAGTCCCAACATCTCAACATCATCCCAACACAGGGACTAGCTGTGATCTCTTCACATATTATAAGCAAGTCATCGGTCCTAGGTTGTATTAACAGAGGGATAGAATAAAGATCACGAGAACTGTTGATATCACTCTATAATGTCTTGGTAAGACTACACTGGAAATATTGCATCCAGTTTTGGTCAGCATGATGTAAAAAAGATGTTGAGACACTGGAAAGAGAGCAGAGAAGAGCAACAAAGATGATGAGGAGACTGGAGACTAAAACATAAAGAACGGTTGCTGGAATTAAGTATGTCTAGTTCAGTGGTTCTCAACCTTTTTAATGCCGCGACCCTGAACCGGTCGTAAGTTGAGGACTTCCCAACCAGTCGTAAGTTGAAGACTTCCCAACCAGTCGTAAGTCAAGGACCCCAACCGGTTGTAAGTCGAAGACTTTCCCTGCCCGGGAGTGCCGTGCATGTGTGGTGCCGCCCCCTGCGCCGGCCGAGGCGTAGCTGGCAAGGGGCAGCGACGGCGCAGGGCGACCACCGGCTGGGCCACCAGCTGGCCCAGCCCAAGGGAGATAAGGCACTCGCCGGGCCCCACGCGCGCCAGCAACCCTCCCTGCGCCCGCCGGCCTCCCACCTCCCACCCCTGGCCCTCTTTTACTTACATTTTTAGTAGTTGCTCAGCAGGGAGGGGTGGAAACTTCCAGAGAGCTCACCTTCGCTGCAGACAACTTGCAGCACCGTTTGCAGACTGGGACTTTTGGCGGGCTCAGCAGGGCAGAGACAGCCTGGACAATTCCTATTGGCTTTTGAAAGCCAATGGAATTAGACTCTATTCAAGAGAGTTTATTCTATTGGTTTTCAAAAGCCAATAGAATAAGAGGGAGTAGCACAGCTAAGGAAAAGGGGGGGAAACGGCAGATTTGTTTGGCGACCCCCGTGAAATGGCCGTTCAACCCCAAAGGTTGAGAACCGCTGGTCTAGTTTAATGAAGAGAAGGACGAGGGGGGACATGATAGCAGTCTTCCAATATTTGAAGGGCTGTCACAGAGAAGAGGGGGTGTCAAGCTATTCTCCAAAGGACCTCAGGGCAGAACAAGAAAGCAACAGATGAAAACTAATCAAGGAGAGACGCAATCTAGAACTAAAGAGGAATTTCCTGACAGTTAGAACAATTAACCAGTGGAACAACCGGCCTCCAGAAGTGGTGGGTGCTCCAACACTGGAGGTTATTAAGAAGAGACTGGACAGCCATTTGTCTGAAATGGTATAGGGTTTCCTGCCTGAGCAGGGGGTTGGACTAGATGACCTCCAAGGTCTCTTCCAGCTCTGTTATTCTGTTCTGTTCTCAGTTGAGGCTTTTTAACCATTAAATGGCTGAAAAACTACCCAACTGCATTTTAGCTTAGCATAGAATATTATAGAAACTCTGGCTGGGTGTCCACAATACTTTACACTAAGCTAAAGTGCAGTTGTGGGAACTTGGTCCTTATTGTAGTATGAGCCAGGCCAGGGGTGGGTAAATATGGCCCCTTTATGACCCATGGACTTTAACTCCCAGAATTCCTGAGTCAGCATGGTCAGGATCAGAATTTCTGGGAGCTGAAGTCCACAGGTCGTAAAAGGGCCATATTTGCCCACCCCTGAGCCAGATGTTTAGGTTAAGTTGCAATATCACTTAGCTGCTTGTGTATAAGCAGCTGCCAGTAGGTTTAATATTTAATATTTATCCCGTATCTTTGCAACTGAGTGAGCCCTCCTTTTAACAGAATAATTGAGAAAGGGGTGTTAGTTATTGAATTAAGTAGCTACTATATATCCTTGTGGCAATTAATGTCACATGTGTGATGTCATCTTTGCACAAATGACTTCCCTTTTATCAATTTATGCCATTCGTGTAAAGCAGGGGTTCTCAACCTTGGCAACTTTAAGACTTGTGGACTTCAAGTCTTAAAGTTGCCAAGGTTGAGAACCCCTGGTGTAAAGGGTCCTTAAGCGTGTGATGTAAGCAATGTGGTTTGCACCATTTGAGGATGACATCATTACACGCATGAAATAAATCACCACAAACCATGGTCTGTTGCATGTGAACCTGCTGAATGGCGATCTGATAAATTGATCTACTTCCATTCTCTGTGTCATCACATCCCAAATACTTCTCTCCCTAACTGGCAAATGTATCCTTGAACCCTGGTCCATTTTTGCCTATTTGCACAGGCCAGCATGAGGAAAAGTTGAGAGCTCCCAACATTTTCAGAGCCTAGGCATGGCAAACCGCCATGTCTGGAGGGATTTGCCTTTTTCCTTGGCAGCACACACAGGGCTGTCATCATGCACAACTGGCAGGACTCTGGCGTTGAAGGGCTGGCTCATGAATGCTACCCACATTGAACAGATGTGTCTCTGTGCGACATTCCTGCTCTCCAACACACTAGAGCACAGCTGGACCTTGGACAGCTGAAGGGAACGCCAGGGCAGCATTCCACCTGAAATGCAGAATTTAATGGAGCTCAAAATCTCTGCAGGTGGGGGAGGGAGGGAGGGAGGGGATGGGCCAAAAGCTTGGGAAGCAGAAAGAAGGCAACAGCTTTCTCTACAAATATAGCTATTCCCACATCCCAACCTGCAATTTAATGCTCTGCATAAATCATATTAGGGTCATTGCCCAAAGACACCAATGGACCTTCTGTGACAGGAAGGAAGGAAGGAAGGAAGGAAGGAAGGAAGGAAGGAAGGAAGGAAGGAAGGAAGGAAGGAAGGAAGGAAGGAAGGAAGATGGGTGGATGGGAGGGAAAAAGAAAGGAGGGAAGGAAGGAAGGAAGATGTGTGGATGGGAGGGAAAAAGGAAGGAAGGAAGGAAGGAAGGAAGGAAGGAAGGAAGGAAGGAAGGAAGGAAGGAAGGAAGGAAGGAAGGAAAAACAGAAAGAAGGCCCATCTTTGGTAGCCTCTTCTACCAGTATATTAGCTATGGCTAGAAGTTGCACCAGTGGTAGCAATCCATCGAGTGTGCTTTTTCAATCTACCAGCAAAGAGAGAGTAAACTGGCTATATTTAAAGCAGAGTACTCCTGTCTTCAGACCTGCAGTCCTTCAAGCATCTCCCTAGAGATAAATCCCAACAAAGGCCATAGATGTCATGGTTCCTTTTTTGTACAAATCACCATGCATTGCTTTCTGCTCTTAACTGCTTTTTTTGTTCGTACCACTTCAAAAGGGAATAGGGGAGTGGAGTACAGTTCTGCATTCTCTCTGTTGAAATGCAAGTTTCTAGACCTTAGGTTAATAAAATTGCAAGTGTGCAAACAATGCCTGTTAATGAATATCACATCAATCCAAAGAAGAGTTGAATTCACATTTTAAAGATAATATCCTCGGCTCTGGTATCGCAGATTCCTCCCCCACCTTGTCTAAATCATAGAAAAGAGTATAAAGATTTAACAACAAATGTATCAGCCCAATTAATTGGTTAGAACAAGTCAAACCATACCGAGCAGTGATTTTCAAACTTAGCAACTTTAAGATGAGTAGACTCCACTTCCCAGAATTCCCTAGCCAGCATCCTGAGCTTTGAAAAAAAAGTTTGATAGACAAGTAGTCTTCAACTTACAACCACAACTGAGACTGGATGTCATGGTTCCAACAGATGAAACTCTTTAAAGAACTTCCAGGCATTGTTTACCTTAAAGAATCTTTGTGGGAGTAGCATAGCTTCGGCACTAACATAGTTGAAGCCAAAAACTGGATTCCCCTCCCTTGAGCACATAGTATGAAAGCACAATTCCCTCCTCCAATTAACCGTCATAAATCACATTCTCCAATTAGTTTTTTTTTTTTTTCCACATTTCTCTGGGTGAAGCAACTGGTGACAAAAGGCTGCCTCCCCTATTGAAATGCAGGCTCTCCCTCCTGTTCTACAACCCGCCAATTCTTATCATCTCTTATTTCAAGCTCTGAATTCACACACTAGTACACTATTGTTATGTCTAACTAACTCCCACCACATTCCGCCTCCCCCCCCCCAGCATTATCTAATTCTAAGAGTAAAGGATAAGAAAGAAAAAGGCTGCATCTTCATATGTTGTCAAAGCAAGAACATCCAAGGTTAGCAGCGTTGACACTGGAACTTCCATCACTAAATGAGGTGGTCATTTAGTGAGTTTTGCCCAATTTGACAACCTTTTTGTTTGCCATGGTCATTAAATGAATCCAGCTTCCCCATTGACTTTGCTTGTCAAAAGCTAACTGGGAAAGTTGCAAATGACAGTCTCATGACTCTGGGACTGTCGTAAATGCATGTTGGTTGCCAAGCACCTAAATTTTGATCAATGAGCATGGGGGTGTTTATGGCGGTTGTAGGTGTGAGGGCTGGTCATGAGTAGCTTTTTCCAGCACTCATGTATCTTTGAATGATTGCTAAACAAACAGTCGTAAGTCAAGGACTAACTATAGAGGAACACATAGCTTAGAACAGGGGCAGGCAACCTTGGCTCGTTTATGACTCGTGGACTTCAACTCCCAGAATTCCTGAGCCAGCCATGCTGAGGGGAAAGGGAAAGTTTCCAAGCTGAGCCATGCTGGCTCAGGAATTCTGGGAGTTGAAGTCCACCAGTCATAAAAGACCCATGGTTGCCTACCCCTGGTAGAACAATGTTTCTCAACCTTGGCTGCTTGAAGATGCTGTAGACTTCAACTCCCAAAATTGGGAGCTATGCTGGCTGGGGAATTCTGGGAGCTGAAGTCCACGCATCTTCAAGCAGCCAAAGTTGAGTAACACTGGCTTACAATATTTGTGTGTGCCTTTGTGTATTTATGGCAATGGGCCAGGATACGTGCGGGACCGTCTTCTGCCTCATGAATCCCAGCGACCGGTTAGGGCACATAGGGTTGGCCTCCTACGGGTCCCGTCTGTTAGACAATGTCATCTGGCGGGGCCTAGGGCAAGGGCCTTCTCTGTTGCTGCCCCAGCCCTCTGGAACCAGCTTCCCTCAGAGGTTTGTACTGCTTCCTCCCTCCTAGCTTTCCGAAAACTGTTGAAAACTCATTTATGCAGACAGGTTTGGGGCGTGTGAGCTGCACTCTGCCCCTGGGCCTTTGACTGTGTCTGTGTGTGGTATGAGTGAAATAAATTACCTAGTTTTTATACTGTAAATTAGTAATTTTAATTTATTTATGTTATGTTTTTTATACTTGTATTCTTGTTGTGAGCCGCCCTGAGTCTTGGGAGAAGGGCGGCATATAAGTTTAATAAATAATAATAATAATAATAATAATAATTATTATTATTATTATTATTATTATTATTTAAGAGGAAGACACCACCATCCTCTTAAATGCGCTCCAGAAGCTGATTTAATATTTTTTTTTCACCTCCATGCTCTCCCCGCCATCCTGAATCCTCCAGTAAGCAGTAATCAAAATGGATAGAAAATACAAATATGTCTCTTTGCTATATCGGCCTCTTAATCCTAAGAGTAATTCTGAAAATGCAGCATTATACAAGGCCTCCATTAATCCCTTACAAATGCTTTTTCTGACCTACTACGTTCATGTTAACAGGTCTTTTAAGTCTGATTGTCCAGTGATTTGGGAAATGTCCATATGCAAAAATAAGGAGATGGAAAGCCACACAAGGAAAGAGCCATTAACATAATCTGATGTGTGTTCTCTCCCCCCCCCCCAATAAAACAAAAAACAAAAACCAATTTTCTCTTATGGAAACCAGATAGCTCTACAATTAATCCTGTATAATTACACAGGGGTGATATTAAGTGTATTGTTTCCCTTTGTTTTTTTCAATAACAGGGATGAAAAAATATCAAACATGTTTTAGCATTCCTCAAGGGAAGCAATGCTCGGTGCATGGATTTTGAGTAATGATGGGAGGCAGGGAGAAAGAAGGAACGATGTGAACAACTTAACGGTGTGGTTAATTTCCTCTAGCAAGAGGGAGCCCCGAAGAACTGTGCTGCAGCTAGATGACTCGTGTAAGTGAGCCAAACCACGTATCAAACTAGGGCAGATAAAGGCAGCAGGGTCCACAGAGCATGCAAAGAAGGAGTCAAGACCATAGCCACGACACAGGAGGTCCTCGACTTTCGACCACAATTGAGCCCAAAATTTATGTGGCTAAACAAGACAGTCATTAAGTGATTTTTGTCTCATTTTACCATCTTTTTTGCTGCAGTTGTTAAGTGAATCACTGCAGTTCACACGGTTGTTCAGTGAAACTGCCTTCCTCATTGACTGTTTGTCAGAGAGTTGTAAAAGGTGATCACGTTACCCCGAGACACGGCAACCACTATAAATATGAGCCAACTGCTAAGCATCCAAAATTTGATCACATGACCACGGGGAGGCTACAACTGTCATTAAGTGTGAAAAATGGTCATTCCGTGACACGGTAACTTTGAACGGTCACTAAATGAATGATTGTATGCTGAGGACTAGCTGTAATGTGATCAGAGCTTTATCTGTATTTTTTATGTGTGCAATCAGGCTATCTTTAGCCAAGGCTTGATTTATTGATTCTTCTAAGGCAGCGGTTCTCAACCTTTTTCAGACCGCGACCCCAACCTGCGACGGCCAGCATCGCGCATGTGTGGCGCGCACGACGGCCCGCATTGCGCATGCGCGGCGCGTGCACGATGGCCCACATCGCGCATGCGTGGCGTGCGCATGACGGCCCGCATTGCACATGCGCGGCGCAACAGCCTGCACCGCGCGTGCGCGGTGCTGCCCCCTGCGCCGGCCGAGGGGAAAAGGGGGAAAAAATGGCGGACTGCGGTGTTTGCCGACCCCCGTGAAATGGTTGTTCGACCCCAAATGGGGTCGCGACCCATAGGTTGAGAACCGCTGTTCTAAGGTCCATGGTACCACTAGCCTTAATCTCCAAATTTCTAATATGTAGGCCAGTGGTGGCGAACCTATGGCACGCGTGCCAGAGGTGGCACTCGGAGCCCTCTCTGTGGGCATACGTGCCGTTGCCCCAGCATCGCCTCCCCCCACGACCGCCTCCTCACCAGCAGCCCCCCTGGAGGAGAATCGCCCCCGAGCGTGACCCACACGGGGCAGCACAGCCAAGGACATGGCAGCCAGGCAGCGTAGACAAGACTCTGCCCTCATGCCCCATCCCGCACAGTTGATGCTGCAGGGTGCGGGCAGAGGGTGTGGACACCATGGCGCTGCTGGGCTGCCTGGGCGATCTGCGGCGGGCCCTGGAGGCGGTGAGTGGCCCTGTGGGCAGGTGGGGTGGGGGACGGGGTAGGGGCAGAGCAGGGGTAGGGCAGGGGGTGGAGCAGGGGCGGGGCCAGTTTTTGGGCACTTGGTCTCTAAAAGGTTCGCCATCATTGATGTAGGCATTTATCTTCTTTCTCTTTTTTTTAATCTGTCCAGCTTTTGCAGCCATGTAACAGAGGTAGCCCCTCAACCTATGACCACAGTTAAGCCCAAAATTTATGTTGCTAAGCGAGACAGATGTGAGGTGAATTTTGCCCCATTGTATGACTTTTCTTGCTACAACTGTTGTGAGTCATTTCAGTTTTTAAATTAGTAACACAGTTGTTAAGTGAATCCAGCTTCTCCATTGACATTGCTTGTCAGAGGGTCACAAAAAGATGTGACTTCCCCCCCAGGAAGTTACAACCCTCATAAATACGAGTCAGTTGCCAGGAGTCTGAATTTTGATCTTGTGACTGTGGAGATGCTGCGAAGATGAAGAATGGTCCTCAGTCACTTATTTCAGTGCTGTTGTAACTTTGAACGGTCACTAAATGAATTATTGTAAGTTGAGGACTAGATGTATTTGTATTTAATTGTATTCAGAAAGGTGACTTGGTCCTAATCTACACTCTAGGTCAGGGGTCTTCAAACCTGGCCCTTTTATGACTTGTGGACTTCAACTCCCAGAATTCCTCAGCCAGAAACACTGGCTGAGGAATTCTGGGAGTTGAAGTCCACAAGTCATAAAAGGACCAGGTTTGAAGACCCCTGCTCTAGGTGGAGAGAAAGAAACTGCAAATGCCCCTTCCACAGCAAGGTTAGCAAAAATGTTTAAAAATATGTCAGATAGATGTTGGAAATGTAAACATAATATAGGCACGTATTATCATATTTGGTGGACATGCAGGAAGGCAAAGGCTTATTGGAAAAATATACAGATGTGGTTAGAAAAAAATATTGGACGAACAAGTGGATTTTAAACCTGAACTTTTTTTACTAGGCATTATGTCTGAAAAGACTAATAAGCAGAAATTATACTTAATTCTACATATTACCACAGCAGCAAGAATAATTTTTGCACAATACTGGAAGAATGAAGGATTGCCATTAGAGGAAGAAATAATCAGGAAGATATTGGAATGTGTAGAGATGGACAGATTAACTATGAGACTGAAAGACAAAGAAGATACAGACTACTATCAAATTTGGAATTTACATAAGAACATAAGAAGAGCCATGCTGAATCAGGCCAAAGCCCATCGAGTCCAGCATTCTGTGTCACAAAGTGGCCCACCAATTGTACATGGGGATCTTGAGCATAAAGAGAAGGCAAAACCCTCCCTTTCCCTTGACCCCCAACAAATGGTACCCAAGGGAATTTATTTTATTCTTGGTTAGAGAAAAGAATGAAGGATTAGGAATTGAACATGTATTAGCTTAGCAAACTCCAGACAACTTGTTGATTGGGAAAATTAACATATATTGATGAAAAAAAAATAATAAAAAAGATTAAAAAAAAAGAAACTGCAAATGCCATTGAAACGTTTATGTGGCCCTGGATTCAGATGTAATTTATAATCTTATCATTTAGATATGATTAAACATATCTGTCTACCACCATTGCAGCTGGGCAGCAGAGATTTACTTCACACCTTTTTTATGATGCAACCTTATATTGCTTCTTGCTTTGGGTAGACTGAGTTTTATATGGTCACCCACCATCTTAGATGCTTCCAATTACTTTGGGAATGTTTCTGATTTTCTCTTGAATCTAGTAAGACGGTGTCTCCCATTGTTGGCTGCTTGAAGATGTGTGGACTTCAACTCCCAGAATTCCCCAGCCATCATTTGGTAAGATCTTATTCTGTTTCATTCTGATTCCAACCTGGCAAGATGGGTAAACTATCTGGATATTTGACACGTTAGATTAGGTTGTGTTTCTCCCTCAAGCTCTCTAGCGAACCAAAATTACATTCAATACATCTTTGCCTCAGAATGTTATTTTTAGCCATTTATTCAGTCAATATCCTGCTTTTTCATCAAAAACTAGTAACTTATCAGCTTTCACAAATATGTTTACAACCTGGGCAAAATTAATTTAAGATCTTTTTAAAAAATGTAATGTATGAGAAAACAAAATTACCAGATTTGTTTGCATACTTAAACATATTTTTACAGTGTTTTTATTTTAAACCACAACATTTTATGGATTAGCTCATTAAAAGTTGGCTTTGGATTCTGGTGTCTTTAACCATGTTTGTGTGCTTAAACTGTTTGAGTTAGAGATCTACCCTCTATTTTCCCCATTAAATGACTCCTCTTTAACATCACCATGGCAGCAGACAAAGCAATGGATTCCTTCACACAACAAAATGGTGTGCTTTTCTCATGCCTGTGAGGAGAAGATGGCGGCATAACAAGAACTGTCCCCACAACATGCATTAAACACTGGAGGTCTTTAAGAAGAGACTGGACAGCCATTTGTCCGAAATGGTATAGGGTTTCCTGCCTGAGCAGGGGGTTGGATTAGATGACCTCCAAGGTCCCTTCCAACTTTTATTACTACTACTACTACTACTACCACTACTATTATTATTACTACTACTACTACTACTACTACTACTACTACTACAATAATAATAAACCTGCATCTGGAACATGATGGCATTGCACTATTTTCCAAAGAGCTTCCCTACATAAGATTGTACAGGTAGTCCTCAACTTACAACCATTTGTTTAGTGACTGTTTGGCACTGAAAAAAAGATGACCATTTTTCACACTTACAACCATTGCAGCATCCCCATGGTCACATGATCAAAATTCCAACACTTGGCAACTGGCATGTATTTATGACGGCTGATGGAGTATTTCAGGACCATTCCCACTTTCTGAGAAATTATTGTTCCCAGAATCGGACTATTACAGTGACTGTCCTTATAGAGATCTACTCCCTATGTTCCTTTCCATGCCTTAGAAATATATAATGCAGGCTATTAACCCGGGTATTAAAACCTGGAATGGAGACGGATAACAGAATCCGGACAGTTGTCCTTTCTTCAAGATACGACTATGGTGTGAAGGATAGAGATATACAGTAATAAACAATGTTGTTTATTGTACATGCTGATATTATCTAAAAGGATAAGGCACAAGGCTAGAAACCAGGAGACCGTGAGTTCTAGTCCCACCTTAGGCATGAAAGCCGCCTAGATGACTTTGGGCCAATCATCAGAAGACTCTGAGTTCTAATCCTGCCTTAGAGAGGAAAACAGAGCAGATGCCTTGGGCCAGTGACTCTCTGTCAGCCCAACCTACCTCACAGGGTTATTGTTGTGGAGAAACTAGGAGGGGGAAAGATTGTTAGGTATGTTTGCCACCTTGAGTTGTTTATAAAAAAACAAGGAAGGGAAGAAGAAAGAAGAAAGAAAAAAGAAAAAGAAAGAAGAAAAAAAATGAGAGAAAGAAAGAAAGAAAAGAAAGAAAAAGAAAGAAAGAGAGAAAGAAAGAAGAGAGAGAAAGAAAGAAAAGAAAGAAGAGACAGAGAGAGAGAGAAAGAAAGATAGAAAGAAAAAAAGAAAGAGAAAAGAAAGAGAAAGAAAGAAGAGAGAGAAAGAAAGAAAGACAAAAGAAAAAGAAAAAGAGAAAGAAAGAAAAAGAAAGAAAGTAGAGAGAAAGAAAGAAAGAAAGAAGAGAGAGAAAGAAAGAGAAAAGAAAAAGAAAGAAAGAAGAGAGAGAGAAAGAAAGAAAAAAGAAAAAGAGAGAAGAGAGAAAGAAAGAAAAAGAAAGAAGAGAGAAAGAAAGAAAGAAAGAAAAAGAAAGAAAGAAGAGAGAAAGAAAGAAAGAAAGAAAGAAGAGAGAGAAAGAAAGAGAAAAGAAAAAGAAAGAAAGAAGAGAGAGAGAAAGAAAGAAAAAAGAAAAAGAGAGAAGAGAGAAAGAAAGAAAAAGAAAGAAAGAAAAAGAAAAGAAAGAAGAGAGAAAGAAAGAAAAGAAAGAAAGAAAAAAGAAAAAGAAAGAAAGAAGAGAGAGAAAAAGAAAGAAAAAAGAAAAAGAAATAAAGAAAAGAAAGAAGGAAGAGACAGAGAGAGAGAAAGAAAGAAAGAAAGAAAAGAAAGAAAAAAGAAAGAAGAAAGAAAGAAAGAAAGAAAGAAAGAAGAGAGAGAAAGAAAGAGAAAAGAAAAAGAAGAGAAAGAAAGACAAAAGAAAAAGAAAGAAAGAAAGAAGAGAGAGAAAGAAAGAGAAAAGAAAAAGAAAGAAAGAAGAGACAGAGAAAGAAAGAAAGAAAGAGAAAGAAAGAAGAGAGAAAGAAAGAAAAGAAAGAAAGAAGAGAGAGAAAAAGAGAAAAACAGTAAGAAAGAAGAGAGAGAGAGAAAGAGAAAAGAAAAAGAAAGAGAGAGAGAAAAAGAAAGAAAAAAGAGAAAGAAAGAAAGAAAGAAAAGAAAGAAAAATTAAGAAGAGAGAGAAAGAAAGAAAAAGAAAAGAAAGAAGAGAGAAAGAAAGAAAGAAAGAAAGAAGAGAGATAAAGAAAGAAAGAAAGAAAGAAAGAGAAAGAGAAAAAATAGGTCAGAGAGTCATATTATAACCATATTAAGGTGAACATGGAAGATACCTATCCTTCCAACCCCACCTCTGCCATCAGAACTGATAAAGCGAAACATTTTCTTCTTCCTCCTCCTCCTCCTCCTCCTCCTCCTCCTCCTCCTCCTCCAGGAAAAACAGCCCAGTTGCCTTTTGAAAAAGCACCTTTGAGGCAGCCCTGATCTGGAGGACTGAGAAGCTCCACAGACTTTTCAGAATCTGTGCCATCTCCACACCAGGACGAGAAGACCATTGCATCAGCTTTATTCTCCATAGCAAATTGGGTGGCACTTCTCTAATGTGGGCCCTTCTCCTGAAACAAAAAACACGGTTCTGTTTTTCAAATAACAAACTTGCCAAGATTTGCCAGTGTCTTTAGGAATAAGATAAAGCACATGAAAAGTAAAGGTTCAGCGGGGGAGAAAATGAACCTGACAGCTCTGCCTTTCTCTTCTTCAGAGACGTTGCTGGTTTGTCACAGGACAGAAGGCGTTTTACATTTATGGCCTTGTTAACCAGCTTCTGCGAATTTCCACCCATCGATTAGAGTTGCCTCCTTCAGCTTTCTCCCAACCTTTCCCAACCCATCTGGAGGACGTCACATTGAGGAAGGTTGATGCAGAAGATCTGTGTCTTTGGAGAGGGTGTATTATTTTTAAAAAAAACATTTAACCCCATTTTTGAAAGCATTCTCCCCTCCTTTACTTCTTGGCCTCTTAGGTAAGGTGACCAACCATCCTCCTTTAGGGAGGACAGTCCTCCTTTTGTGAGTTCTGTCCTCCCTCGAAAAGTGTCCTCCTTCATGTCCTCCTTTTCAATATTTGAAGACTAATCTGCAGGGCTTTTCTTTTCCTCATAGAACACTCAGAACGGTGTTCCGGTACTTTTTTTTGATGGTTTTGTTTTCAACTTTTGCATGAGCTGTGCTACTCCCACTGTTGGCTTTCGAAAGCCAATAGGAATTGCTGCTGAGTGCCCCAAAACACCCGGCTGGCAAACTTTGCACGTGCAAGTTGTCTGTATTATTGCTGCAATGAATAAAATGTTTCTTTTATTTACGATATTTTTTCTTCAATTTATTTGTGTCCTCCTTTTCATTGTAAAAAAGTTAGTCACCTTACTCTTAGGTTGGGATGCATACGTGTGTTTAGAGTGCCTTGCAATTAATACCTTTACCAGAGAAGATGTTGGCCTGTTTGAGCACCCAGCTGAAACATGTTTTTCATCAGGGTGCAGCTGTCAACCTCTTTTCATTCTCTCTCTCTCTTTTTTTAAAAAAAATGTCCCTTCTTTTTCAAAACTTCTCTTTGGAATGTGCGCAAAGTCTCCATTGCAAAAACTGTGGGGTGCGGGGCGGGGCATATGGAAGGAGAAGCCCACTCCAAGCTGGACAAGGAACACTTAGTCCCTCTTTTTTAAAAATAAAATAAAATAAAATAAAATTATGAGCTCTCTCTTGAATGGACCTCGTACTGGGAAGACCCTGGTGTGAAACACTTTGCCACTTTCCTCTGTTTTGCTTCAACGGCTTTGTCTTGCGATTGAAAACCAATTAAAGTTTTCTATAAATCTGTTAGGCCCGGCTTTCACACCGCTGGGGGAACTCTCGGCTGCCTGCTCGGGTTGCCCTCTGGATGCCTTGTCCCCTTTTTTTGTATTCCGGCTTGACAATTGTTGTATCGATATAATGGTCTCTTTCTCCCTCAGTCTCTATAGATACAGATTTGCAAGGAAAACTAAAGGATTTCCACTGCTATTCATTGATCAGCCCCCACCCCACCCCTGCTCGAACAGTGGTGCCCTTTCTCTGTGGACTCCTTTGCCCCTCCTCTGTTGGAGTCACTGTTACAGGGTGGGGGGAACAGATGGCTACTGATTGGGTGAGCTTTGTGGCTTTAAGGCTGAATACTTTATGGAAAAGGACTTTATCATGCTTCATTGGGCAGAAGAACAAGGAGACAAGATTTACGACTGGAGAAAATAAATCTGTCCCCCCCCTCTCTCCCTCCTTCTCTTTCTCTCTCTCTCTCTCTCTCTCTCTCTCTCTCTCTCTCTCTCTCTCTCTCTCTCTCTCTCTCTCTCTCTCTCTCTCTCTCTCTCTCTCTCTCTCTCTCTCTCTCTCTCTCTCTCCTTCCCTCTTCCTCTGAATTTTGAGTTTCTTCCACTTTCTCCAGCTAGATCAGACCCCTGCTTCTCCTTTTTGCTTGGTTCTTTTTGCTCAGAATTCTCTCTTTCGCATAGGCAATAAAAGAACCAAGGTTTCTAGAGTTGGCCAATACCTTTAGGCTACAGCTGCCTTGTCTTTCGCTGTTCTCAGAGCTACGCTTAAGAAGGCTGAGTGGCTTTCAGGGGAAGAAGGCTGAAAGATGGGATGGCTGGGCCTTTCAGGCGCTTTTGGATGGATTGGGGAGACCAATACAATTATGGGGGATCCAGAGAAGAAGAGACAATTGTTCTTCCTTCCCTAAGCATAGAAGTTATGATCATCTGCTCTTTTTTTTAATATATTTTATTGATTTTATAATTTTAACAATAAATGCTTAAAACACACCATAATGATTACGTACTTATACAACTCAACTTAATACATTCTTTTTCATCTTTCTATTGCCCTCTCCCACACAATACAAAAAAAGAAACCAAAAACATATAAATTTAATATATTCTATTTATATCATCCCAAACTCTTCCCAATACATATACCATAATATTTGTGAGATATCAACATACATTCTATTAGATTCATATATACAATATTTTAAATGAAATAAATACCTACACTTGACTATGGGTGTTGCTCGGGCACCACCCCCTTCACCACATCCACCCTCTCTCTTCCTCCCTATCTTCTCTTCCTACTTCCCTCTTCCTCCACCTCTCTCCTTCCCTCTCTCTCCACTCCTCTTCTCCTCCAACCTTCCTACTTCCTTCTCCCCTCTTTCACTCTTCCCTCTCATCCCCCTTCAGATGTAGTCCAGAGGTACTGTCCGAGCAACTCCTCTCGTTAATAATTCTATCTCCGTAAGTATTTTTATTATATATTACAAGTATTGCAATTGAGTACAAAACAAATATTACAATTGAATACAAAATAATCTAACACCCCCCCAACCTCCCCCCCCACCTTCCTGGAGTGAATACAGGGTAATTAAAAAAACCACTATATTAAACAAAATTAATATATAAATGCTAATAAGAATTTAAGCATAGAAGTTATGATCATCTGCTCTTAAGCGCATTGCAAGACATTAGGGTCAAACTGTAGGAAAAGTTTCATTCGAGTCATAGTATTTGTTCCCTGAGCACGTGGCTGTCATTTGCCTTTGCAATGGCCTCTGCCTGGTGTTTGTTTGTTTGTTTGTTTTTTAAAAAGGTAAATAAATAAGCAGGATTGGCAGCTGTGACCAAATTGGAAGGACACCTATTCACCAGCAATTATTCAGTAACCAAAAGACGTCACCTCTCCTTCGATTTTCCAACCAGACTTTTCACAACTGCAGGTCTCCATTGAAGGGCTAGTTAGAAACATGGGCTGTATATATTAGTTCCCATTTAATTTCCCATTTGTTTCCCATTGTCAAGTAAACTGACTTAAATGTTTGCCATTTAAATATATAATGAGACACGAAGAGACATATGCTACGTGGCTTTCTGATGTTTTCCTTTTCCTCTCCCTCTCCCTCCCCACCTCTCTCTTTTGCTTTTTTTTTCTACACGTCTCTTTTTTTGTTAGAGGCAAGACAAATTAAGCTGGCTACATCTGCCTGCCCACTGCTGGGGATAATGGCAGCCTTCCCACTCCCCGGCCCCAGAGACAAAGTGAGAAGTGCCCCTGCCTTTATAGAGGGCCTTTGCATCGCTGACCAGGATATAGCTAGAGAATAAAAAATGATGCAGCGGGCAAAGCTGGAGTAGCAAACCAGAGGATGGATAGGAGACCAAGCACTTATTGTACCGTAGATTTTTCCTCCAATAGCAGGCTGCCACCTCACAGCCTCTGCTGAATGATGGGGCTGCCCAGCTCTGAGCAGCTGATTTGCATCTCTGACCTTTGGTCTCTAATAATAATAGTAGTAGTAGTAGTAGTAGTAGTAGTAGTAGTAGTAGTAGTAGTAATAATAATAATAATAATAATAATAATAATAATAATAATAATAATAATAATAATAATAAAGTTGGAAAAGACCTTGGAGGTCATCTAGTCTAACTCCCTGCTCAGGCAGGAAACCCTATACCATTTCGGACAAATGGCTGTCCAGTCTCTTCTTAAAAACTTCCAGTGTTGGAGCATTCACCACTTCTGGAGGCAGGTTGTTCCACTGGCTAATTCTTCTAACTGTCAGGAAGTTTCTCCTTAGTTCTAGGTTGCTTCTCTCCTTGATTAGTTTCGATCTGTTGCTTCTTGTCCTGCCTTCCTTCAGCTGCTTTGGAGAATAGCTTGACTCCCTCTTCTTTGGGGCAGCCCCTGAGATATTGGAACACTGCTATCATGTCCCCCCTCGTCCTTCATTAAACTAGACATACCCAATTCCAGCAACCGTTCCTTATATGTTTTAGCCTCCAGTCCCCTGATCATCTTTGTTGTTCTTCTCTGTACTCTTTCTAGAGTCTCAACATCTTTTGTACATCGTGGTGACCAAAACAGGATGCAGTATTCCATGTGTGGCCTTACCAAGGCATTGTAAAGTAGTATTAATACTTCACGTGATCTTGATTCTATCCCTCTGTTAATGCAGCCTAGCACTGTGTTGGCCTTTTTTTCGCAGCTGCCTCTGATCCAGCTGCCTTGCCTGCAGCCCAGCACCAAAATCCCAGTGGTTGCTATCTATCCTGACCTGAAAAGGGCCATTTCTGGCCCCACCAGAACTCTAACCCACTGGATAATGTATCTTTGTGGCTGGGTGTTTACTTATTTATTTCATGTATTTATAGCAGTTATAGGATCATCCAATTCAAATAAAGGCATTCTGGGTGGCCCTACGTTAAGCCCACAAATAAAAATGCCCCCAAGACAAACCAAAGGACAGTGTGATTGGTTAAAAAGAAATAATGGAACAAGTTGGAACAAGATTACACTCTTTGCTAGAGAATTTTAATTTCTCTGTTGGTGAAAAATAAATTAGAAGCTCTCGCAGTTGACTGCATTTAGCTGATTCAAAATAACCTTTTTATATTCGTATCAAAATATTTACAATACCATACTTTTTTTTTTACAGCAACATAGCACAAATGAAGACTTCTTACAGAGAGATACAGAGACAAACCCGAGACTGAAAATTCAGCTTCTAACTCCATACCCTTTTGCACAGACTCAGCAGCACTTTCTTCACATTGGCTGACTGAGTTACCACATGACTCTTCCTGCTCATGAATATTCCAACACTCTTGCAGGTGGGAATTCTAGTTTTCCTGACCCAAACACCCAAGCAAAGAACCAGACTTTCACTGCTAACCTGCAGGGTTAGTGCAGTCCAATGCCACAAGGTCAATTCTTCTGGGCACTAATTGGTCAACCCTCACATATAATTGGCTATTAACCTGAAGATCTTCCACATGCAGATCAGGAGCATCCCCACTGAGTTACAATACCTCTTATTCTGTTGTTGTTGTTAAGTCACTAAGTTATGCCTGACTCTTCACAACTTCATAGACCACAGCACACACACCCCCATCCTCCACTGTCTCCCGGAGTTTGCCCAAATTCATGTTCATTGCATCAATGACACTATCTAACCATCTCATCCTCTGCCATGCCCTTCTCCTTTTGCCTTCCATCTTTCCAAAACATCAGGGGCTTTTTCCACTGAATCCTGTCTTCTCATTCGGTGGCCAAAGTATTTGAGCTTCAGCTTCAGGGTCTGCCGTTCTAAAGAACAGCCAGACTGGATCTCCTTGCAGTCCAAGGGATTCTCTAACTCCACAATTTGAAAGCATCAGTTCTTCAGCACTCAGCCTTCCTTATGGTCCAACTCTCACAGCCATACATTACTCTGGGAAAGCCATAAAACTTGGAAGACCTCCCGTTCTACTCCACCCTTAAACCACTCATTAGCTTGTCACAACAAGTGTTGGCTGCAGCAACAAGTATTCACTATAGGTTAGGGAGGGGTGCAGAAAAAAATGGCTTTTGCCAAGGAACAGCCTATTTTTCAACATGTGGGGAGGGGGCATAATTATTCTGGAAGAAGAGCAACACAAGTGAACCCCTACCTATTGCCTTAGACTTGATCACACGGTTCCCGTGAATTTCTAAGCCAGGGACTTGACTGAACTATAAGCCCGTTCCTCCAATGCAGAATATTTTTTCCTCCTTCTCCTCCTCTCCACTCCTCCCTTTTCTTATTCCCAAGCAATGTTTTGATTCCTTGGGTGAACTTCCAGATACTTGATTGATAAGCACATATGCGCTTAGGTAAACATATGATCCAAACACTCGTGTTTTTATTTTGACAAGAGGAGAGGCGCTGCAATCTTGCAGATCCAGCCTCGATCTTCCAATATTCAATATTAGTCATCAGTCCACTAATATGGATCATCCTTGACTTACGATTGCAATTGAGTGGAAAATTTGTTGCTAAGCGAGACAGTTAAGTGAGCTTTGCCCCGTTTTGGGATTTTTCTTACCACAGTTGTTAAGCAAATCATTGCAGTTGTTAAGTTAGTAACATGGGTGTTGAGTGAGTCTGGTTTTGCCAATGACTCTGCTTGTCAGAATTTCACAAAAGGGGATCACATGACCCTGGTGTCAATGCTGCTAACATCGGATGTTTTTGCTTTGACAACAGATGGAAATGTAGCCATTTTCTTCCTTTCGCTTTTAGAGTTAGATGATGCTTGGGAGGGGGGGATGTGAGTGAGAGTCCAGCTAGACATAACAACACTGAGCCTAGCGTGAGAATCAAGGTTATTGAAATCAGAGATGATAAAGAATTGGCGGGCTGGAGAGGAAAACGCTTCAAGCTAATTGGGGAATGTGATTTATGACTGTAGATTGGAGGAGGGAATTGTGCTTTGATACTATGTGCGCAGGGGAGGAGAATTCTGCTTTTGGCTTCGATTATGTA
Source organism: Bothrops alternatus (assembly GCA_034064705.1). Lineage (NCBI taxonomy): Eukaryota > Metazoa > Chordata > Lepidosauria > Squamata > Viperidae > Bothrops > Bothrops alternatus. The sequence continues at coordinate 164,052 of JARGCV010000339.1, forward strand.
AGTGCCGATATTATGCTACTCGAATAAAAGATTTTTTAAGGTAAACAATGCCTCAAAGTTCTTTTGAAGAGTTTCATCTATCGGAACCATGACACCAGGACACTGCAACACTCATAAATATGAGTCAGTTGCCAAGTGTCTGTATTTTGATCATGTAACTGTACAGCAGTCATAAGTGTGAAAAATGGTCCTGAGTCACTTTTTTCAGTGCCTTATAACTTCAAAGGGCCATAAAACGAACTGTCGTAAGTTGAGGACTGCCGATACTTTGACTTCTCCTTTATGTGGATCCTGAGAATTTCACAGGGCTTAAAGCAGGGGTTCTCAACCTTGGCAACTTTAAGACTTGTGGACTTCAACTCCCAGAATTCCTCAGCCAGCAAAGCTGGCTGAGGAATTCTGGAAGTTGAAGTCCACAAGTCTTAAAGTTGCCAAGGTTGAGAACCCCTGGCTTAAAGGAATCCGAATACTTATGTTTCAAAGGGCCTTGAAGACCTGGCTCTTCACCCAGGGTTCTGGTGAGGATGACCCAGAGGGTCTTCTTTTATTTCCACCCAGTTGGTCATCCTGCCACCCTTTTTTCCATTTTTTAATATTTCAAACCATCAAGAGACTTCCGGTTCCGGTCACGCGGACCGGAGCAGCTTTTAGAGGGCTTTGAGATGGGGCCCGGTTTACCGTCGATTTTCCGGATCCCCTGGAGTGTGAGCCGCTGGGAGAAGTGGTAAGCTGGAAGGGGGCCCCCGGACTTACCCGAAAAGGCGAAAAAAGCCACGGGAAAGTCCGAGGGAGCCCCAGGTGGGGCCGAAGAAGCCAGCGGCGGCCGGCCGGCCGGCCGGCTGGCCCGAAGACGGGACGAAAGGAAGTCGGCGCGAGCGGAGTCGAGCGGCGCGAGCAATGGAGGAGAAAAATACCTGAACAAGGAGTGCGGGCCGCCGGGAGGGCCTACCGGATGGAAGAGGACCCTCTGAAGAATCGTTAAAGGTGAAGAGGGCCGCGGGAAGATCTCAGGGAGCCTGGCGCGCACTACAGAGACGCAGAGACACAGGTGGAAGGTACAGAGGGAGACAGAGACAAAGCAGCAGCAAGGAGGGAGGAGGAGGGGGAAGGCCTGGAAGAACCGGCAGAGAGACGTGAAGAGAGAAGCCCCTCCAGCTGCGCCCTTGAATCAAGGGACCCAGAATCCCAGGGCCAGCACAGTGAACCCACAAGGGAGGAAGGAGGGGGAAAGAGAGAAAGCAGCCAGAAAGTAATAATACTGGAGCTGGAAAAGAAAAATTTGGAGCATTATCTTTTATTCTAAAAATCATCAGACCAGCAGGGCCAACAACAGGCAGAACCCAAGATGGCAGCCAAGCAGACCAAACTGATACCCCAAAAGGGAGCTGCATCCTCCCCAGCTCAGCCTCCTAAAACACCAGGGAGCACCCAACCCATGCTCACACCCTCCCATCCACCCACAGGCCCCCAGACCCATCTGTTAACCCAGGCCTGTCCAACATCACACATGATGCAAGCATTAAAAGAGATGATGGAGACACTGGGAAAAAGGATGGAGGGACTGGATAACAAGTTGGAGGAAGTGGGCACAAGGCTGGAGAGAAAGTGCAAAGATGTAGAACAGAAGCTGGAGGAAAGGTGCAAAGATATAACACAGAAGCTGGAGGACCAAGGCAGAGATCTAGAGAGAAAGTGGGAAGAACAACGCAGAGCTGTGACCGCAGACCTAGACCAGATTAAGGAGGCAATGCAAACACACAACAAGAGAATGAGGGATGAAATGGAGAAAAATCTCAAAGAGATCAGGGAGAGTGTGGAAAGGAGGATGGAAGAGGTGGAGAGCCACATGGAGGGGCAGATAACAGAGATGAGAAGTGTGGCTCAGGACCAAGCCACTATGATGCAATATTGGCAAATGGCGTCCGCAATCAGATTTCGATGATGGAAAGAAACAACAAACGAAACCCAAGAGGACCTCCACAGAACCTTTGTAATGGCCCTGGCAAAATGTCTGGGAAGGGAAGCCAAAGATATTGCGTGGCAATTTGACAGAGTCCACAGAGTTAACTCATGGATGGCAACAAACAGGCACCTACCAAGGGATGTGGTCATCCACTTCGTAACAAAAGGGTTCCGGGACCTTATCTCCACAATGTCCTACAACAAGACACTATATGTCGAAGAGCAAGAGGTGAAGGTGCTGAAAGAGATCCCCCAGACGATGCTACGAGACAGAAAAGACTACAAGTTCCTGGTCAACGAACTGAGATCACGCGCGCTACAATATCGTTGGGAAGCCCCAACGGGAATGTCACTACTCTATAAAAGTAAAAGGTACCACCTGAACACGATCCAGAAAGCCAAAGAATTTCTTGAAAAGGAACTGAAGGCGGCAGGACCTCAACCCACAACGAGGGGCAAAGCAGATGGGCCACTTGAAAGCGGAAAGGACCTAGAACAAAGAGCAAAATACCCAGAAGCACAGACCATTGCAGCAGGAGGAGAAGGGAATGGACCACCTCGAGATGTGACGACACAGAGAACAGAGAGCAACAAAAACAAGGAAGCATGGCAGACTATAGAGTCAAGGCAACTAAGATCCACTACCAAACGCACGGACCAGCAAGACAAGACCCCACAAATCAATATGAGCACCAACCCGGATACCATGGGAACGAGACCAAGGAAGAAAGTAGGAGAAATGGCAGAAGCGGTCTGGCAAGAGTATCCTGAAACCGATAATGGCAAGTAAATATTTGACTTGGAACGTTAACGGGTTGAACTCTCCACAGAAAAGGAGGAAAATATTTCACTACCTGAATCAAGGTAAAAATGATATAATTTGCCTACAAGAAACACACATCAGAGCGGCGGATCAGAAATATTTAATCAACAACAAACTAGGCACACAATTTGTTGCAGCGGCACCAGGAAAGAAGAATGGGATTGTTATATATGTAAAGAAACATGTAATAGCTAAGCTAATAGAGTCGGACTCCCAAGGTAGATACCTAGCAATCGAAGTAACACAGGAAGACAAGAAGATTCTGGTGATGGGCATATATGCACCAAATCAATGACAAGGAAAATTCTACAAAAGGATTCACAAGAAGTTAATACAGCTCAACTACAGATCATGTATTATATTGGGAGACTGGAACGGTGTCATAGAGATCACCCTGGACAAGAAGAAGACTAAACCTAACCCGCAAAAGCACTCCAAGTTGCCTAAATCCTTCTTCGACATGAAGGAGGACCTTGTACTGACAGACGTATGGAGGGAAAGGCACGGCAAAGAACAAGAATTCACCTTTTTCTCTGACAGACATCAATTATTCTCCAGAATTGACTTTATCCTAACATCTAGTGACTTCCTGGTTCGCCTAAACGCTGTGAAAATCCTACCCAAAGTGCTAACAGACCATAACCCAGTAGGGATGGAATTAAGACATGATCGGAAATCGAGGAGATCCTGGAGAATTAATGAAAACCTGTTTAGACACAAAGAAAAGGTGGCTGAATGCAAAAGTGCTATGAAGGTATGAAAAATGAAACACCCATAGAAATGATTTGGGACGCCAGCAAGGCATACATGCGCGGGATTCTCATGAACATGAACAACAGGCACCGTCGTAAACAAGAACAAAAAAGAAAGGAGTTAGAAGATGAGATAAGTAAAAAGGAGCAGCTATTAATAAAAAGACCGGAGGACAAAGTCACCAAAGAAGGAATCAAGATTCTAAGAAAACAATTTGACTTGTTGATGGCAGATCAAGTGGCAAGGAATATACAATACGCAAAACACAAGACATTCTGTAATGCCAACAAACTGGGCCGATGGCTGGCTTATACCATAAGGAAGAAGCAGAAATCCCGCATAATTGAAAAGATAGAGTACAAAGGCAAGGAAGAATTTCAACAGGAAACCATCAAGAAAGCTTTTACCGAGTTCTATTCGAAGCTATACGCCGAGAAGAAGACACCAGTCAAGGAGATAGATAAGTTTCTACAAAACGAAAAGTTACTGACCATCACCGATGAACAAAGAAATGCCCTGAATGCTTTGATCACAAAGGAGGAAATACATTCGGCGATCAAACAACTGAAAAAAGGAAAATCACCCGGGACGGATGGGATAACAGCTACCTACTACAAGCATCACCAAGAGGAAATATTAGAACCCCTCAGAAAGCTATTTGTCAACATACAAAAAGGGGGCCAAGTCCAACCCTCCTGGAAAACAGCTTACATTTCTCTAATCCCCAAAGAGGGAAAAGATAATACACAACCTGCAAATTACAGACCCATTTCACTACTGAACACAGATTACAAAATCTTCACAAAAGTTTTGGCCACCAGACTAATGACTGTACTACAAAAAATAATTCACCCGGATCAAACGGGATTTATACAAGGACGTCAGATGAAAACTAATGTGAGACAGCTGTTGAACATAATAGAGTACTTGGAAAGGCATAACCAGGTACCCGCCACTCTCATGTTTGTGGATGCAGAGAAAGCCTTCGACAGATTGAACTGGCCATTTCTGACAAACCTGGTCCGGGGGATGAAAATGGGAGAGCAGTTTCTCAACTTCATAGTGGCAATTTACCAGAAACAAACAGGCCAGATCATTGTGAATGGTGACCTAACAGACTCATTCAACATAGAAAGAGGCACGAGACAGGGCTGCCCGCTGTCACCCTTGCTATTTGTTCTAACATTAGAGACTCTACTGAACAAGATAAGAGCAGCAGAAGACATAAAGGGCATACGGATTAGACAACAAGACTACAGACTATGTGCCTTCGCAGACGACCTGCTGGTGACAGTGTCACAGCCAGTACAATCAGCAAAGAGACTGATGGAGATAATGAAAGACTATGGTAGGGTATCAGGCTTCAAAGTAAACATATCTAAGATGAAGATGCTAGTTAAAAATTTAGACAACAAAGCAAAACAGGACTTGGAAAGAATAACGGGTTGTGAAATAGTTAAAAAAGTTAAATACTTAGGAGTGGAGATAGAAGCAACGAATGCAAAATTATACAAAAATAACTACGAGGTGCTGTGGAACAAGATACAAACAGACCTGGACAGGTGGAAAACACTACAATTGTCCCTGCTGGGCAGGATAGCAGCTGTAAAAATGAACGTATTGCCAAGATTTCTATTTCTCTTTCAAATGCTACCCATACTCAAAAAGGACGTGGAACTGGACGACTGGCAGAAGGGCATCAACAGATTTATTTGGGATGGCAAGAAACCGAGAGTTAAATTAAAAATCATCCAAGACACAAGGAAGAGAGGGGGATTAAAAATGCCCAATCTAAAGTTATATTACTACGCCGCGACATTGGTGGTGCTGAGTGACTGGATTAACATGACAAACAAACGAATACTGAATATTGAAGGGCATGGTCTACTATTTGGATGGCACGCATATACCTGGTGTATGACAAAAATGCTGATACGAACTTCAGGGAGAACCCCCTACGAACCCCGTTGTTGTGGGTCTGGAGGAAATATAAGTACCTTCTACACGATAAGATCCCCATCTGGGCGATACCTGGGCACGCAATAGGGGACATAAATACATCTCAAGGGCAGGAAGTGGTGCCCTATAGTAAACTTGTATTGGAAGAAGAAAATGGGTTTTCATTAAAGCCACCAAATACGCTAGCAGAAGAAGGAATAGAGGGTACCTGGCTATCATATTTGCAACTGCAGTCTAGGTGGCAAAAAGACATGAAGAAGGGCTTATCCCTGACAGATGAGAACTTAATTGAACAAATTAGAGAGCAGGGGATCATGCATATCAAACGAGTGTACGGTGCTCTGATAGAAATGGACTCTGAAACTGTGCTAATCAAGACCTGTATGGTAAAGTGGGAATGAGATTTTGGGCATCCTATCACGATGGAAACGTGGGAGGAAATCTGGGTGAGAAATGTAGAATTCACGAAAGCGCAACATCTAAGGGAAAATTTCTACAAGATGTTCTCGAGGTGGCATCTAGATCCGAAAAAACTATCATACATCTACCCAGACACCCAACCTAAATGTTGGAGGTGTGGCAACGGGGAGGCTACATATTTTCATGTATGTTGGACATGTAGAAAAATTAAAGCCTTCTGGAGAAAGATATGGTGGACACTCCAAACCATTTTGAAAAAGCGTATTGAATTTCTACCTCAGGTGTTTTTGTTAGGGATCATAAAAGATTGCACTACCACCGAGACGAACTTAATTCTGAATTTGATCACAGCAGCTAGACTGCTGGTGGGACAATACTGGAAGAAGCCAGAAATACCACCTATTGAAGATTGGACTTTGAAAGTAATACATTTGGCAGAAATGGCGAAAATTTCGGCATACTTGAAGGATCGCTCAAATGAACAATATATGATAGACTGGAAACAGTGGATAGACTATATACAAGAGAAACACCAATCAAATAAAATGTATCTGGCGTATAGTTGAGGCTTGACGTGAGGAGTGAAGAATGTTTACCAAATCAGATGTTAACAAAGACTAATGTTGTATTTTATGTTCTATGATGATTGCTTCTTGATGTGATCTTGTGTTTAATGTTGATTGCTTTAATATTGAAAAAGCGTATTGAATTTCTACCTCAGGTTATTGAATTTCTACCTCAGGATCTTTTGTTAGGGATCATAAAAGATTGCACTACCACTGAGATGAATTTAACTCTGAATTTGGTCACAGCAGCTAGACTGCTGGTGGGACAATACTGGAAGAAGCCAGAAATACCACCTATTGAAGATTGGACTCTGAAAGTAATACATTTGGCAGAAATGGCGAAAATTTTGGCATATTTGAAGGATCGCTCAAACGAACAATATATGATAGACTGGAAACAGTGGATAGACTATATACAAGAGAAACACCAATCAAATAAAATGTATCAGGCGTATAGTTGAGGATTGACGTGAGGAGTGAGGAATGTCTACCAAATCAGACGTTTACAAAGACTAATACTTAATGTTGTATTTCAGGTTCTATGATGAATGCTTCTTAATATGATCTTATGTTTAATGTTGATTGTCTTAAAAAAAATTTCAAACCATCTCTCAACTAGGCAGAGCCCCCGCAAGTTGAGCAGCATATACATTTAAAATCATTATCACGGAGAATTTTTTTTTTCTCTATCTTCCAGGTTAAATCTAGTTCAATAGCCAACATTCTTTGGGGTATGACTGACCTGAACAAAGCCAACCTGCCTGATATCTAACCAGAGGCTCAAAAGAAGGAGAGCAATGCAGTTGATCAGCATGAAAAGAAGTTTAAGTAACTTCTGCAGATGGAGAATGACTCCCATTAAAGAGTCATCGTAACAACTGGCAAGGTAGGAATGTTGTGAATGAATGAATGAATGATAAATATATATAAACAAGAAAGCCCCGTTGCCTCTTTGAAAAGCATCTTTGGGACAACCATGATCTGGATGACCGAGAATCTCAATAGACTTAAAGTAAACAGTAGCGAACAGCAGCTGCTTTACCTAAGCCAGGGGTAGGCAACCCTGGCTCTTTTATGACTCGTGGACTTCAACTCCCAGAATCCCTGAGCCACCATGGCTCAGTTTGGAAACCTCTCCCTTTCCCCTCAGCATGGCTGGCTCAGGAATTCTGGGAGTTGAAAGAGTCATAAAAGAGCCAAGGTTGCCTACCCCTGGCCTATGGAAAGTCTGGGTTCTATCCGATATCTGGATCAAGACCCGGGAAATTCTGCTTGAAGACCCACTGCTTGCAGTTTAGGTTGACTTATTCTGTGAGCCCCGCACAGGGGTGGGAAAGAGACCTCAACTCCCAGAATTCTCAGCTGTGGCCATATTGGCTGGGAGATTCTGGGACCTGGAGGGTTTCTCCTTTGGAGGTGTCCAGTTTTAGCCAACTGGGGTGCCTTCTCAGCCCGTGTGGTCTTCACTTCCCAGAAGCCCCTAGCAGAAGCCTTGCTGGTGGAAAGTTTTGTCTAGCTCAGGGGCTCTTCAAACTTGGCCCTTTTATGACTCGTGGACTTCAACTCCCAGAATTCCTCAGCCAGCATGGCTCAGCTTGGAAACCTCTCCCTTTCCCCTCAGCATGGCTGGCTGAGGAATTCTGGGAGTTGAAGTCCACCAGTCATAAAAGAGCCAAGGTTACCTACCTCTGGCCTAGGCCTAGGCCGCTTTATGACTTGTGGACTTCAACTCCCAGAATCCCTGAGCCAGCATGACTCAGCTTGGAAACCTCTCCCTTTCCCCTCAGCATGGCTGGCTCAGGAATTCTGGGAGTTGAAGTCCACAAGTCATAAAAGGGCCAAGTTTGAAGAGCCCTGGTCTAGCTGAAGTCCACGCATCTGAGGGGGGAAGACGGACTGCTGCAGCGAGGCTGAACATCAGGGCGCCCCAGAGAGAGGTTGGCTGGCAGGCAGGCGCTGGTGCGAAGTCTCCCTGGCCGGCGAGGGCGCGGCTTCTCCGCTACCGCCACAGATCAGGGAGCATCGATCGCAGCAGAGATGACAGTCAGCAGTTCCTGGCCGTGCAAAGTATGTTTGTTTGTTTGTGTGCGCGCCCGTGCGCGCATGCCTGGGTGGGTGGGTGGGTGAGTGGGCTGACTGCCTCTACCTGTGCGGGGCGATTACTCCACCCTCCCCTTGCAGAAGCCACCGCCGGTTCCTCTCCCGAGGGCGGGGCGGGGCGGGGCGGGGCGGGGCGGTGGGTTTTCCCGCAGGTGCAACTGCCCGGCCAGGCCCAGAACAAAGTTTCCCATTAAGAAACCAGCCTCGCTCTGGAGCTGCTCTGCTCGCTCTGGAGCGGGCAGGCCGATATAGAGTGGAGCCGGTAGTCTCACCAAGCAGCTGCCGCGGCTGGCAGCCTCGCTTCGAATGGCCCTTAAGAGGCAGAATTTTCAAGTCGCCGGTCTCGACCCTAGATGAGTTTCCCGGAGGGAAAATCCGATCAGTAATGAAAGGGAGACCACTAGGAAATCATCTCAGGGCTGCTGGCTAATCTGGAGGGAGGAGGAGGAGGAGGAGGAGGAGGAGGAGGAGGAGACCAATATTTTCAAGATACCAAGAATTTGCTTTGACTTTATTCCATCATAATTTTGCTATTTATACCACAATGTCTGCCCTCCTTCCTTCCTTCCTTCCTTCCTTCCTTCCTTCCTTCCTTCCCTCTCTCCTTCCTTCCTTCCTTCCCTCCCTCCCTCCCTCCTTCCCTCCCTCCCTCCCTTCCTCCCTTCCTTCCTTCCTTCCCTCCCTCCCTCCCTCCCTCCTTCCTTCCTTCCTTCCCTCCCTCCCTCCTTCCTTCCCTCCTTCCCTCCCTCCCTCCTTCCTTCCTTCCTTCCTTCCTTCCCTCCTTCCTTCCTTCCTTCCTTCCTTCCCTCCCTCCCTCCTTCCTTCCCTCCTTCCTTCCTTCCTTCCCTCCCTCCTTCCTTCCTTCCTTCCCTCCTTCCTTCCTTTCTTCCTTCCTTCCCTCCTTCCTTCCTTCCTTCCCTCCCTCCCTCCCTCCTTCCTTCCTTCCTTCTTCCTTCCTTCCTTCCTTCCCTCCCTCCCTCCCTCCCTCCCTCCTTCCTTCCTTCCTTCCTTCCCTCCCTCCCTCCCTCCTTCCTTCCTTCCTTCCTCCCTCCCTCCCATCTTCAGTGCTAGAAGGGAGTGGGGTTTGCAGAGGAGGAGGAGGCAGTGCCAGCAAAAGGAAGCTACTTAAGTACTTTTGAAAAAACCGATAGGTTCATGAAGGTAGCAGACGATCCATTTCGTTAAGGGATACTTTCCCCTTTAAACTGGGTTTGTTACTAGAGAGAATATGGCAAACTGCCTTGAAGGGGCAGATGCTTTAGCTGCAACAATACCTTACATCAGAACTCTCAGATTTGAATTGTGAACTTAAAGCTCCTTCTTCGCTTACGGAATGATTCTCACTCGCTTCCTAATGGGGTGAACTAATATAGCAAGGCAGAGAGGCAGAGGGGGGTAGACGCTGAAGGATCCCCAAACAGTTGCCTTCTCATTCACTCTTGGGTCTTCAAATGGCCTATTCGCTTTTTCCATGATTATTTTTCCATCCATTCCCCTCACCCACTTTCCAGAGCACATTTATTAAGAATTCTGCACATTTTCCTCCCAAATTCATCTCTAATTCTTCCCTTGTCGCTGATCATTACAGTGCAACAGGCAGCTGGCACCAACATGTAGATTTCTGCTGTCATAAGCCTCTACAGCAGTGTTTCTCAACCTTGACAATTTTAAGGCATGTGGACTTCAACTCCCAGAATTCCACAGCCAGCAATGCTGGCTGTGGAATTCTGGGAGTTGAAGTCCACATGCCTTAAAATTGTCAAGGTTGAGAAACATTGCCCTACAGTAATGTCTCTCAACCCTTGGAACATTAAGATGTGTGGACTTCAACTCCCAGAATTCCTCAGGCAGCCTTGCTTTCCTTGCTGGATGGGGAATTCTGGGAATTGAAGTTCCCAAGGTCAAGAAACGGCTCTGGAGCCACCTAAATAGCACCCGTTTATACTTTCTAGCAGACTTTTAATTCTTTCATTCATGATTAAACCTACAGTGCCTCTTCACTCTCCTGTGTGTATTCATTAACTCCACATGATCAAACCACCTTCATGCATATTGATCACATATTTTCCCCTTTTTTAAGTTCACAGATATCCATGTTGTTTTCCCCCAACAATTTCACTCCCTTATTCATGCTTCTTATCATTTATTCCTCTTACAATCCAAATTGCAATCTTCTGCATGGCATGGTCATCCCCAGATGGCCTGCAGGTATTGTAGGTGGCCTACAGGTACCAGTTATTTTTTTCTGTCTTATTGACAATTAATAGATGAAAACTTCCATTTACTAGAGTCCAGCTGACCATTGGAGGTCACTGTGGGTGGTGATGTAATGGCAGGTGGAAATTATCTTGGAAGGCAAGGGAAGAGCCACAGCCAAGGGAATAGCGAGATCAGGGGTGTCCAACCTTGACAATTTTAAGACCTGCATACTTCAACTCCCAGAATTCCCCAGCCAGCCATGAGGCTCAGATTGAAGAACCTGCTGGGATAAGCAGTGAAAAATTTCAAACAAAAAAGAAAAGAAAAGAAGTCCAGTTCTCATAAATATGGAGACAAATCAGACATCTCTATAGCCTTAAAGATCCCACAACATATGCTTCCTTTCTAGAAATGAGAGGAGGCAGAGTTAAATACGGCATCAGGTTAGAATTGTTGCATTGCCAAAAGCACTCTAAATCCAAATTACCAGCTAAAGCTCAACCCTAAATTGCCACCAGATAAAAGTCAACAGAATTCAGGCAGTTTTGCACTTGGAGGAGTTGTGGGTACGTAACAACTCTAAGTTGATGACACATTTAATTCTGCCCTCCCTGCCTATTCTCCTATATTCCTCTCCTACAAAATGCTAGTTTTTGCTGTCAAAAGAAAATTGGAATATGAACACAATAAATGAACGTTGTATCATGGAAGGTTGTCACCATGTTGAATACAAGTTCTTTTAAGGAGAGATTGCTTGTAAATTGCATCAATCCTTGTTACCTTTTTACTTTGGTAGCCTGACATAGCTGTTTCTCTGCTTCCCTCTGCATAGTTCAATGGATGTCACATAAAGGGATGAGTCTTCTCCAGCTTTCATTCACTTCCTTTAGCCATCCTTCCTCTCCTTACCTTAATCCTTGGCACAAATGTGCACTGGAGCTCTCCGTGGTCCTGGTCCTTGATTTGTGTGGCTTAGTTTCAAGTGGGATTGGGGTCCATCTTCAGCCCCTTGTGCACATTTGAATGGGATTTAGGGTAGACTGTAACTCAGTAATAAGGCCCAATGCACCATCTGAAGATAGCAACTGAAGAGGCATATGAAAACTGCTTAGGGATCAGAAGTAATGGCTTCTACCTGATCCATCATCCTGTTTCCAACTTTGCAATCCACAAAGTATCTCTGGAAAGCTCACAAGCTGAATATTTTCAAAAGTTCTCCCTTTGTGTTGCCAGGAATTAATAGATGTTTGAAATAAGTTTTTTTCCTCTTATAAAGTTCTGTTATATACAGTTGCCAAGATATTTAAGAATCAATCAAACCGGTGTGTATTATGGTATTATAATTTTGGGTCATCTGCAATGTCATTTATGTCCTATGCAATGATTTGTCATATTAACAGAATAACAGAGGTGACCTTGGAGATCTTCTAGTCCAACCTCCTGCTCAAGCAGAAGACCCCATGCCATTTCAGACAATCAGCAATCTCTTCTTTAAAAACCTCCAGTCTGAAGGCCAGCTGTTCGATTAATTGATTGATTGTTCTCAATTTCAGGAAATTTCTCCTTAGTTCTAAGTTGGTTTTCTCCTTGATTAGTTTCCATCCATTGCTTCTTGTCCTGCCTTCGAGCTTTTTGGAGACTAGATTAATCCCCTCTTCTCTGTGACAGTGCCTCAAATATTGGAAGACTGCTATCATGTCGCCCTTAATCCCTCTTTCCATTTTAAATCAAACATGCCTGATTCCTGCACCATTCTTCATATGCTTTAGATTAGAGCTTCTCACCTATAAGTTGCAATATTTATCTATCACGTTTTCTTCCAATAAAAATTGGGAAGGGGACTGGCAATGACAGGAGGGGTCTTTAGCAGCCCCCTCCCCATGTTGTTTGGTCTGGGCTGGCAAACATAGAAATCTAACATAGAAAGATTATCTCACAACATAGCTTTGGCTCTGGCTTCACTTTAACACAGGGGTTCTCAACCTTGGCAACTTTAAGACTTGTGGACTTCAACTCCCAGAATTCCTCAGCCAGCTTTGCTGGCTGAGGAATTCTGGGAATTGAAGTCCACAAGTCTTAAAGTTGCCAAGGTTGAGAACCCCTGCAAGTTTAACAAGAAAATTTAGAAGCCAAAAAATTTTTTTTGCTACCTTGGTATAAATCACTGTCAGCCAGAGAAAATGTTTCCACAAAACAAAGCCATAATTCAATTAACCATAGTTTAGGGAGTAAAATGTAATTGGCTGGATTCACACAACATGTTTGCGGGCAAATTTAACGCTTCAGGATCTGGGGCCCTTAAACATTCCAAAGTAGCTGAATTTTAGATCCTGCCTACTCCACTCCTTTGGAGATATTCAATTTTAACTAAAGGATTGTGTGAATTATAGGAGTGTGGATGAAGGTGTCTGCAACGCCTGAGGATCTTAACAAATTAAGTATCTTTCAAACAGGATTTTGTCTGATTGTTTGTGAGATCACCACAAAAATCCCAAACCATAAGCTAGACCACTTGGCTATGGCAAACAGCTTTCATACCATGCTAACAAAGGCACATTGATTGAGTCAGCTCATGAAGTCAACTCACCGGCAACTGAGCTGGCCTCCGAGAAGGCCTTACTGTCTTAGTTCTGTAGCACTGCCTCTCAGGAGCTGCCAGGAGCCCAGAAGCAAAGAGGGGGGGGAGACTTATCTTCCCCAAATGGCTAGCTCTGCCTCAAGGGATACGGTAGGAAATGCTCCTCCAGCAGCCCCTCCCCCCAAAAACTTTCCTCTTTTGACTGAATGCAACGGAGGGCCTGGAAAGCTTCAGTAAAAGATGCTAATTTCTCACATCAGAGCTGCCTGCTTCTTGAAAAAGGAAGAGGGAGGAGGAGGAGGAGGAGGAGGAGGAGGAGGAGGAGGAGGAGGAGGAGGAGGAGGAGGAAACAATTGTTGATGCATTTGCGGAACCAGAAGAAAGGTATAAGATTTGCCTTTTTGCCCAGAGGTCATTTGAGGCAGCCAAAAATAACACAAAAAAGATAGTCAGTGGAAATCAGTTGGGAAAGGATGGGAGGGGGAGGGAGGAAGGAAGGAAGGATGGAAAGAAGGAAGGAAGGAAGGAATGAGGAAAGGAGAGGGAGGGATGAGGAAGGAGGGAGGAGAAAAGGGAAAGGATGGAAAATAGGAAAGGAAGGAGGGAAGGGAAGAGAAGGGAAGGTCAGAGGAAGAAAGAAAAGGGAAGGAAGGAAGGAGAGAGAAAAATGGGGAAGAAAGAAGAGAGAAGAGGGAAGGGTGGAGAAGGAGGGAAGGAGGGAGAAGAAAGGGAGAGAATGGAAAATAGGAAAGAAAGGGAAGGAAGGAGGGAAGAGAAGAGAAGAGAAGGGAAGGTCAGAGGAAGAAAGAAAAAGAAGGCAGGAAGGAAGGAAGGAAAGGCAGTTACAATCACTGGTAACTAATTCAGATAAAATGATCTGGATTCAGAATCTCTCCCATAGAAGCAAATTGAAACTTCCTCCTGAATAAATGGCCCCAAAGTCTTATATTTCCTTCTACCAAGCTCAGGGATTTAATTCAAAGCCAACCTGGGGTTGTCTTCCACCACTTTGTGTTCTCCAGTGTGTTGGACTCTAGCCTTTTGGGGGGGATGGGCGGAGACAGAACAATGGGGTAAACTACCCCACCCTCTCTTTGGAAGGAGGGCCAGGCCAATGTTGTTTCAGAATGTGAAAGGATCAAATGAAGCAACACTTTTCTTCCCAAATGGGGCTGGTAGTGGATCTCCTCTCCACATTGCTGGGCACTGCCCATGGATCTTGGAGGTCAAACACTCCTGGAGGAAGGGAGAGAGAAAGAGAAATGAGTAAGAAGATAATAGATTATTGTGGACCCAAATAAACATTCAGTACTGAACATAAGAACATAAGAACATAAGAAGAGCCATGCTGAATCAGGCCAAAGCCCATCGAGTCCAGCATTCTGTGTCACACAGTGGCCCACCAATTGTACATGGGGATCTTGAGCATAAAGAGAAGGCAAAACCCTCCCTTTCCCTTGACCCCCAACAAATGGTACTCAAGGGAATCCTGCCTGCCTCAACCAACATAGAGGCGGCACATGGACATCCACCATCGATACACTTTGCATCCATGAATCTATCTAGCCCTGCCTTGAAGCTGTCAAGGCTGACAGCTGTCACGACCCCTTCAGGAAGTGAATTCCATAAATCAATGACCCTCTGGGTGAAGAAATATTTCCCTTTATTTGTCCTCACTTTCTTAGCTATGAGCTTTAGGGAGTGCCCCCTTGTCCTGGTATTGTGTGATAGAGAAAAGAATTTTTCTCTATCCACCTTTTCTATCCCATGCATGATTTTATACACTTCGATCAAGTCACCCCTTAAACGCCGTCTTTCAAGGATGAAGAGACCAAGGCGTTGCAATCTGGTTTCATAAGGGAGGCGCTCCATTTCCTTTTCACGGGGGTCGCCAAACACCGCAGTCTGCCAATTTTTTTCCCCTTTTCCCCTCGGCCGGCGCAGGGGGCAGCACTGCGCATGCACGGGGGTAGCACTGCGCATGCGCGATGCGGCCCATCGCGCCACGCATGTGCGATTTGAGGTGCCATGCTGCGCATGCACGATTCGGGCTGTCGCGCGCATGCCATGCATGCACAATTCGGGTCGTCATGCCGCGCATGCGCGATGCAGGCCGTCACACGCGCATGCGCAGTTCAGGCCATCGTGCGCGCATGCGCGGTGCAGGTCAGGGTCTCAGCCTGAAAAAGGTTGAGAACCGCTGATCTAGAGAGACCAAATAAGTGGATGATGGCATAGGAACATGACAGTAAAACACACACACAAACACACCATGGGACAGCCAAAGCTGGGAGGCCCCAGGAACTGGTCTAAATAGGTCAGCCTATTCTCCAAAGCACCTGAAGGTAGGACAAGAGGCAACAAGGATGGAAACTAACCAAGGAAAGAACCAACCTAGAACCAAGGAGAAATTTCCTGGCAGTGAGAACAATTAATCAGTGGAATGGCTTGCCTTCCAGAGTTGTGGGTGCTCCAATACTGGAGGTTATTAAGAAGAGACTGGACAACTATTTGCCTAAAATGGTATAGAGTCTTTTGCTTTTGGATAGAACAGGGGTCTTCAAACTTGGCCCTTTTATGATGGGATAGAAGATCCCCAAGCTCCCTTTCAACTCGGTTAGACTAAATCTCTCCAGGTCTCAGGAGAGAAAATGCCATGGATTCAAACAGTATTTACATAGTCAGGTTAACTAAAAATCTCCGATTTAACCAACTAATTTCCATTTCTCCAATTGGAACAACCCCTGCCTCATAAGCCAACCATAGGGGCTGGGTTCATACAAGGCACTAAGCCAGGGGTCTTCAAACTTGGCACCTTTAAGACTTGTGGACTTCAACTCCCAGAATTCCTCAGCCAGCCTTGACCTTTTTTGCCGGATGGACATTTTCTGCCTCCTGTTTAGGAAATGGGAAGGACTTTTTAGTCCATGAAGCGGTCCCCTCCGGTGAGGGGGGAGTGAGAGACAGCCTCAGATGTGGTCCTGTTCAAAGAGCTCCAGGGCTTCCAGATCCTCCAGTTCAGGCTAAACTAGAGGCCAGGAGTCCATCTGGGAGGGGGGGTTTCCAAACCGGGGTGGTGGAGTCTGTGGATGACAGGAATTGTGGCTTCTTTTGGAGCGCAAACACCTAAGTATCCCTCCACAAACCTCTTCCCCCAGTGATCCTGAATCGTTTTTCCGGCTTAGCTATAGGTATTAGGGATGACTGGAGTCATATGCAGAAATACAGAATAACAGAGTTGGAAGGGACCTTGGAGGTCATCTAGTCCAGCCCCCTGCTCAAGCAGGAGACCCTACACCATTTCTGACAAGTGGCTGCCCAGTCTCTTCTTGAAAGCCTCCAGTGATGGAGGGCCCACCACTTCTGAAGGGAAGCTGTTCCACTGGTTGACTGTTCTCACTGTCAGAACATTTCTCCTCATTTCTAGGTTGAATCTCTCCTTGGTCATTTTCCCTCCGGTTGTTCCTTGTCTGGCCTTTGGGTGCTGTGGGAAATAGGTTGACCCCCTCCTCTCTGTAGCAGCCCCTCAAATATTGGAACGCTGCTACCTGTCATGTCTCCCCTGGTCCTTCTCTTCACTAGACTAGACATGCCCAGATCTTGCAACTGTTTCCTGGTATGTTTTAGCCTCCAGGCCCCTAATCAACATTTAACAGAAGAGGCAGGAGGAGTCAGAAAGCGCTTTCCTGCAACGAGAAAGAAGTGACACCCTCTTCCGAACCGAACTGGATCCTTGGCTATTTTCCATCTACACCAAGCCAGGAAGTAGTAGTAGTAGTAGTAGTAGTAGTAGTAGTAGTAGTAGTAGTAGTAGTACGGTAGTAGTAGTAGTAGTAGTAGTAATACTAATAATAATAATACTAATAATAATAATAATAATAATAATAATAATAATAATAATAATAATAATAATAATAATAATAATAATAATAATAATAATAATAAAGTTGGGAGGGACCTTGGAGGTCATTTAGTCCAACCCCCTGCTCAGGCAGGAAACTCTATATCATTTCGGACAAATGGCTGTCCAGTCTCTACTTAAAGTGTTGAAGCATTCACCGCTTCTGGAGTCAGGTTGTTCTACTGGTTAATTGTTCTGTCAGGAAGTTTCTCCTGAGTTCTAGGTTGCTTCGCTCTTTTGTTAGTTTCCATCTGCTGCTTCTTGTCCTGCCTTCAGGGGCCTTGGAAAATAACTTGATTCCTTCTTCTTTGTGGCAGCTCATGAGATATTGGAACACAGCTATCATGTCCCCCCTTGTCCTTCTCTTCGTTAAACTAGACATGCCCAATTCCAGCAACTGTTCCTTATATGTTTTAGCCTACAGTTCCCTAAACATCTTTGTTGCTCTTCTCTGTACTCTTTCTAGAGTCTCAGCATCTTTTTTACAAGATGACCAAAACTGGACGCCCGTCTTCCAAGTGTGGCCTTACCAAGGCATTGTAAAGTGGTATTAACACTTCACATGATCTTGATTCTATCCCTCTGTTAATGCAGCCCAGCGCTGTGCTGGCCTTTTTGGCAGCTGCAGTACACTGCTGGCTCATATTTAGGTGATTGTCCACTAGGACTCCAAGTTCCCTCTCACAGTTACTACTATTGAACAAGGTACCCTCTAGTCTATAATATATCTGTACATTTGGTTTTTCTTGCCTAAATGTAGAACCTTGCTTTTTTTCACCATTGAATTTCATTTTGTTAGATAAGCGCCCAGTGTTGGCCAATGAAGGCTTATCGGGACGTTGTTTTGTTGTTTTCAACTTCTCAGAAGCTGCTCCCTGGTTTTACATGTCTTTAACGTTCCCGTTCTGCTAACTCGGTGCGCGGAAAGGAGGAAATGCTTACTTTTCGGCTTCGATTTCGCCTCCGGTGAAAACGTAACACTGCAGCCGCCCTCGGAACTCCCCAGAGCCCTAAGAGGAGCCCGCCCCACGCGACGGAAGAGGGGAAAAGCAAAATCCCTCGGGACGTTTTCCTGAGCAAGCTCCACTGAAGTTGCCGAAAGGAGGAAGGGAGTGTGGGGGGGGGGTACCCCGCGCCCGGTAATTCCAAGCCTATATCTTTGAACGCCTCTCGCAAAAAAGGTCCCGCCGAACTTTGGCGGGCGCAAAAGAAAGACATATTTTTGGTTTCTCCTTCCACGGGTGAAAAGCTGGAGCGGCGCCACTCCTCCTCTCCAGCCACCGGACCCCGCGGCAGACCCTCCCTCCCTCTCCGCGGTCATCCGTGGGAGACAGCCTGCTCTGTCAATTTCCTCCACCCAAACCCCCCCCCGTAAGGTTCGGGGACCCCCCCCCCAAAACCTCTCCTTTGCGCAAGGAGCTTCTAAACAGGGTGCCAAAGGGCCCAGTGGGCAAGAAGGGGGCAAAAGCTTGGAGACCTGAGCGGGGAGGGAGGGGTTGGCCAAATGGGGGGGCGCAACCCCCTCCCCCGCCTCCAGCAGCCGCCTGAGCGACCCCCCCCCCCCCCCGCGGCGGCGAGAAGAGACCGCCAGGCGGACGAGCCGCGGGCAGGAAAGCGTTAAAGGGGAGGAGGCGAGGCTGTCACGCGTCACTGGACGAATTCTGGGCCAGCGACAAAACTGGGGCGCCCGGCCGGCAGGCAGGCAGTGCATCGGGCCCATCTGCCCGCGTCCTCCCCACCCTCCCCCTCCCCGGTCGCTTCCCCGCCTGGCAGCTCTCGGGCGCCCAGCCCAGCCCAGCCCAGCCCAGCCCAGCCGAGCTCCCAGCGCCTCTTCCCCGCGGCCATGGAGGAGCTCTGATACAATAAGAGCCGGGAGCTTTCCTGCTCCCCCTCCCTCTCCGCCTTTCTCACCCCCCCCCGAAAGAAAGAAAGAAAGAAAGAAAGAAAGAAAGAAAGAAAGAAAGAAAGAAAGAAAGAAAGAAAGAAAAGAAGAAGAAAGAAAGAAAGAAAGAAAGAAAGAAAGAAAACAAACCTGGGACTTCTACGCCTCTCTCTGCCCTTTCTTCTTCTTGGCCACTTTCCGCTGCTGGGGATTGAGACTTCTTTTATATCTCCTCTAAATATTTCCTTTATTATTTTTTTTTCTCCCACCGTCCCTTCTTTGCCTTTAGGATTATAATCCCGACTATATATATATATATATATACCTTCCCGGTAAGTAAAGACGGTTTGCAGCCGACCCGAACAAAATAACCCTTCTGATCGTTTCTCCCTTCCTCCCTCTCCCTTCCTCCCTCCCTCCCTCTCTCTCTCTCCCTCTCCCCTCTCTCTCATTATTTCTCTCTCTCATTATTTCTCTCATTATTTCTCTCTCTCTCTCTCTCTCTCTCTCTCTCTCTCTCTCTCTCTCTCTCTCTCCTCTCTCTCTCTCTCTCTCTCTCTCTCTCCTCTCTCTCTCTCTCTCTCTCTCTCTCTCTCTCTCTCTCTCTCCACCACCGCTTCGCCGCTCCTTTCCGCCCTGTAGCCCGGCACCCCAACAGAAGGAAAAAGGAAAAAAGGAGGGAAAAAAGAACCACCGCTTCGCCGCTCCTTTCCGCCCTGTAGCCCGGCACCCCAACAGAAGGAAAAAGGAAAAAAGGAGGGAAAAAAGAAAGAAAACAGCGGGTGTAGCAGAGAGAAAGACCCCTTGCCTGATAGATCCGTACGAAGCCGGAGGGGAAGGGGGTATTTACGGTATGTGGATAAAGCAAGGAATGGGTGACTTTGAGTAGACGGTTTCATTGTGAGTTTGAGTCACCCGCTCTCTTCCCCCCCCCCAATTTTTGTCTTCCGCGTCTTCTTTTTAAGCTTTAAAAAAAAAAAAAAAGGTCGGAGCGCCCGGAAAAAAAGATTGCTTGATGGTGGGTCAAGTGCGGAGGAAGGAAGGCTATTTGTTTGTGTGTGTGTGTGTGTGTGTGTGTGAGTGAGAGAGAGAGGGGGGGAGGCTTGAGGTCCTGGGAGATTGCAGAAACAGAAATTGGCAGGAGAAGATCTGGAGTCTTTCTTTTCTCTCTCTGTTTCTGTGTCTCTCTCCTCTCTTTTCTCCTCTCCTCTCCTCTCCTCTCTTCGCTTCTCTTCTCTTCTCTTCTATTCCTCTTCCTCTTCCTCTTCTCTTCTCTTCTCTTCTCTTCCTCTTCCTCTTCCTCTTCCCTTTCCCTTTTAATCTCTCTGAGTTGCGCCCACCGCCTTCTTGGCTGAAGGGGGACTCCACGGCATTGTTCGCTAGGATTATCCGGCACCCTGGTTTTCCCCTCGGCTGCTGCCCGCCGGAACGCGGCGACCTCCAGCGTCCTGATTCTAAAAGGGAAGCCAGGAGGAGCCGGGTGTTTAGATGTGCGTGTGAGCGGGCCTCGGGGATTCCTTTCCCCAAGCCGCATCTCCACGGTCAAGCCGGCGGAAAGATGGGGGCATCTATTCCGCTGGCCGATTGATTTCCGACGCTGCTTTAGTTTCTTTTCACTTAAACTAGGGTCAATGCCATTTATTCTCTTCCCCATCGGGCTGACGTTACCGCCGGCTCAAGTTTCCCAAATGCTCGCACCGACTTTCCATATTTTGGGGGGGGGGAGAAGTCCCTTTTATAATAACCGTAAGGGGAGCCTTGCATCTGGCTAGTTGATTTTATTGCTTTTCGTTCAATTTTTTTTCGTAGAGTTTTCCCTTTCCCCCAAATCTCCCCCCTCCCCCAAAACAGGCCTGACTCGAGAAAAGAGAAAAGAGACTTTAATTTGCGGCAAAACCATTTTAATTTCGGCAAATCGCCGTTTTTCCTCTTTCGATTATTACCGAGGGGTGTTTTTTTTGTTTGTTTTTGTTTTGGGTTTTTGGCTAGTTTATAAAGGCTCAGATGGCCGATCCTGGCGCGTTGCTTTAGCCAAGGAGAGAAAAGGTTCAAGATTTGACGGCTATCCGAGTTTAGAAAAGTTTTTTGCTTTTCAACGCTGGCCTCCTCGATTGGAGACCAAAGCCGGTTACTCCCACCCCCCACACACACACCTTTCTTTGCCGGGGATCACAATGCCAGGAGAAAGCCGCTTTTTGGCCGCCCTTCGGCTCTTCCTCTTCCACTTGGGTGGGCCTTGCGCAGGAGCTTCACCAGCTGAGGTTTTTTTTGGGGGGGGGGGGAGGCTCCTGCAATGGCTGCTAATTCAATTTCCCTGCGCCAAGCGATCACCAGGAGGGAGGGCAGGAACCTGGGGGGGGAAGAGGTGAAATTAATGCCAAAAGAGGGGGGAAATGATCACGAAGGAAGAGTCGGAGAGAATTGCTTATTTTCTGTTCCGTTTGGGCTGCTGCTCTATTATTATGGTTTAATCTCAATTCGATTCACAGTCTGGGACTGGTAAGCACTTAACAGCCGAAGTCCTAAGTTAGAGCTTGTTCAGGTAGCGTCGAGTATGTAGGCAGTTCCCAGGAGGGTGGGGTGATTTTTTTTTTTTTGCAAAGTCAGGATATTCAGGTGTAATAAGTTCAGGATTTCCATATTACCTAGGCGGCCCTTCGGGTATGGCTCCAAGGGCTCCTATTACTATTGGTACAACCGTTAATTTCCTTCCTCCCTAGTCTCTCACTCCAGTTTTGCAAATCACGGATATTTAGTTATTTTTTTTTTCTAGCGGTTTCTCTTCAAGTCGTGCATCACCTGGTATTGCAATATCCATGCACCAGACTTTTTTCTTCTTTTCCACAAAAGTGATGTCAGGCGTCTTGTGAGCCAGGTGTATTATTATTATTATTATTATTATTATTATTATTATTATTATTATTATTATTATTATTATTATTATTATTATTATTATTATTATTATTATTATTATTATTATTATTATCATCATCATCGTTGTTGTTATTGTCACCATCATCATTTATATTATTATTATTATTATTATTATTATCGCTGCTATTATTACTAAGTCGATGGTTTCAAAGACAGATGTGAACCAAGCTCGCGCGTGATTTGGTTTCTCCGCGCCGGTTCAAGCACCGATCTAAAATTCCCGACTCGGGTTCTCTAGTCAGCCGCGCGTTCGTCTCGCCTCGTGTAGAAAAACGGAAACGGGGACGCGCCCGCCTCCCATAAATAAGCGTGTCGCGGTAAGAAATAATTACCTCTGCTCGCTGCTTTTAATTAAAGTCTCCAGGGAAACTGCTGGATTATGGTATGAGCCGACATACGTTCCTCTTGTTGGCTTCCGTGAAGGTTAGCTGACATCAATCAGCGACACAGTCAAGGCGCTGGAATCCGACGTCCGTCACGGGTCCCCCCAGGGGGCGGGGGAGGGAGGTGGGAGGGAGGGAGGGAGGAGGGCCAGGCCGGGCGGAGGCAGAGGGGGAACCCAGCGATTTTCCACAGGCAGAGCGCGGAACGAAGCGCGGAGTGCGGGGAGAAGGAGATTCCCCTGAAGTTCGAGGCTGGCAACGGGGCAGGTAGGAATAGAGAAGCGATCGTTGGGCTCCGCCGCAAGGATTCTGCCCAGGACAGGACGGGGCGGAGGGAACCACGGAGACGTTTCTTTGGCCCTCTCGCCCCTTTCTAGGCTCTCCAAATTGTTCAGACAGTCTCGCTTTTCCTCCTCCTCTTCCTATTGCATGATGTATTTTTCGGTTCCGGTCCCTTGTTTGTTTGTTTCTCTTCTTCTTCTCTATTCCTTCTCCTTCCTTCTTCTCTTCCTTCTTCTTCTCCTTCCTTCTTCTTCTCATCTTCCTTCTCTTCCATCATCCCTACTTCCCTTCCCTCTCTCTCTCTTCTACTTCTCTCTTCCTTCAGTCTTCCTTCTTTTCTTCTCTCTTCTTCTTCTTCTTCTTCTCTCTTCTTCTTCTTCTTCTTCTTCTCTCTTCTTCTTCTTCTTCTTCTTCTTTCTTCTTCTACTTCTATTCTTCTTCTTCACTTCTTCTTCTTCTTCTTCTTCTTACTTCTTCTTCTTCTTCCGGGCAATGCCGTTCGGAGGCTCAACAAAGACGTGTCCAAGCTGGCCTTTGCTCTTCCCAGAGGCGTTTAGCGGAGAATGGAAAGGGACCCGGTTTGGCCTTCGGTGGGCTGAGCACCAAATTCTCCACTGCGGGCGGTTGAACGGAGCGAAAGGCTCCGGGTTCTGCGTGCCTTGTGGGGTGCGTTTTGGGCAGGCGGAGTTAGGAAAAGCAGGTCTAGGGCTTTTCATTGACTCTTCCACCGAGCTGGGGTCTCCGTTTCCAGGAGGGTTTAACATTGGGGGGCGGGGGGAGAGCTGTTCTGATAGCATGTCGATTACAAAGCTTGGATGTGTCGAGGGTTAGAGACAATTTACAAAATGTCATTGGCTCAGCACTTACTGGGCAAATCTCTACAATGAACCAGAGTCCTTTATTTTGTTCGGAAAGGAATTGGGAGTGTCTTTAAAGGAGTCGTACACATGCACCCTTCAGCCATATTTCCTGATTTCCAGAAGTAAACTTCTGCCTAAGGAACACTATAGCATATAACCTGTGGGTATACGGGTGGATGAATTAAAATCGTGTCTGGCATTATGTTTAGACTACGTACGTAGTTTACTCCTTGCTTTTAAATAGGTCAGAAAATCAGAACAGCTGCTATTGAATTCGGGGCACTTGGGTGACGGCCGGTTCCTTTTGGGAACGGGTGTTACAGACGGTCCGCCAGAAGCCAAAAGGGTCTCCATTCTTGGGGAGGGGGGGTCCCGGGAGGAGCCGGGCTTCGTTTCCCAGTGGTTCTGTGACCCCCTTCCTCTTCTTCTTTCCCGTTTCCAGCCATGGACGAAAGCGGGGGTGCCCCGGAGCATCTGGGATGGAGACGCCAAAGCTGTCCAGCAATGCCTGACGGACATTTTCACCAGCGTCTACACCACCTGCGACATCCCGGAGAACGCCATCTTTGGCCCCTGCGTGCTCAGCCACACCTCGCTCTACGACAGCATCGCTTTTGTGGCGCTCAAGTCCACAGACAAGAGGACCGTCCCCTATATATTCCGGGTAAGGGGGGGGCAGGCAAGGCGAGGAAGGAGGGACGGTGGGGGAGAAGAGACGGAGAGAAGCCAGACCCTCGCCCGTCAGCCCGGGAAAGCTTGAGCTACGCAGGGCTGAAACCGAGGCGAGCCCATCCCTCCAACCGTCCCTTTCCGGCCCCAGAAAAGAGGCCCTGTGGCGGAACGCAGCCCTGGCCGCGTTGGAGGGAGGCAGCACGGGGTGCTCGACCTGCCAGGGCCGGCCTGCTTTTCTCCGCTGAATCGATTCAGCGAGCGGGCAGGTCAGTGAAGAAGGTAAGGGAAGGCATTCAGACAACCAACGGAGCATTGGTGCTTCTGTTGACGCGCGTCTGCTCGAGAACCCAGTCCGCTTAGTTCCAGATGTGATGGGGACGCGGCAAACGGATTCGCTCCGCGCCCTACTACTGCCTTCCAGGCAGACGCGTCGTCGGAATTGCCGGCCTCCCTAAAAACGGAGAGGCGGGGGGGGGAAGGAAGGGGAGGCGTCGTTTTTAGCTCCTTCCGCGGAACAAAACGCGAAGGAGCAGGAGATGCTTTACTGACCGTTCCGGCTCGGCCCCCTCCCCAAAACGGCCTTTGTCCCTTTGCGGGGTTTAGAAGGGAGGGAAGCAGGTCGGGTCTCGCTGCCTTCGTCTCCAGGCGCCACCGGCCCCCGGAGGGTTCAAAGCTACGCATCCGGAGGTCTTCGGAAATCCGGCGGCGCTGGGTCTCTTGTCAGCTGCTGCTGCTGCTTGCTCACCCGCTGAACCGCCAACCGGCCAGTCGGGGCGGAAAAAAAATGCAAGTCTTAGGTTCTTAGGTCGCCCTCCAACTGCCAGCAGTTTTCGAGCGGTCTGGGCGTCCAAATGAACTCACGTCCCCGCTCCTTGCTGACCTTAAGGTCCCCAGTGGGCTCCCCCAACCCCCCAGCTCCGCAGAATCGATTCGGCAGCTCACCGTAAGGTTTGGCTGAAGGCGGAGACGAGCCCCACCTTCGAAGGATGGGGTCCCGTTAACTGAGCTGAATAAAACGCGGGTTCTCGAGCCCACGAAAAGAAAATCTAGAACCGGGAGTAGAGAAATCTCCTTCCTAATAAGGCTACCTCAAATGGCGACCCACCCCAGTATCTTTGCCATGAAAACCCCACAGACGGTACCAAAAGGCAAAAAGAGATGAGGCTGGAAGATGAGCCCCTCAGGTCGGAAGGTGTCCAATAGAATGAGGTGGCTGGATGGAGTCACTGAAGCAAGGATTGCAAGGCGATCCAACCGGTCAGTCCTAGAGGAGATCAACCCCGACTGCTCTTTAGAAGGCCAGATCCTGAAGCTGAAACTCAAATATTTTGGCCACCTAATGAGAAGGAAGGACTCACTGGAGAAGAGCCTGATGCTGGGAAAGATGGAGGGCAAGAGAAGAAGGGGACGACGGAGAATGAGGGGGCTGGATGGAGTCACTGAAGCAGTAGGCCTGAGCTTAAATGGACTCCAGAAGATGGTAGAGGACAGGAAGGCCCGGAGGAACGTTGTCCGTGGGGTCGCGATGGGTCGGACACGACTTCGCAACTATAACAACCACCACCAAATATCTCAGAGTCGTTGGGAAGCGCTGGAGATGGCAGGCAGTCAGGGGTCGGGAGGGAAAGGCTCAAAATTGCTCCCAGCTGCAGGCGGACTTGCTGGGATGGTGCTGTATATATTACGACGCCTGGCTTTTCCGGCCAATTTTTTTGGGGAGGGGTCTGTTTCAGACCCTCCGCGTTGACCTCCTTGGCTGGGCTCCTGTCCGGGATCTCAGCCCTCCCTGTGTCCCGTCCCACCGAAGGGCAGGTGTGGTTGCAAACGCTTCCCTAGGAGAGCGAATCCACGGGGCCCCAGATCAGGCCAAGCCGTAGCCAGTCATTTCGGGGTTCAGGGGGTCGGAGGGGAAACTTGCCCGGCAGCTCAAAACACGGTCGGAGTTAACGGTCCCAACGAAAGAGAAACGCAGCCCTGGCTTTCGTTTCTTTGCCACCCCGCACCCAGCCGCCGCCTCCAGGAGGTCCCAGGCCGGGTGTTGTTGTTGTTGTGTAGTTGGGCACAGCCAGCCACTCACTCAGCCTCCGCCGCCTCTCCCTTCTCCCGCTTTAGGTGGACACCTCGGCGGCCAACGGCTCCTCCGAAGGCCTGATGTGGCTTCGCCTGGTCCAGTCGGCCCGGGACAAGGAGGAGCAGAACCTGGAAGCCTACATCAAGAACGGACAGTTGTTTTACCGCTCCCTGCGGAGGATTGCCAAAGACGAGGAGTTGTTGGTGTGGTACGGGAAGGACCTGACCGAGCTGTTGATGCTCAGCCCCGCCAGGTCCCAGAGCAAGATGAAGGGTAGGTGACAACTCGCAGGAGGGATGTGTGTGTGTGTGTATGTGTGGGGGTCCGTCTGTCTGTGCCTGTCTCCCGGAGCATTTCCTGGAGGTCCTTGAATCCGGAGTCCCGGCGGATTTAAGACTGACTCGACGGGAGCTTTCCCTTCTGAAAAACGGCCGCCCCGCCAGCCTGGCTGGCAAGCGAGCGGGTTAACCAGACATCCCAGCCACAAACTGATGCTTCATTACTGTAATCCACAGCATCCCATTTGAAACGGTTCGGAAACGCCGGATTAGCTGAAACGCTGCAATCTGTTAAGATGTTTAAGTACTCGTTGCAGAGCGGAGGAGTTGTGAGTGTGTGTGTGGGGGGGAAGCCTGCCCCGCCCCCACGCGCGCTCCCAAATTCCAAGGGATCGCTCACGATCAACTCAATGGTGTGATCCACTGCAGAAGCCAATCTCCTTTTCTACTGTTGGATCTCGCCCCATAAGCGGGGCAGTTTGTCCTTCCGGCTGAGGACTTTGGGTTTTTTTTTTTTAGGCGTTCTCAGTTCAGAGAGCGCTTCTCTCTCCCCCCCCCCGCCACCCCCAGGAGAAGCCAGGGAGCAAAGCCGGTTCGCCATCCTTGGGCGGAAGAGGGATACCTTCCAATATGCAATCTGACAGTTCACTTGTTGCTAGGATCCTGACGCTGCTGCTCCGCGTCATCCGACAAGATGCTTCACAAGAGTTTTAAACAACTCCACCCCCCACCCCAAACGCCCCATTTGATGTCATTTGCTGCAGGGGCTGCATTGACAAATAATTCCCAATTAGCCTACTTTCTGGTTAACCTGTTCTGTTGAATCAAGAAATTAACCAAAGATGGGTTCATGCAGCATGCTGTGAGCTGTACTGGCTACCAATTGATCTCCGAACACAATTCAAAGTGTTGGTTATGACCTATAAAGCCCTTTATGGCAATGGACCAGGTTACTTGCGGGACCGTCTTCTGCCTCATGAATCCCAGCGACCGGTCAGGGCACATAGGGTTGGCCTCCTATGAGTCCCGTCTATTAGGCAATGTCATCTGACGGGTCCTAGGGCAAGGGCCTTCTCTGTTGCTGCCCCAGCCCTCTGGAACCAACTTCCCACAGAGGTCCGCACTGCTTCCTCCCTCCTAGCTTTCCGGAAATTATTGAAGACCTATTTATGCCGACAGGCTTGGGGCGTATGAGCAGTGCTCTGCCCCCCCTCCCCCGCCTAGGGATGTGCCTCCATCGTTGATGGTGTGTTTGATTGTGATTGCATGTTGTATGCATGTGTTTTAGATTGAATTGAATGTGTTTTTGGATTGGATGGTTGATTATTATTATTAAATTCCTCACATGTAATTGTATTGTTGTTGTAAGCCACCCTGGGTCCTAGGAGAAGGGCGGCATATAAATTTGAATAAATAAATAAATAAATACGCCACGGACAAAACATGCATTCACAAACACTCACCACGAGCCAAGATTGATACTAGATAGGTTTAGCACTGGATTTTCAAGTAGCCTGACTGAATATTGATAAACGTAATGCATGTGGATTATGGGGTTCTATTGAAAAAAGGAGAGAACGATCCCCACGGTTGAAATTGCAGTAGCTTGGGTCTTGTGTTTAGATGGAAGGTCTCCATTTTATTCTGCTCCTGCTTTATGGAGCAGGGGAGCGGTTGACTGCTTCACCTTCATCTCATTAGGCCAGGAGTCTTCAAACTTGTCCCTTTTGTGACTTGTGGACTTCAACTCCCAGAATTCCTCAGCCAGGCACGCTGAGGAATTCTGGGAGTTGATGTCCACAAGTCATAAAAGGGCCAAGTTTGAAGATCCGTACATTAGGCAAACCATCCTCTCTAGTACCTTTAAATGACATCATTTAGCGCAGCATTTCTTAATCTCAGCTGCTTTAAGATGGGTGGACTTCAACTCCCAGAATTCCCCAGCCAGAATTTTTTTAATCTTAGCAGCTTTAAGATGGGTGGACCTCATTTCCCAGAATCACCAGTTCTGGGAGTCCACCTATCTGAAAGCTGCTGATGTTAAGAAACACTGCTCTAGGCCTTCCAGAATGCCCCAACAGCGGCTTTTGTGAACATCTGTTCACCTCCCGACATTCTGTTTATTAGATTTATGGATGCATCTAGGATGATGAAAGTGACAGGTTGGTGGTAGTGGTGCTCACCTAGAGTGTGAAGAACTTAACAGCTCATAATCAGCCAGGAGAAACACATTACTTGGTGCTTTTCAGATGTTTTGGACTAAAGTCCCTTCGGTGGGCATCCTGAACTCAACAGGTGCTGATCTGAATAGCTGCATGAAAGATTGCTCTTAGTGGTCCAGGGAGAGATAGTGAGAAAGTAGGGCTTAGAAAACAGAACCATGGTCCTTTTCAGCCAGCAGCTTGCCTGTAAGCCACCATATCCAAGTTAACCAACATCACAGGCGCTGCCTGTTTGGCCCAGTGATTAAGGCACCATGATGTAAAAAAGATGTTGAGACTCTAGAAAGAGTACAGACAAGAGCAGCAAAGATGATTAGGGGACTGGAGGCTAAAACATATAAGGAACTGTTGCTGGAATTGGGTAGGTCTAGTTTAATGAAGAGAAGGACGAGGGGGGACATGATAGCAGTGTTCCAATGTCTCAGGGGCTGCCCCAAAGAAGAGGGAGTCAAGCTACTCTCCAAAGCGCCTGAAGGCAGGACAAGAAGCAACGGATGGAAACTAATCAAGGAGAGAAGCAACCTAGAACTAAGGAGAAACTTCCTGACAGTGAGAACAATTAACCAGTGGAACGACCTGCCTCCAAAAGTGGTGAATGCTCCAACACTGGAAGTTTTTAAGAAGAGACTGGACAGCCATTTGTCCAAAATGGTATAGGGTTTCCTGCCTGAGCAGGGGGTTGGACTAGATGACCTCCAAGGTCCCTTCCAACTTTACTACTACTACTACTATTATTATTTGAAGGCAAAAGCCCTATGAGTTCAAGTCTACCCACCTCACTTCTGTGGGGAGAAGAAGGTGTGTTTGGATATATTCACTGCCTTGAGTTATTTATAAAATAAAGGTGGGGTATAAATAGTCAAATGAAAAGGAGATTTTGAGCCCTCAGGAGAAATCAAACTTTACATTTTCAGAGGCAGAAATAACCTTACTTTCTTCTTTATGAAAGCGAACCTAGCAGCCTGCACTATTTATTCTGTTTGCTGCCTTGACCTCCGGGAAGAAATGTGGGATATAAGTACAATAAATGCTAAACCCTACATGAAGCAAAGCACAGAATGAGGTATGGTGAGTCTGGCCACTGTGGTTAGTAAATCGTTGAGTCCTAGTCTATTTTTTGGGTCTGGTATCATGGCTCACAACATGGTCGACTACACTGCATGAATCAAGCCAGAATTTTTGGTTGCAGTTGTGCACAGGCCATCCTTCAGTGGGGCTACTTCTAAAAGAGATGTGTTAAGAGAACAGTGCACATTAGGGCAGGAAGCTTGGACTCTTATTAGGTCAGAGCTGACAAACACAATCCTAATGTTGTCTATTGTCAGGTAGCTTATGGGTTTTAAAAATCAGGCAGAGGTTTTAGCTCAGGGGTTCTCAACCTTGGCAACTTTAAGACTTGTGGACTTCAACTCCCAGAATTCCTCAGCCAGCTTTGCTGGCTGAGGAATTCTGGGAGTTGAAGTCCACAAGTCTTAAAGTTGCCAAGGTTGAGAACCCCTGTTTTAGCTGGTCTCCCATTGGTCAACCGTCAGTGGGGTTCCACGTTCCTTCTCAAAGGTTGTGCATCTGACAACTTAGCCAGTCGGTCTGGCTCAACAGGTGACCAACAGCCTCCCTTCTCTTTTCTGTCCCGCCCCAGCTTCCTCTCCGCACACCTGCCTGGAGTGTGGCCAGCGTTTCCAATTCGAGTTCCCCTACGTGGCGCACCTGCGGTTCCGCTGCCCCAAGAGGCTGCCCGGGGCGGACAGCAGCCCAGCCGGGGACTCCAGCCCCAAGAACAGCAGCAGCCCCAAGGAGCAGGAAGGCGCCAGCAAGTTCCACGCCAAACAGGGCGGCGGCCAGCCGCAGATCCAGCCCCCCACCCACCGCCGCCACTACCACTGCGCCCCGGACAGCAACGGCCCGAGCAACGGCGGCGTGACCAAGCCCTCCACGGACTTCCACAATCTGGCCCGGGAGCTGGAGAACTCGCGACCGAGCAGCGGGAGCGGCTCCCCCGGCAGGCGGGAGCAGCAGCCGGCGGCCGGCCTGGACGGCCGCACCAGCCCCGCCGGCAAGGCGAAGCGGAAATACTCCGGCGGAGACACGCTGGCCGAGGAGCGAGGCCCGCCGAGCGGCAGGGGGCGCCTGGAGAGGCCGATCCCTTCGTCGCCCAAGGAGGAGCTGGTCTGCACCCCGCAGCAGCACTACCGGCCGGCCGGGAGCTACTTCGGCTTGGACGACGCCAGCCGCCTCTACGGCCCGCCCAGCCCGGACACCGGCGAGGCCAAGCGAAGCGCCTTCGTGGAGGTGAAGAAAGCCTCCCGCGGCGGGGACGGCGGCGGCGGCGGCGAGGAGGAGAAAGAGCGCGGCTCCCCAGCAGGCGCCGCCTCCGCCTCCTCCGCGGAGAAGCCGCCGCTGCCCTCGCTGCTGGGCGCGCGCTCCGGGGCCAGCGCCTTCTCCACCGTGCCCTCCTCCTCCTCCTCCTCGCAGCCGCAGCCGCAGCCGCCGCCGCCCTCCGGCTCGGCGGGCAGCCCCGAGGAGCGCAAGAGCGCCTTCTCGCAGCCGGCCCGCTCCACCTTCTCGGCGCACGCGGCGCAGCTGGTGCTGGGCGGGAAGCTGAGCGCGCTGGCCGAAGGCGGCTGCCACGCGGGCGCCGAGGGAGCCGCGCGCCTTTACGCCTCGGAGCCGCTCAAACTGGCCGGCGCGCCCGGAGAGCTCGGCAACGGGGCGGGGGCCGGGGCGGGCGGCGAAGGAGGAGGCGGCGGGGCCGGGTCAGGGGGCGGCGGCCTGCCCAAGCAGAGCCCCTTCCTCTACGCCACCACCTTCTGGCCCAAGAGCTCGGCGGCGGCCGTGGCGGCGGCGGCGGCGGCGGCGCCTCTCCAGCTGCAGCTGCCCTCGGCGCTGACGCTGCTGCCGCCCTCCTTCACCTCGCTCTGCCTGCCGGCGCAGAACTGGTGCGCCAAGTGCAACGCCTCCTTCCGCATGACCTCCGACCTCGTCTACCACATGCGCTCCCACCACAAGAAGGAGTACGCGCTCGAGCCGCTGGTGAAGCGGCGGCGCGAGGAGAAGCTCAAGTGTCCCATTTGCAACGAGTCCTTCCGCGAGCGCCACCACCTCTCGCGGCACATGACCTCGCACAACTGAAGCCGGGCCCGGGCGCGGCTGCGCTTTGCACCCGGGCTTTTCCACACGCCTAGCCCGCCGCCGGCCCTCGGCTTCCTTCGGTCTCCTTCCAAGCATTGCGGGCCTTGGCGACGACGTTAAGCGGCCGGGGGGCGCTTTTGCAAGGCATCAAGGACGGTGCATTTCCGGAGGAGGCGGACGGAGGAGTTAACTGTGTGGTGTAAATGTGCCCAAAGAGTTGGAGGAGGGAAGGACAGTGTGTAGAGCGGTGCAAAGAAATGCACAGCCTGGCAGGGCCTTGTGGGAGGGGGTGCATGCTCCCAGGCGTGTAAAATACGAAGCACGGTTTTTATAGTAAGGGAAGAAAATGATGCAATGTCAGCAAAAAAGAAGGTGGTGGGATTTAATTCTGAGATGGCCCTGAAGTCTTATGATCGTTTCTGGAATAGAAAACAAAACCTTGAAATGTTAGCAGTTGCAAAAGTCTTTGATTTTAGGAATATTCCTGTCAGTCTAGGCTAAGGGACGATTAGGAGGAGAACAAAAATTTTTTTCTAAATTGCATTTTGGAGTACCCATCACTAAAGAATGAATGGATGGTCGCAGGCCATGCACTAATAGCAAGAGGACCCAATGAAATCTTAGCTGTGCTTGTGCAACAAGTTTATGCTGGCTTGTTTATGATTTAGTTCAGGGGTCTTCAAACTTGGCCCTTTTATGACTTGTGGACTGCAACTCCCAGAATTCCTCAGCCCGAATTCTGGGAGTTGAAGTCCACAAGTCATAAAAGGGCCAAGTTTGAAGACCCCTGATTTAGTTAATAAAATGCAATTGGCGGAAGTTAGCACCTCACTAAAACACTGTATGAAAGTTACAAGGGGTGGTTCATAAAACACAGGAATCTGCAAACAATGTTGGCTTCTTGTGCTACAGAAACAGAATGCCTTGTCTGAGATGAGATTTCTGCTTTGCGCTAAGTTGAAATGTGGCTGGTTAGTGGTTTATTGTATGTTTACATGTTTATGTAAACTCAGCCATGGTAGTTTATGACATTGCATGAATTCACTCATATGGCTTCAAGAAACCATGATGTACAATGGAACGAACCTAGTCTATAATAGTTTCCTCTCTCTGTAATAAGATGGACAGATTCTGGGACTGTACTACGGTATGTGTCTGGGTCTCTCCTGCAGCTACATTTATTGGCCTTGTTGGCTATTTAAAAAATGCATTGAGTGGGAAATCTTTCAAAGCCCGTTTCAGGTGTCCTTCTGGCCTCCCTAATCTCATGGAATAGTTACAAAAGTGGCATTGTTCATTAGATGCACTGCTCCAGTGGAATGGAAATTATGGGAAATTACCAAACCAGACCCATACATATTTGGGGCAGTGGGGTTTTTTTGGTGTGCATATGCATATAAAACTATGGAAATCAAAAAGCATATTTCTCTTGATGCAAAGAAGGGCTATTATTCTCCTTAATTCAATTGAGGCAATGGTAAATAAGGAAAGGGAGTTAATAGAAAAAGTAAAGATTATGAAACAGGCTTTGAAGGTTTTTCCCTCTAATTGAAAAAAATAAGGTTAATAGAGTTAGATCTAAAACCCACTTACTTGTGAGTAATCCATAAGTAACTGTTTTCAACAACTGGCAGTTTTTGCTGAAACACAGCACAACACGAAGCAGCTTTTTGTAGCTATAAATACTTCTGCAGTCTGCATTTATGCTTTCACAAGAACTCCACTAGGTTTTGAAATGAAATCTTGTACTGTACATCCTTACTTTGAGGACAGTTGCATTGGGCTAAATTGGGCTTTCTTCAAAGTAAACAAATGCATTTCCAATTGCAGCCATTCTGAGTTTTTGAAAGCTTTTAAATGTATTTTGGGCATTGTGGATGGCCACAAAAGCAGAGCACCCAAAACCACTGTTGAAATTTTTATGCCTGGATATATGTTTGATGATGATGATGACGATAATAATAATAATAATAATAATAATAATAATAATAATAATAATAATAGAGGCGATGGGTGGGTGGTCCACTCCCTTTTGTTTCAAATGCACGCATTTTCACTTTCCAAAAAAGTAAATAACTTTTAAAAGTACATTTTTAAAATGTCATATATTGCAACATATTGATGCATTTGTCATACGTTTCTACTTAAATTATTAAGCACTTATGGTTTAGCTGTAATAATTATATGTAAGGGTAAAAATTTATTTTAGATATAAAGGAAAATTTTTAAAAAAATAAGGAGAATGGATGCAAAGCTTTTCTGCATTACTGGATAAGTTTCTTTTTCCTGTTCCTCTGCAAAAAAAATAATAATAATAGTAATAAAATCCAGAAAGACTTGAATTCATTTTATGTTTCCGATGGGGAAATGCATGTTTCACAATGGAAAAAAGATTTAAGGACTTTGGTGCAAAATGTCTTAAGTTCTGTAAATAGGGATCTTCTTTGAATACAGTACAGAGTGTAATTTTGTGCCAGTGAAATGAAGTCTGAATAGCTACGTGTTTCTTTTCCTTCCTCTCCCTTCCCTCCCTTATTTTTTTTTTCTTGGAAAAAAAAACTTTATAGTTTATCTGGGTATGTTGGATGCTTTGACAATAAATGAATTTATTTTCTTGCAAAGCACGGGCGTGTGGCCCAGGATTTTATTTAGAAAAGGTGGGGAGGCGGGCAAATGATTTATCTCTATGGAGATTCTCAGCCATCCAGATCCTGATTGTTCCAGAGGTGCTTTTTCTTAAACCCTAATAGATCCTTGGAAAGCTCCTGGAAACACGTTCTATTGGGAATGTCGGTCGATTCCTGGGTGACCCTGCCGGAAGTGGATCGTTGCCTGCCGCTGCAAGATTCCCGCTTCTCCTGGATTCTCCCTACACGAGTCCTCCAACTTGGACTCCGTGGAGGCGCATCCACGGCCAGCAGCTCAGCTTTCCCGACCGTCTGAAGGGCAAACCAAGCCGGGTTAGCTCAGATCCACCCCCTCTGCGCCCGAGGAGCGAGGCGGCTACCGAACGGACGTTGGAGATTTCTGACCAAGCGATCCTAAAAGGGAGGCTAGTAAGACCAGGTGGATTTGCGCCTTTGAAAGCGCTCCGGATGGGGGCGCTTTCTCCCCCAAGTTTAGGCTTGCACCAAAGCAGGTGGTTGGAGACAGACCCTCCCCCCCCCGTTCACTGGGCTTGCCATCCAGCCAAAGCAGAGGATCGCTTGCCTTGCGAGGGCGAGGAGGGGCGCGCGGGATGAGACCCGGGATACCGGCCTGTGGATGTGGGACCCTCCGCTAGCCTTTTGGCCGTTTAGGAGCGCAGGGCTTCCGCTGCGCTACCCGGAGAGCAACCGGATTCAGGATCCCCCCCCCCAGAAAAACGGGGCACGAACGACACCAACGGAGCGGCGGGGCTTTTAATCTTCGGGGACGATCCTAACCTTGCGCGGCGGAGGCTGCCTCCGTTTGCAGCCTGCCGGCAGCCGCCGCGCAGACGGGCGACGGCAGTGAAATCCTGGCCAGATCGACGAGCGAATTGATGAGCAGCAGCTGCGTTGACATCGGAACGGGCCAATAGCCGAGCCTCCCTAACCGGGACGCCTGCGAGACAAAGCAGAGCCGGTCCGTTAACGACGATGGCAGCCGTCAATTGCAAAAGGCGGCTGTACTCCGAACGGCTTACATCCTGCGGCGCTACCCGCAACGCCCGTCCAACAACCACATCTGGGAAGGACTCGCCAGGTGGACGAAAGTGCCCCGCCCAGCCTGAACACCTGGCTGAGGGTGCGACCGTAGCAAATGAAATAGTGCAGGCACTTAATCCTTTGCAACGGAAGCGGTTCGGCTGCGGTGGTGCATTCCACGGACTGGAGCACGCTGGGAATCTCAACTTTTCACCTGAAATAGTCACCCACCGTGGGTTTTCGGTGCAGAATCTGCTCTCTCGTTTTTTGTCTACTCTTTGCAAAGGGAGGCCAGTCGGGGCGCCTTGGGATTTAGATAGCCCTGAAACTTTGCCAGCAGGTGTGAGCGCAATGCCCTGTTTAGGGATAAATACTTGGGATAAATCTAAAAAAAAAAACGAATGGCCCGTCTTGTAAGGAAGAAGAATTCCTTCCTTCCTTCCTTCCTTCCTTCCTTCCTTCCTTCCTTCCTTCCTTCCTTCCTTCCTTCCTTCCTTCCTTCCTTCCTTCCTTCCTAAACCCCACTCTCTCCTAGCACTGATGAGGTTAGCAGCTAGTTTGGGTAATGAAACGTCTGCAAGAAAACAACCAAGCTCAGAGAGCATCAAGGACCATACAGTCCTCCTCCTCCTCCTCCTCCTCCTCCTCCTCCTCCTCCTCCTCCTCCTCCTCTTCCTCTTCTTCTTCTTCTTCTTCTTCTTCTTCTTCTTCTTCTTCTTCTTCTTCTTCTTCTTCTTCTTCTTCTTCTTCTTCTCCTCCTCCTCCTCCTTCTCCTTCTTCCTCCCCCTCCCCCCCTCCCCTCCCCTCCCCTCCCCCTCTTCTATCCTATCGTACTTTAGGCAGCCTGAATAGAAATATATTTCAGTTAGGGGTCCTGGGTGCCCAAAATGGGTAATGTCATCAGAGCTAGGGATGTTATTGATTAAGGTACACTACTACAGCACTGATGATATTACATAGGTGGGTAATAAAATGTGTGCAAGAAAACAAGAGCACCAAGGACCCCACAATCCTTTTTTGCCTCCTCCTCCTCCTCCTCCTTTCCCTCCCCTTCTTCCTCACCTCCTCCTCCTCCTCCTCCATCTCTCCATTCCCTTCTAGTGCTGGTAATGTTATCTAGTTGGATCATAAAACATCTGCAAGAAAGCACCCAAAGTCACTCCATAGTCCTCGTTGTCTCCTCCTCCTCCTCCTCCTCTTTCCCTTTACTCTGTAATCAGTCCTGGGTTCAAAATTTCCCCCCATTTCGCATCAGCAGCGAAGGGCAGGCATGCCAAAGTTGCCCACCAGCTCTAGTTGGATTCACAGATGATTGGCTGAATTGTAAACTGGGATCTTTCTGCCAAAATAGCTTCGTGAGGCAGGGTCTCCACCACGGCTAGGCTTTTCTGGTCCCGTCTGTTTCAAAAACGCCTATTATCCCTTCCTTTAAAAAAAAAAAAAGTATGTCTGAAAAAGCAACTGCGATTAAAAGACTTTTGGGGAGAAGGGCAGTTTAATCCAACAAGCCCAGTTCTTGGGACCTCAGAGCAAGCCGCTCCGATGGGGCCCAGATCACAAGACCCGTCCTCGGTTCAAGGGACGTGCGAAGCAACACACACACACACACACACACACACACACACACACACACACACACACACACACACACACACACACGGAGAAACGGCCTGCGTTGTCAAAACGAGCTGCGATAACTGCGCCGCGGTTATATGGCAGCCTCGTAAGTTTTCCGGTTCTCTTTACTGCCATCTAGTGGCTGAGAAGAG
This sequence comes from Bothrops alternatus, assembly GCA_034064705.1. Lineage (NCBI taxonomy): Eukaryota > Metazoa > Chordata > Lepidosauria > Squamata > Viperidae > Bothrops > Bothrops alternatus. The sequence continues at coordinate 201,463 of JARGCV010000339.1, forward strand.
GCTGCTAATACTGTAGCAGTTTTCCGCCGTGTTCGCTCAGCCTTGTGCCCTAGACGCCTGTAGGGCAGGGGTCCCCAACCTTGGCGACTTGAAGACTTGCGGACTTCAACTCCCAGAATTCCTCAGCCAGCAAAGCTGGGAGTTGAAGTCCGCAAGTCTTCAAGTCGCCAAGGTTGGGGACCCCTTGCTCTAAGGGATGCTGCAATGGACCCAGGCAATGGACCCCAGGCAAATTCGCGGTAGTTATATGTGTGGGATAGAGCAGTTTAACGGAAGGCTCGGCCAGGACTCCTGTACCTGCAACCCCACCCTTGCCTGTATACCTGTCGCTGCTTTTAACCTGGGCATAACTGAGCGCCACGCCTCGAGCCTAACGTTAACATAGCGGATCCACGCATTTCACAAGTGACGTCGGAAAAAGCAAACGCGCATAGAATTGTGCAACGGGCGTGGCTCCTGATAGAAACGGACTCGGAAGTTTGAGCGTTGCTCCGCGAGCTACGGAACCCCACAAATTTACTCTTAAAAGCACGGCTTGCTTACACGGGCTAAAACCATTGCATTTGTGAGCCCAGCCAGCAGTTGTAACCGCCCCAGGTCCGAACTTCTGGGGAACTTTCCTTTACGCATATATTTCCCAGGGTGTCATCCCCATTGAATTGAATGGGACTCGTTTCTGGATAGGGTCGTACGGCAGCAGCTTCGGAAAGGGTGTAATTTACCCCTGAGTAAATCACGCTTGGACTTGGGCTGTAGATCTATCAGATGGCGGCTGTCTTCGGCGCCCGCTGATGGGGACTAAAACCCATTGAACTCGATGAGATTTATGACGCCCCGCTAATTGGGGAATTCCCCTAAATAAATTATTATCAAATGCCACAGGGATCCGGGGAATTTGATCCCAAATCAGGGACTATAACGCGGCGGCTTTTATTTTCCAAAGAGAAAGTGCCCCATCTAGTTTTGAAAAGATCAGTTTTGGGATGAAATGGATTCAAACGAGAAAACTGGATAAAGAGCCTGAAAGCATCGACAAGGCTCTGTTAGCCTCCAAGAGAATTACTGGGTTATGAAAATCCGGCTTTTTTGCAGACTACATCTGCTAGCCCTGTCCACAATAGGCTTGTTTGGTCAATCCATCTAAGTCCATGGGTTCCCACGATACACGGTACCTCTAAGCAAGGTGCACGGCCCGAATGACCCAACGCTCTGAGCCAAAATCGGGCGGGCTAATTTCTGATTGGTTCTCTTTGAAGTCGCTTTAAAGAGTTTGCAGGGAGCTCTCTACAACGTAAGGACTTAGGCAGGGGTAGGCAACCTTGGCTCTTTTATGACTCGTAGACTTCAACTCCCAGAATTCCTGAGCCAGCACAGCTGGCTCAGGAATTCTGGGAGTTGAAGTCTACGAGTCATAAAAGAGCCAAGGTTGCCTACCCCTGACTTAGGGTTTTAGAAACAGAGGAAATTTCTCCCTATTCTAACTTAAAAGTTGATCAGTGGAAGGATTTCAACTCCCAGAAGTTGGTCAGTGGGTGGACTTCAACTCCCAGAATTCCCCAGCCAGCAACATGCTGGCTGGAGAATTCTGGGAGTTCAAGTCCACCCAACTGGAAGGTTCAGAAACGTTGGTCTAGCATCCAAGGCGTTGCTATCTGGAGACGGGGGGGGGAAGCAAGCGGCGCCCGTGTTGGCAGGAGGATCCACTTGGCCGTGTCCGGGGTCGAAGCGCAGGCGGGCGACCTTCCAATTTGGCGGAGGCCTCGCCTGCTCCGCTTCCTCTGAGATGTGCGATGAATGACAGCAGTAAAAACAGCTGCGAAGGCATTTCCTCAGAGTTCCTTAGAAGCGCTTCCAGCCTCGCTGAAATATTTCCTGCAGGACTGATTATCTTTATCATTTATCTGTCTGTCTGTCTGTCTATCTAATCTAACTTATCTAATCTATTATCTATTTATCTAAGCTACCATCTATCTATCTATCTATCTATCTATCTATCTATCTATCTATCTATCTATCTATCTATCTATCTATCTATCTATCTATTATATTTTATCTATGTAGTCTATCATCTATCAATTATCTATCAATCGATCATCTATGTCATATATTATATATTATCTATCTAGGCTATCATCTATCTTTCTGTCTGTCTGTCTTTTTATTCATCCAACCATCCATCCATCCGTATCCATCTCTCTCCCCCTCTCCCTCCCTGCCCCCCCATGGCTTTTAGCACAGCACCCCCTTCACGTTCAGGACTTATCGCATCTGTGGTCCTTCTTTTTTGCTCTTAAGCTGAATTTGCCCTCGCCATCGCGTGCCACGAAGTGTGCCAGGAAGGGTGAGCTGTTCTCATGACAGTGCGCAACATGGTCCTGCAATTATTGGAACACACATCAGCTTTGACCCACAAATCCGGGAGTGTCCGCAGACTGTGGTATATGCAAAAAAAAAAAGAGATCGTAATTGTAACGATGTCATGGGCCACCCACGGAAAAAGCAGGAGAAGCTTCCATCGCCCTCTTGACTTTTTTCAACCATCACTTGCAACCAGGCTAGAACGGGGAAGACAATCCGTCAAGTGTGCATCGATGGCAGCACGTAGCGATCTCAGTTGATCTCAAATAAATAAATAAATAAATAAATAAATAAAATAAAAGCAGAACGTGACCTATTTGGATGGGACACCACCAGGTGGTCCCAACGCTTGTCACGAGACTGGGAGATTTTTAAAAATGCCGAAAGAAACTAAGCGTGGCTAATCATTTCCATGGCACGGAAGCTGGCGCACCAGATGTTCACCAGTCCAGTGATGGATACAAGATACCTTTTGTCTTCCAGTTATTAACTGAAAGGACAAGTTAATTAGGCACCCCCCTTCCTCACAACCACACACGCACACACACGCACACACACACACACACACACACACACACACACACACAGGGGAAAGGCTCACACAGGAGGCCATTTCACGATTTGCCCGGTTTCGTTTCTAAAATCCTTTCTGCGCCCCTTTCAGCTCCATCTAGCCTTGATCGGGAAGGAAACCCGGAAAACACGCGCAACCGGGAAGGGAGGGGGGAGAGTCGTGCTCCACGCTAGATTTTGCACCAGTAGAGCTCTTAGTTCGATTCAGAGGAAAGATGCTCCGCAGAGGGTGGTCAAAAAAATCAAAATGGCGTCCCCAATGGAACGATCGAAACTCCGCCTGTTTTTAGAAAACGCCGTCCTTCTCCAGGGGTAGGCAACCTTGGCTCTTTTATGACTGGTGGACTTCAACTCCCAGAATTCCTGAGCCAGCATGGCTCAGCTTGGAAACTCTCCCCTTCCCCTCAGCATGGCTGGCTCAGGAATTCTGGGAGTTGAAGTCCACGAGTCATAAAAGAGCCAAGGTTGCCTAACCCTGGACTGGGCCTAGGCCGCTTTATGACTGGTGGACTTCAACTCCCAGAATTCCTGAGCCAGCATGGCTCAGCTTGGAAACTCTCCCTTTCCCCTCAGGAATTCTGGGAGTTGAAGTCCACCAGTCATAAAAGAGCCAAGGTGGCCTACCCCTTTTCTCTTAGACCATACCTTCCCAACACCCCTGCAGAGGGGATAAGACAAAATCTATATCCACGCCTAAGAAGAAAATAAATGCTATTTTCCGACTCGGTATACATTTTACCCCCTTGATGAGGGGAAAGCAGTGTGTGATTCTGACTGATAGGCCAGGCCAAAAGGAAAACCCTAGAAAAGTTCCCGGAATAGGGCGGCATAGAAATTTAATAAATAAATAAATAAAAATAAATAAAAGCCGGCTGGGGGGGAGGAGGAGGGAGGGATGACGGTGGGAGCTGCCCCACTCAATCTCTTTTCCGTTTTAAAATTCAGCTACCTTTCCGACCTCCCCCCCCCAGGCCGATTTCTGCCTTTTTGCGCCAAATCCTAAAGGGCGAAGAAGCCTCCTGCCTGATTATTTATACATTTATTTTTTTTATTTTTTGAGTGGGGTGCCTTCGAGTCAGTCTTGACTCCTGGCGCCTGCCTGAACAAGTACCTGTGCAAGATGTTGGAAGTGATTCTTCCTTGCTTTCTTATTCCTAGGGCTGAGAGAGAGTTGGGGGGGGGGGAGTTTCCCAATTCTCCTACAGGAGGGAGGGAGGCTCTTCTCCAGCCCCCAATCCCTCTGCCTTCCAGAAACACTTTCTCCCAAAGAGGTAAGCTGTCAAGCTTGTCCGCTCTTATAGCCCCATGGATGCACATCTTTTTAAAAGGAAGTCCCAGCAGGGGGTTGGACTAGATGACCTCCAAGGTCCGTTCCAACTTTATTATTATTATTATTATATTATTATTAAACATCCCCTCTTTAACAGGGCGCGATGCAGAATCAGCTGCTGGCGCCCGAATTCCAAGGCCTGCATCTAAACCGGTAGAAGGTGGACCCGCAGTTTGAGGATAGCCCAGGGGCTCCCCGTTGAAGATGCCCGGTGTCTCTCAGCGGGCATTAGCATGGTTGGTAGCCTCGTAGGACTACCCATCATCCCATAATGATCGTGACGTCAGAAACCTGCCCGGTTGACGTCGGATCAGATCAGATGCTATAAAAAAACAGCCACTGATTTGCGGCTACTTCAGTAGGATTAGAAGCCAGTCTTTCTCTCTGGACACGCATCATGATTAGCCGTCTTCTAAATCAGGGCTCTTCAAACTTGGCCCTTTTATGACTTGTGGACTTCAACTCCCAGAATTCCTCAGCCAGGCATGCCGGCTGAGGAATTCTGGGAGTTGAAGTCCGCAAGTCATGAAGGGGGGCCATAGTTCCCCCAGGCGGGTTGAGGAATTATGGGAGTTGAAGTCCACAAGTCATAAAAGGGCCAAGTTTGAAGACCCCTGTTCTAAATGCTAAGCTTTTTCTTTTTTTTGCTGGAGAAAGTTGCCTCCATATGGTACCCAATAAGGAAGCTCCAAACTTTCCAAAAACTGCTTGCCCCCCCCCAAAAAAGCGGGATCCAGAGAATGGCACAGGGAAATTACCTCCTTATCTAGTCTTTGAGCCTTATTCTACTGCAGACTGCATTTCACTTGGCGTTCATCCATCTGTCATAATTTTAAAAGGATTTCCTTTCTGGCAATATTTCTATTTCACCTTCCTAGCTGAAGGCTGGAATGCCAAAGTGAATAGTTAAACCCCTCCAGATCTCTGGCTGAGGAGGAAACAGAGAACGGTCCAATGGAATTGTAAAACTAATAGTAGCAGTCGCAGGTGGACCTTAAACGCCTATCAAAGTAGTTCACCTGCTGCTGAGAGCTGTTTCCACCTTCATTCAGAAGCCTGCTGCATCGAAAGGGGATAATCTACTCCTAATAAGCATTTAAGATGGGTGGACTTCTTCCCAGCTGGCTGGAGGGAATTCTGGGAGTTGAAGTCCACCCATCCTAAAGTAGCCAAGACCTAGCACAGGGGTAGGCAACCTCGGCTCTTTTATGACTCACGGACTTCAACTCCCAGAATTCCTGAGTCAGTTATGCTATGCTGACTCAGGAATTCTGGGAGTCCGTGAGTCATAAAAGAGCCGAGGTTGCCTACCCCTGACCTAGCACAGGGGTTCTCAACCTTGGCAACTTTAAGACTTGTGGACTTCAACTCCCAGAATTCCTCAGCCAGCTGGCTGAGGAATTCTGGGAGTTGAAGTCCACAAGTCTTAAAGTTGCCAAGGTTGAGAACCCCTGACCTAGCAGAAGTCAGATTTATTGGTAAGGTCGATTTTGGGCGAAGAGAGCAGAAAGTAGATGGCAGCGCCCTCTTGTGTCCAAGAATATTTTGTGTGGCTGAATTACTTTCTCATTGCGTCTCTCCGGAAAGTCCATTCCGTTTTTAAATCAGCTGAATTCGCTATTCTCTCTCTCTCTCTCTCTCTCTCTCTCTCTCTCTCTCTCTCTCTCTCTCTCTCTCTCTCTCTCTCTCTCTCTCTCTCTCTCTCTCTCTCTGCTCCAGGAACTCTGGTTTATAGGATGGTTAGCATGTTTTTGGAGATTTCTGAGTCGGCATTTCTTTTCAATGGACGTGTTTCCCCCCCCATTACTTTGAGTCCTTGTTGTTGTTAAGGCTTTTTAGAGTCTTAATAAGGCCACACTTGGAATACCACAAATCTAAAAAAGATGTTGAGACTTGGAAAGAGTGCAGAGAAGAGCAACAAAGATGATTAGGGAGCTGGAGGCTAAAACATATGCAGAATGGTTGCAGGAATTGGGATGAAAAGAAGGACTAGGGGTGACATGACAGCAGTGTTCCGATATTTGAGGGGCTGCCACACCTATTTTCCAAAGCTCCAGAAGGCAAGACAAGAAACAATGGGTGGAAACTAATCAAGGAGAGAAGCAACCTAGAACTAAGGAGAAATTTATTTACAGTGAGAACAATTAACCAGTGGAACCACTTGCCACCTGAAGTTGTAGGTGCCCCATCACTGGAGGCTTTTAAGAAGAGACCAGACAGCCACTTGCCTGAAATGGTATAGGTCTCCTGCTCAACCAGGGGATTGGACTAGAAGACCTTCAAGGTCCCTTCCAGCTCTTATTATTATTGGACATGGTTTTAGAATTGGAGACCAGCAGGAAAATGGCAAAAAAAGTCCAAAGAATACCCTTGAAGAGTTTATAATTCATGCCAAATCAGTTAGGGCTCCGCCCCCCTTTTTTACATTTCAAATAAAGCTGATATCAAATTGAAATAGGTTGTGTTGCATGCACAATATGCATGCAAGGGTAACTGCATTCTGTTTTACTTTACATGTTGCAAAGCAATCAGGTGGGCTAGCTTCCTGTTACGCAACCAGGAAAGAACGATAAAAAAAAACGAATGAGCCTTCAACAGCAGAACAAAGAGGGAATCGGAACAGGTAAAAAGCAGCCCAGAACACTCAGGAACTCCATCCTTTGGGAAATCTTTCTCTGAAACACAAGGGGCTGGGGGCTCAGGTCAGGCATAAAGCAGGAGGTCCGATGAACAGATTCTGAAAGACCCTTTGTGACCCACAACAAGGACGGATAGAGAGCAGTTTGGTGTAGTGGTTAGGGTGCTGGCCTAGAAACTAGGAGACAGTGAGTTCTAATCCTCCCTTAGCTATGAAAGCCGATTGTATATGTATATGTATATGTACAGTATATGTATATGTATACACACAGTATATGTGTATATATAAATATATATGTAGGTCTTTGGTTATTCGGGTTTTCTCCTGCTTAAAATTGGAAGTGTCTTGGCGACGTTTCGCCGAAGTCCCAGTCGTCATCTTCAGGCTGGTGTTTTCGGCTTCGTGCTTCTAGGAGCAATGTGTGATCATAGCTGTTTCTTCTTTTAACTGCCTGTGGGGGTATGAACTGATTGGGTGGGAGCTTGGCTGTGTTCTGATTGGGTGGAGGTGTGTTCTGATTGGTTGGGACAGCGGTTCTCAACCTGTGGGTCGCGACCCCATTTGGGGTCGAACAACCATTTCACGGGGGTCGCCAAGCACCATAGTCTGCCATTTTTTTTGGTCAGCCATTTTTTTTTGGTCGGCCATTTTTTCCCTATTGCGATGCGGGCCATTGTGCCGCGCATGCGCGATGCGCCGCGCATGCGCGGTGCGGGCCCGCCATTTTTTTTGGGTCGGCCATTTTTTTGTTGGTCGGGGTTGCGCCGCGCATGGGCGGCGCAGGTGGGGTCTCAGCCTGAAAAAGGTTGAGAACCGCTGGGTTAGGGGCTTGGGTGTGCTCTGATTGGATGGGGGGATTGGCTGTGCTCTCATTGGCTCTCTCTATATAAATATATAGACACATACATACATACACACACACACATGTATGTGTGCATACACACATAATATATACATAGGTATACATATATACACATACCTGTATCTATACCTATATCTATAAAGATAAAGATAGTCCTTGACTTACAACAGTTTGTTTAGTGATGGTTTGAAGTTTGAAGTTACAAACACACTGGAAAAAGTCATTTATGACCATTTTTCACAGACTATTGCAGCCTCCCCATGATCACTTGATCAAAATTCAGATGCTTGGCAACTGACTCACATTTAGGACGGTTGCAGCATCCCCGGGGATCATGTGATCACCTTTTGTGACCTTCTGACAAGCAAAGTCAACGGGAAAGCCGGATTCACTTCAGAACCATTTTACTAAGCTAACAACTGCAGTGATTCACTGAACAACTGTGGCAAGAAAGGCAAAATGCCTCACTTAGCAACAGACATTTTGGGCTGAATTGTAGTTGTAAGTCGAGGACTACCTGTACTATACATAGACATACAAAGTGTACGTAGTGGTCACAGTGGAATAACTGTTAAATAACCCACACATCAAACAATGCATCCCGTTCATTTTAATATGTTATTTTATTATTTATTTATTTTATTGCCATATAACATTTAGACGCCACCTCTCTCCCTCCTGAGGGTCACTCCGGGTGGTGCACAATAGACATGAAAATAAAAAAGTGATGTATAATTCCGGTCAGCATCTACAATGAACGTGGACTGATATTTTTGAATAGACCTTTGTAGCCTTTCATTGCAAGAAGTGTAAGCAGAGTTTGTGAACCACCAAAACTTTTTCTGGAGGGAAGTAAATTATTTAGCTTGTTGTCTTCCTCCTCTTCCTGTATTGAAATAATATAATTTTATTTATTGGATTTATTTGTTGCCCATTTGTTGCTCATTCCCAAGTTAAGTTTTCCTTTGATTTGCTCCATCTCGAAAGAGAGAACAGCAAATATAACCGTGAGGGCTTTTATGTTCTAATTAGGCCTAAATTATGGTATGAATCTATACCTTAGTCTTATTTTGGTTCCGTTCCGCTTAATACATGTGAAAAGTTATATGTGAACCTAAAAATAGCAGCTCATGTGCTTAAATGCTCATATCGTGTATACACACATAACAGAACATAAATAGACTTCAGTATGTTTATGTGTAATGCTATCCCGCTTCGTAAATCTGTGCATTTGTCCTTCGTTTCTCACTCCTTTTAAATAAAATTTAATCCTTGATGGAATTAAATTTGTGCTACCTTCATCTGCTGATCGAACTGGTTGTTAGTTAAAATTGCTTTATTTCTTTTTGTTGTTTGTTGCTTGACAGTAATGCTTTCACCAGGTTCTGCCAAATAGTAGTAATTGTTATCGTTTGAACTCAAAGTTTGAGTTCACACAACACTCTTAAATAGTAACTAGTTGGTGTCAGTGTAGGACAGGGGTAGGCAACCTTGGCTCTTTTATGACTCGTGGACTTCAACTCCCAGAATTCCTGAGCCAGCCATGCTGAGGGGAAAGGGAGAGGTTTCCATGCTGAGCCATGCTGGCTCAGGAATTCTGGGAGTTGAAGTCCACGAGTCATAAAGCGACCTAGGCCTAGGCCAGAGGTAGGCAACCTTGGCTCTTTTATGACTCGTGGACTTCAACTCCCAGAATTCCTGAGCCAGCCATGCTGAGGGGAAAGGGAGAGGTTTCCATGCTGAGCCATGCTGGCTCAGGAATTCTGGGAGTTGAAGTCCACGAGTCATAAAGCGACCTAGGCCTAGGCCAGAGGTAGGCAACCTTGGCTCTTTTATGACTCGTGGACTTCAACTCCCAGAATTCCTGAGCCAGCCATGCTGAGGGGAAAGGGAGAGGTTTCCATGCTGAGCCATGCTGGCTCAGGAATTCTGGGAGTTGAAATCCACGAGTCATAAAAGAGCCAAGGTTGCCTACCCCTGGTGTAGGAGAATGGTTAAAATGCGGGAGATGTTCTTGATTACCCAGATGAACCTTCAGCCCTGGAACTTGGTCCAATCCTATTTGACTTCCAAGCCCAGATAAGATCAGCCAAAGGCTGCCATCTGCGGAGGCAGGAGCTGGTGCCTCAGCCAGAGAGAGCATCACCACCCATCCTCTTCACGACCTGTTTTCCTTGTTCCCTTCTGGGAGGAGGGGGCTCCGTGGCATCCGTAGCAGAACATCCAGATTCAGCCTTAGTTTCATCTCACTGAGCATTAACCTTGTGAACTCTCAAGCTTCCTCCTTCCGTTATATGTTCAAGATGGACAGTGTTTAATATTCATTTGTTTTGTATATGTAGGGGTATGGGTCTATAGATATGTTTGCATATAGTATGTTTAGGTGTGTGTCATGTACGTGTTTCACTTTGAAAGCGGGCAACTAAATTTCATTTTTGATGTGTGCCGTTGCGCCCACAGTAAAAAATGACAATAAAGGTTATCATCTTATCTTATCTTATTTTATCTCATCTCATCTCATCTCATCTCATCTCATCTCATCTTATCACCTCACCTCACCTCACCTCACCTCACCTCACCCTGTCCTGTCCTGTCCTGTCCTGTCCTACCCTACCCTACCCTACCCTACCCTATCCTATCCTATCCTATCCTATCCTATCCTATCCTATCCTATCCTATCCTATCCTATCCTATCCTATCCTATCCTATCCTATCCTATCTTCTTATCTTAGCTTTAGCTTTAGCTTATCTTCTTATCCTGTCCCGTCCCGTCTCGTCTCATGTCATGTCATGTCATGTCATGTCATCTCATCTCATCTCATCTCATCTCATCTCATCTCATCTCATCTCATCTCATCTCATCTTCTGTCCTGTCTTATCCTATCCTATCCTATCCTATCCTATCCTATCCTATCCTATCCTATCCTATCCTATCCTATCCTATCCTATCCTATCCTATCCTTACCTTACCTTACCTTACCTTATCTTATGTTATCCTACCCTACCCTACTCTACCCTACCCTATCTTACCTTACCTTTTCCAAAATGGCCTATGCAGTGAATCTGTTGGCCGAAACACAAAATAATCAGGATGCTATTAAAGAAAAAGAAAGAAAATTTATCAGCCCAGCTTTTTATTTCTTATCATTATCATGGCTGATCAGTTGCATGGAACAGATCCAAACAGGGATTGCATGCAATCCTTCTTAGTAGTTTCAAATCTCATCTATAAAGTCCCTTAAAAATAATAAAGGAAGCCAAGATCATACAGTGTATG